>CALYLW010000564.1:0-292500 GCA_944989445.1 Ampullaceana balthica
GAATCTCAATTTGCCATCTTATAGAATCTCAATTTGCCATCTTAGAGAATCTCAATTTGCCATCTTATAGAATCTCAATTTGCCATCTTAGAGAATCTCAATTTGCCATCTTAGAGAATCTCAATTTGCCATCTTAGAGAATCTCAATTTGCCATCTTATAGAATCTCAATTTGCCATCTTATAGAATCTCAATTTGCCATCTTATAGAATCTCAATTTGCCATCTTATAGAATCTCAATTTGCCATCTTAGAGAATCTCAATTTGCCATCTTAGAGAATCTCAATTTGCCATCTTAGAGAATCTCAATTTGCCATCTTAGAGAATCTCAATTTGCCATCTTATAGAATCTCAATTTGCCATCTTAGAGAATCTCAATTTGCCATCTTATAGAATCTCAATTTGCCATCTTAGAGAATCTCAATTTGCCATCTTATAGAATCTCAATTTGCCATCTTAGAGAATCTCAATTTGCCATCTTATAGAATCTCAATTTGCCATCTTAGAGAATCTCAATTTGCCATCTTATAGAATCTCAATTTGCCATCTTATAGAATCTCAATTTGCCATCTTATAGAATCTCAATTTGCCATCTTATAGAATCTCAATTTGCCATCTTAGAGAATCTCAATTTGCCATCTTATAGAATCTCAATTTGCCATCTTATAGAATCTCAATTTGCCATCTTATAGAATCTCAATTTGCCATCTTATAGAATCTCAATTTGCCATCTTATAGAATCTCAATTTGCCATCTTAGAGAATCTCAATTTGCCATCTTATAGAATCTCAATTTGCCATCTTTGAAGTAGAGATCTTAATTTGCTCATCCACTTAAATTTTGTAATGATAGTTTCTGATAGTGGATGACTTTGTGTCATGTAATGAACATGATTTGTGAATGTGTGTTACACTTTGATGTTCAAAAGTTAATTATACACTTTGATGTTCAAAAGTTAATTATACACTTTGATGTTCAAAAGTTAATTACCTCGGAAATAACTGTTCTATTATCCACAGAGGAAACAATCAGCAGAGTCGCTTCCCCTTGGAGCCTCTGCCAACACCTTCAATCAACAATCACTGCTAGAGTCTGTTCCCTTGGGCGTCACGTCAGCACAGCCGACTCAGGGGGCGAGTGGTGGTCAGACCCGGTACAGACGTAACAGCTACACCCAAGCCTTTGACCCGCCGCCGTCCCCTCCACGCTCCCAGCCTCCGGCCAGGACCTCGGCCAGTAAAACAAATGCGACGCCGTCCCATCAGGGCAGCAAGGCCGCCTCTGTCCACAGCACAAGCTCAACTCAGGGGTCATCTCAGAGCCAGCAGTACACTCAGGGGCCATCTCAGAGCCAGCAGTACACTCAGGGGCCAACCCAGAGCCAGCAGTACACCAAGGCTCAGCTGCACATGGCCCCACCCCTCGTCTCCCCCATGTCTAGTCCAAGGTCAGCCTACGTGGGGCCGGGCGGAGGCATGTCCACGCTAGAGTCGGCCAGGAGGATAGCGGCCGGGGATCACGAAGGAATCTTGGCCCTTCAGAACTCTTCCCAGCAGCAAAACGCCACCAACTCTCAACGTGCAACCATCTTGCAAGAGAGGGTGGCGGTCTCACGAGACAGCTCCGCCAACACCATGGATATCATCCGAGCCCATAGCCACCAAGGTAACCTCACCAGGCCGGGCGGAGCTGCTGGTGATTCTCGCCAACAGCAAACACGCCTCCCACAGAACCAGCCCGGTTACGGACAGAACCAGCCCGGTTACGGACAGAACACCCCGCTGGGAGCTGAGCTGAGAGACTCGGACAGCACGGAGGTGTTGAAGTGGCTCAGTTCCCAGGAAGGTGGGGCTGCCAAAGCTCAGCCGCACCAGCAACAGCACCAGACGCAGCAGCAGCCGTACCATCAGCCCCAGCAGAGGAAGTCTGGCTCAGGGAGTTACTACAGTGAGGAGGAGGAAGAGTAAGTCACCTTTGTTCTATTTACAGCCACAGCAGTTTAACCTGTCACTAACTATGTGGTTCCTAACCTACGTATCAATTTAAAATTCATCGATCAGAAAATAAACCAGAGCACAACTTTTATATTTTGATTTTAAAGTTACAAAGATCAGTACATTATAGTACATATGTTAATGTACATATATGTTTTACAGTACATATGTTAAGAACCACAGCTGACACCAATACATAATTTGTCATATTGACATTTAGGCTATGACATTTAAGAATTTTACTTATTCATTAAATCTATTTAAATAAACAACACAATGTGTCAAGTGATACTTTCATCACATTCTAGATTTTTCCAGTTTAATAGAATGTACAATTCAAAAGATTTGAGCAGCATTCTAAAACAACCTTTGACCTTCTCATTTCTTTAGAGTTTTATTGATGTCATTACTAGATATATTTTTGACATTTTAAATTCAAAATTATGTAAAATCCTCTAACCAATTCTTTTTGGTTTTAACCTAATATTTAATTTATAATCATTCTTTAAAATCTTCTTATTCTTATTAACATTTAACTGGGCTATAAATGTTGAGAAATAGTTTCCTCAAATAAAACCAGTTGACTCTGGTCTATATATAGCTAAATTGTTGGTGTTTGGGCCATGGGGGTATGTACAATGTACAGTGTGGAGGTGACGGCCGTATATTGTCTCTGCATGAGTTATTTATTCAAATATTCTGGGTCTGCCATAAATTTAACTCAATCAAATGGGTCCCTAATTTAACTCCATCAAAGGGATCCCTAATTTAACTCAATCAATGGGATCCCTAATTGGAAAATTGCTTTTTTTGTGCCAGTTCAAAGTCATTATTTTCATGGCCAAGGGGGAATAACTCATTTTTTAATTACCATCACTCAGATTTAGTGACAGGAAAGTGTTATGGAACATGTGATGAGTTCATTTACAGTTGTTACCAGTTTTTAAATCCTTATCTCTATGAGGTGCACCTTGTACTCATGGTACTTCCACCCCACCCCTCACCTCCTCCTTCTCCCCCCCCCCACACACACACACATGCTTTATTGCCATATTAGCAACTTCACATTTATTACACACATAAATCAGGTTTAAGAAGCTATACAAAAATGTTTATTACAGAAAGAAACACGGATCACCTATGTTATAATACAGTCTAAAGTAATTATAGTCAACATTTTTTACATTGGATTGTAACTAAAATCCCTGTTTGTGAATTTAAAATTGTTCTTTTTTTTCCCCCTCATGATTATCCATATTCAAGAAATATTCTTTTACATTCTTTAAAGTGCTGGGACAATTGATGAATTAAACAAATTATTTAACACAATTAGTTCAACTGTGACTTCAGGGCCTCGGCATGTCACAAACCCCCCCCCCACCCCATGGTCAACAGAAGAGAGGCACGCTAAGACCAGTGTGTCAATACTGTTGATGTTATGTGTTCCCTATAAGAATTGAGCAGTCTATCAGGAATACAGGGAATGGACCAGGGGACGGGCTGACTGAACCAAAGCATGGAAGGTTTCACAGAGGAATAAAATGATAAATTTTCTCCACCATCCCTAGCCCGCCACACGGCTCGTATCCCAACGGCTCAATGGCGTTTAATATTGCCGCGGTCATTGACCCCACCTACCAGCGACGCCATCCCGAGGCAACGTTCCGAGAGGAAACACAGCTCAAATCTCACATACCTTTCTCAAGGTCACTGCCCCAAGCTGGTGAGAGGACATTTACTTTTTTTTTAACTAAAAGTTTAAGTTTCCAGTGGGCAGTTACATGCCCCCCCCCCAACATGTCGGAACACTGGACATTTGGGTCTTTGGGAAGGGGTTGCACCACGTCACTGTTAGTTTTAGATGTCCCTTCTTTTATTTTGTTTTAACATTTTCTAGTGTGTTTTTAAAAAAAAACCATATAATATTAATACATGCATGCATTTTTGTTGTTTAAAATTTTATTATTGTAATTCTACGGCTAATAAATAGTGTGTGTGTCTTGAAATGTAAATAAAAACTAAATGGTTAAATACAAACTTAATGGAAAAACGTGAAATAGAAACTAAATGTAAACACATGAAATTGACTAACCAAATTAAGCCAGATATTTGACAATTTGTTAATGTTCATTTTGAGTTGACCCTTGAACTGAATGTGTCCGATGGTTTGTAGATATCACTATAACCAAAGTTGAAACAAAACTCTTGAGGTCGACGGCGGGCGGGACGAGGCCAGCATTTAAGGGTTGCTTGAGTTGATGTTGTGGTAGGTTCACAAGGTTAGAGGTCAGGGGGTCACGGTGCTGGTGCATCGATGACCCCAGGAGCTTTGTCCTATTTTAATCCATTATTGCCTCATCTGATTATTCCAGACGCACACCCAGTTTGTTATTTTTATCATGATACTCCTCAAGATTATTATCACCTCATGTACCAGCACACCAAGCATTCCCCAATTCCTCTGTATTGTCATCATATATCTCATCATATAGAGAGAGTTTGCAAGCATTGATTAACCAAGATTGCGTTTCCTTGTACTTTTTATTATTTATTTTAAATACTTTTGAGAGCCCCTGAGAGCTAACATTTAAGGCTGACCTAATTAAACTCTAGTAACTGCTTATTTCCACGCAGCATGATGGCTTCTGTAACAAAAACTTTTAGTTTGAACATTGTCTTTACCAAATGGTGTTAATGCTTCTATTGAAAATAACCTTTATAATAAAAGTGGTTTACAAACACTGCACAGCTCCCTAGATGACTTCATATTATTATTTTAATCAGTTTTTTTTCTTTCTTTGTTTTCTTTTGTTTTACAAAGTACAGCCGGACCTCGCTAAGTCAAACTTCCCTCAGTCGAAAACCTCCCAATATCGAGTCAATTGTTATGTCCCGGCCAAATTGCATAAGACGAATGATTTTTAGATCTCCTTAACTGGAAGATTTTTGGCTTCCAAACTCCCTTAGTCGAATTTTCCAAGGCGTTTGGGTTATTATTTTGGGGAAACATTTCAGAACACGTGTTCCATTGAGCCACGTAAACGTCTGTTTTGAGACCAAAAATGACCTAGATAAGAAAACGGAGTGACTGGAAGAAGGGTAACTAATCCGCGTCCCTTTGCTCCATGCTGTGACTTTTTAAAAAGAAAAATCTTAATCCCCTCATCACACTGTGGAGGGAGTAAAGTGCTGAGAGACTTACTCGTAGTGTTGGTATGTCAAAGCCAAGTTGGCTTCCTTTCATATGAAACATCAGACACCGCCTCACTTTCCTGTCAAGCCTTCTTGCCGGCATGGCTCCCCCCCCTAATATCAACAGTGTCCTTGATTAATCTGCGCCTATTACGCCATTTTCCCTAACTGGAAAACTCTGTAAGTCCATTTTTTTCTTTCGTGTCCCTTCGAGTTTGACTTAGAGAGGTCTGACTGTATACATTATATTAAAAGCCTGCTTCCATTATCAGGATGTGGGGGTGTACTGGGCCCAGGAGAGAGTTTGAGAAGCACTGTCCCGGATGTAAACATTTCTTACCCCAGTAACACCACTAGTCTACTTGCATTATATGGATATGTGTGTGGGGGGGTGGGTGGGTGGGGGGTTGGGCTGGAGATGTTAAAATGTAAAATATCATCTTTATTTGATAGCTGATTTATAAAGCTGAGATGGTCCATGTTTAGATGTTTTTGGGAAATGATTTTTATACTTTTCTTGAATAAAATGAATCTATAAATGACTCAGTGTTGTTTAAATAGACATGAGATGTACAAATATAAAATGAAGTTAGGATTAGGACATGAGGAATATGTTATGCAAATAGTTCTGATCATTTCATGTTGTTTACGATTATTAATGAAAATTTGATGTTTGTACAAATATTTATGATAATTTGATAATTTTTTCAAATAGTTCTGATAATTTTGTTAAAAAAGAAATAGTTCTGGTAATTTGATGTTCTTACAAATAGTTCTGGTGATTTGATGTTTTCCCACACTGTCAGATTCTGAGTGCTTATTTTTTGTGACATTTTTGTTTCAGATGGGGAACTAGAATGGGACCCTGGCCTCAGGGGAAGTTTAAGAAAAACTAAAGCCCCAATCCATGGCTACCAAGGTAATTACTGGTCACTAACTAAAGCCCCAATCCACGGATATCAAGGTAATTACTGGTCACTAACTAAAGCCCCAATCCACGGATATCAAGGTAATTACTGATCACTTACTAAAGCCCCAATCCATGGTTACCAAGGTAATAACTGGTCAAAAATTCTTTGTTAAATAAATGTTACAATGATAATTTAAACATGCATTGCTTCCTACCCTGACCTCTACACATGTTGACCAACAAGTAAAGTTGTTACTGACCTGACCTCTACACACGTTGACCACCAAGTCAAGTTGTAACTGACCTGTTCCAATTTTTCACATTTCCCAGATTCGTCCGGGTCATTGAGTCAAGCCACTGTTTTAGGGGGGATGGGAGAACCCATCATGTCCGCTTGGCAGCCAGTTCAAGGTCAACGTCGCGGGGATGCGAAGTCACGGAACAAGTCCAGAAAACCAAACAGCTCATCTGTGGACAAGAAAGACAAGGGAAACTGCAAGCAGCAATGACAGACGTAGGTCAAAGGTCAACTCCATGCAAGGCTAACAATATGTGTTGTTCCCTGGTCAAGTTGTTCCCTGGTCAACTCCATGCAAGGCTAACAATATGTGTTGTTCCCTGGTCAAGTTGTTCCCTGGTCAACTCCATGCAAGGCTAACAATATGTGTTGTTCCCTGGTCAAGTTGTTCCCTGGTCAACTCAATGCAAGGCTAACAATGTGTTGTTCCATGGTACATCCATAATGATAAGAGGCGTATTGTTGAGGAAAGCTGTGCTATTATTGAGTCAAAACATGTTTTGAAAATGTTGGTGGGGGGGGGGTGCCATATTATTTTCCTAGTAATTAATAAAACATTAAGCCCGTGGCAATCCTGAGTCTATAATGTAAACAAAACAACAGCTTCCTTCCGTCCGGACTGAACCTGTGTGATAGAATATACCATGGCACACGTATTTAATATACCAGGGCACATTGTCTATTGTTGACAGGTGTGATAGAAAAGGGTCTGATTTCAATATGTGTGATAGATTATACCAGGGTCTGTATATAACAGGTGTGATATATTGTACCATGGCACATGATTCACTAGACATCTGTTTAAACTTAGGCTAGTACTGATGAACACATGGACTGACATATACATGTGAACACAAGGACTGACATATACATGTGAACACAAGGACTCACATATACATGTGAACACAAGGACTGACATATACATGTGAACACAAGGACTGACATATACATGTGAACACATGGACTCACATATACATGTGAACACATGGGCTCACATATACATGTGAACACATGGACTCACATATACATGTGAACACAAGGACTGACATACATGTGAACACAAGGACTCGCATATACATGTGAACACAAGGACTCACATATACATGTGAACACAAGGACTCACATATACATGTGAACACATGGACTCACATATACATGTCAACACAAGGACTGACATACATGTGAACATAAGGACTCACATATACATGTACTACAGTTTGTTGTACGCCTCATGTTAGTCCTTGGTGGTGACTCTGAGCTCTGGTCCCACTCCCAACTGTTTAATTGACTCAACTAATCTCTTCTTCTAACAACAGCCTTATAAGAGGGGAATCCATAATATAAATATGTTTTATTGTACCTACACAATGTCTGTGTACAATTGTCTATAGCCATAGTAAATAATGCTTCATATTTTGTATGTACTATACGAATACAATGATGGTGTAAATGTATAGCATAGGTTTAGAGAACAATTTTTTTATACTTTGATTATGTAACATCAGAAACTTGACACGTACGGTTGATGTATGTAATACCATTCACATATTTGTACAGTTGATGTATGTAATACCATTCACATATTTGTACAGTTGAAATAGTGTATACCTATCACATATTGGTACTGTTATGGTACAATGTTTCAATGACCCATGTCCACACATAATCTGTACATTAAATATATGTTATCAAACTTGTAATACTTCTGGCCAGGCAGACAGCTCACCTGTCCTTGACCTCCCCACCCCCACCCACCCACAATTGTTAGTGTCAATATAATGTGAACAAATCTTTAAGCCAAGTTTAGTTGGTAATTGTTAGAAATGTTCAAGTATGAAATGTTCACGCAGTACATATACTCAAATTGGAACGACACAGAGAAGATTAGCATGGCCCCTGCGCAAGGATGACATGCAAATTCGTGAAGCGTTCCATATTTTTTATAGGGGGCGCGATGGTCTAAGTGGTAGCGCACTGGACTATCGATCCGAGGCAGATCCCGTGTCGCGGGTTCGAGCCCAGGTACTGGCAAGGCCCCTGGGGCATTGTGCTGGCCACACATTCCCCTGCTCGTTAGTGGTGGCTAAAAACTTGTGAACGCTACATCACTTGCCCCATAGTCCGTCATGGACTGGAAAGGGGGTCATTTCATTTCAACTATGAACTTGTACTTATGCTCCCAGGCATGATTATAAAAAGAGATTATTGTTCATGGTTACACCTGCCCATGTTAAATCACATCTTGTAAACTACATCACCATTTATGCAGCTGCTATATCCTGCTACAATTTTTGTTGTTGATGTAATTATCTCCCATCAGTGCAGTAGTCTTGGTTGAATATTTGAGATTACTTCCCTCGCTACACACCATCTTTTTTTTTGGTTACTTGTATATTTGAATTGATCCTAGCTCACCGTACTCGGTTACATTTGTTCAATATTTGAGATTACCTCCCATAATATACTCGTTCTATTGTTACTTTTTTAATATAGTTTTTGGTGCTAATGTGTTCTATAATGTATTTTTGTTATAAAAACATAACCACTTTAATTCTCTGATCAGTCTGCTGTGGACTGTCTCTGTCTGTCTCTGTCTCTGTCTGTCTCTGTCTCTGTTAATATGATTAGAATTAGATGAGAACTTCTGTGTTCTCATCATCTTTGGTTAGATCACTTTGGATGAGAGCCATCATCTGACACACACACACACACATTACATATGAAGAGCTCAAGGGAAGAAACGGCTATGTCACATTTTTGTGCTTTTGAGATATTCAAGTTTAAAAGTTCATAATTATAGAGATTTCTTAGAAATTAACTAAATAGATTTGAATTTTTAATAGGGTCAGGGACATAGTTTTTTCATAAAATCTTATTCAGAGCATTTAATTTTTGATCCTCTATCAGATACAAAGGTTAACTACAAAATTTCAAAAATTTCACTTAGCCGTTTCTTCCCTTCTGGTCTTCATATGTTATAGTCACGCCAGTCTGTCATAACTGACCCATGGTCATCTTGAGCTGCCACCTTCATTCAGGTCAGCATACCATTCTCTGGACTGTGTAAGAAAAGTCTCAAGTTGATGATGTCCCCTGGCTTCCATTGTTTGAGCTCGTGCAATTGACCCTTTCATTTCTAGTGTAACATTCCAAAACTTGGAAAGAGCAAAGTCAGTTGTGCTTTTCACTATTTGGTTGTTGATTTTATCCTATAATTTTGGCATACAAAAAAAGCTTGGCCGATTCTCAAAACATTTTCTCTTGGAGCGAGGTGACCTCACTGATGACCTCACTGATGACCTCACTGATGACCTCACTGATGACCTCACTGATGACATTCTGACAATGTTTCCAATTTAAAATGTGTTTGACCAGTGAAGTAAACCAAATATTAGATATCTGCTTAACTTCCGTCGAGGAGAATTTGTTCTAACCATGTCAAATGTCTGTGCTGTGATTAAACCGGTTGTTTGTACAAACTGCTCTCCCGGGACATTGATTGTTTAAATTTTGTGTGTGGCTCCATTGATGAAACCTATTGATATAATAAGTGTTTGAAAGAATAAAGTCCAAAAAGCGATGAGTTCACAACATAAACCACTTGTGTGCTGACAGGATTCCTCCAGTTGAATGTTCCATTGATCAATGTTCAAATTTGTTGGTCCCTTAAATGAACAACTTTTTGATAGTGTAAGTCAGATTGAAATATAGTTTATATAGCTTTAAATTTGTGTTTTTATTTTCAACAGACATAACACTACTTGGATAAGTCATTAATAATGTTATTATGCTTCTTAAATAATCTGGGACGGTATCTATATGATTCGTTGATTAATATCGTGCAATATTTGTTTAAAACTTGGAATGTAATCTAACTTTGAAAGATTCCAGGCAAAATCAGCTAATATTACTATTACGAGACCAGTGAGCAGGGACGCAACTGTTTTAGGCAATCACCTAAGCAGATTGTTTGGTTATTTCCCTTTTATTAATTTTTTTTGTTTTTTTACGAACTCAATTTATTACATTTTTTTTAAAAGTTGTATTTCATGTAGATTATTGGGGATGCCATATAATTTATAAATTAGTCAAATCTTATGTAATATTTCTAGTCTAGAATTAAATTTTTTTTAAAGTGGAAATTTCCTTTGACCCATTTGTAAAAATGACTTTGATTTTATTTGTGATGACCCGTTGTTTAATGATGAATGTTCAGGTTGATGTATTTGTTGTGGCTACCAGAGGTGAATGAACTGGTCACCGATGTCATGTGGTGGTCACACCACCGATGTCGTGTGGTGGTCACACCACCGATGTCGTGTGGTGGTCACACCACCTATGTTGTGTGGTGGTCACACCACCGATGTCGTGTGGTGGTCACACCACTGTTGTCGTGTGGTGGTCACACCAGCGTTGTCGTGTGGTGGTCACACCACCTATGTTGTGTGGTAGTCACACCACCAATGTTGTGTGGTGGTCACACCACCAGCGTTGTTGTTGTTATAGGTATGTTGGGCTGATTATCTAAATCTCTCTGTTGAGTCAAGGGCAATAATTCTGATCATATTCATTCCATTGATAAAAAGCTGTGCTATAATTAGATCTTGAATTGAATTATTTAAAGAAAAATTGCATGTAAATTCAACTATTTTTTTTTAAAGCTCAAAGCG
This sequence comes from Ampullaceana balthica, assembly GCA_944989445.1. Classification (NCBI taxonomy): domain Eukaryota; kingdom Metazoa; phylum Mollusca; class Gastropoda; family Lymnaeidae; genus Ampullaceana; species Ampullaceana balthica. The sequence goes on from CALYLW010000564.1 coordinate 11,064, forward strand.
ATATTTATTTATTTATTTTAATTTATCAAAATATATTAGCTCACAAATACATGATTATATAAATGTTGTTATTTGGTGAAATATTTTATTACACAAATCAGGGTTTTATTAACTGGAAATAAAAAATGGTTGCAGTTATTTTATTGAGTAAGCAATCAAGTTACTGTAGGCAACAGTTGTTTGTACCACAAGACATGACAAAACAAATGTCACCACCAAGAAGCTTTCAAATATTTTTATGAACATGTTTGTCTCCATCTTGTGAGGTTCTTGAAATTAGTGTTTGTGTGTAACAAGAAATGTTTAGGCTTGAAGAAAGATGAATGAATTAGAAAATCACTTTGGTCTCAATATTCTCATAAGCAGACTTTACAAGACAAAGAGATACCAAAAAAAAATTGTTGAAATTGAAAAAAAACAGAAGTGTCTAACTTGTGTGGGTACCCAATGTATACACTAGTGCTAGGAAACCCAAACATTAATATGGGTACCCAATGTATACACTAGTGCTAGGAAACCCAAACATTAATATGGGTACCCAATGTATACACTAGTGCTAGGAAACCCAAACATTAATATTATCATTATTATCTTAATAGGGGAGGGTGAAGGTCAAAATAATCATTCTGAAAACCAGCTGCTTAACTGCCCCTAGCTGTGTTAACTAAGTCAATGATGCCCCCCTCCCCCTCCTCAAAGTTTATGGTAGCAGCTCATAGGACAACAGAAAGTTCCATTGTGAGAACTGATGCAATCCAACAGTTGTGAGAACTGATGCAATCCAACAGTTAGTTTTAGAGTTTTAAGAACATTCTTAAAATAGACATAATAATCATATAATTCTATTTTAAAAGTTGAAAACTGAGGTGCTCTCTGCTGCACTTAGCACCAGCCCATTGTATACTGAGGTGCTCTCTGCTGCACTTAGCACCAGTCCATTGTGTAATGAGGTGCTCCTGGTGTTCTTGTTGTGGTGCTCTCTGCTGCCCAGCACATTGTGTAAATGAAATGTCCACAGTAAATAAATATAATGAAGTGTGACATGCTATTGTGATCATTTATCTTTAAGTTATGAACAAGAGGATTGTTCCACATGGTCTATACTCTCATTGGATAGTTCCACATGGTCTATACTCTCATTGGATAGTTCCACATGGTCTATACTCTCATTGGATAGTTCCACATGGTCTATACTCTCATTGGATAGTTCCACATGGTCTATACTCTCATTGGATAGTTCCACATGGTCTATACTCTCATTGGATAGTTCCACATGGTCTATACTCTCATTGGATAGTTCCACATGGTGTGTACTGTCATTGGATAGTTCCACATGGTCTATACTCTCATTGGATAGTTCCACATGGTCTATACTCTCATTGGATAGTTCCACATGGTCTATACTCTCATTGGATAGTTCCACATGGTCTATACTCTCATTGGATAGTTCCACATGGTCTATACTCTCATTGGATAGTTCCACATGGTCTATACTCTCATTGGATAGTTCCACATGGTCTATACTCTCATTGGATAGTTCCACATGGTCTATACTCTCATTGGATAGTTCCACATGGTCTATACTCTCATTGGATAGTTCCACATGGTCTATACTCTCATGGATAGTTCCACATGGTGTGAACTGTCATTGGATAGTTCCACATGGTCTATACTCTCATTGGATAGTTCCACATGGTCTATACTCTCATTGGATAGTTCCACATGGTGTGTACTGTCATTGGATAGTTCCACATGGTGTGTACTGTCATTGGATAGTTCCACATGGTCTATACTCTCATTGGATAGTTCCACATGGTCTATACTCTCATTGGATAGTTCCACATGGTCTATACTCTCATTGGATAGTTCCACATGGTCTATACTCTCATTGGATAGTTCCACATGGTCTATACTCTCATTGGATAGTTCCACATGGTCTATACTCTCATTGGATAGTTCCACATGGTCTATACTCTCATTGGATAGTTCCACATGGTCTATACTCTCATTGGATAGTTCCACATGGTGTGTACTGTCATTGGATTGTACAAATCATTCAGTCTGTGAACCTGTATTTTGACAACTTTCAATTCATTATTTGATTTAAAAATGTGTGCAGAAATGTTCATGTAACAAGATGTCACTAAGTTAGTGTCAGTTGGTCAGTCACTGGTCAGTCACTGGTCAGTAACTGGCCAGGTAATGGTTTGTAATTACTGGCTTACAGGTCACTAGCTGTGTTTGAAGCCATCATGTCATTTGTTTAATAACCTTTTTTTTATTTTATACTGTTTTTTTTTACACTTTATGTATTTTAAGTGGCTTTTTTGGTTTGTACTTGTTTGACTAATAATGTATTTAAAACTGTACAATATTGTAAGAAATTATTATTACAACAATAAAATTTGTAGATTTACTAAACGAGAACTTAGTTGTGTACTTTTGTGAGACTTTATATAAATGAAAAATTTATTATTACTGTATATAAAATTCACATGTGTGTTTAATTCAAGTCAAACAGCGTTTTGTGTAGTTCACATACATTTCTACATGGAATAATGGATCAGGACCAAACTCGGCCACACATATTCATTATCATTCCCTTCATTTTAAACTAACCTAATACGTGGCATGAAATTCTCTGACTTTAAATTTAATTTAACGCCAGATCCCCATTATTTTTAAACCCATTAAATGAGAAACTTATTCAAGTTTTATCCCATTATTTGTGGGACTATTTTGTTTAAAGTTGACACCCTACTCAAGGCGGGAATAAAAAGCCCATGATACATTACGTCTACAAGTGGGCCCCTTTATCAATACGAAGTACAGTAATGTAAAGAAATTATTTTAAAAAAAATTAGTTTCAATTTTAAGTAAACATAAGCCATAAGCCTAGTCTGCAATGAAATATCACCCTAGATCATCTATATATATAAAAATCAAAGTATGTATGTATGTATGTCCTTTATAGCTGACTAAACCATTCATCCGTTCGCCATGAAACTTTTGGAGACTTTTGAGTACGCTCCTGGGATGGTAATAGGCAACTTTTTTTGCATAATTTAACACTCATGATGCGCCGGGGGCCCATAATAGAATTTTTTTCTTATATGAGCTATATAAAAATTAGTTTATGCGTTAGCTATTAGGTAAATTGATGGATCTTAACCAAACTTTGTATATAACAACTTGGTAGCCAATATTGAAATACTATAGGGCACTAATCAATTATAAATTTTAAATTCAGCCCATTTTAATATAAAAAATATTTTAATTTTAATATGGCCATTCCTGATTGATTACTAAATTGTGCTTTTAAATTAGATTCATTATTACGCGGTATTTTCTTTAAATTAGCGTATATTTTTTAAATTAAATAATTTAAATGCGAATGAGAAAATTCATTAGTTATGAAATGATTATTTAAAACCGGAAATGTTTCGCTTGTCGTCTGAAAGTATGGATAGATTTTCTTTTCAAAATGAATTAGGCGATCGACCATTTCTAAATTATAGCCTACTCCAATGTAAACAGCAGAGTTGTCATCATTTAACAGAATGTATAAATAGCTCTTGTATAGAGAATTGAGAAGGATTACTCAAAATCAAAGGTAAGTTCAATTTGTTTTAGTAATTTTAGAAGTTTTAGACTCATCTTTATTATTATTTCCACATATTTTAATCGTAACATTTACAAGTAAATAGTAAATTTACATATTCAATTCATGTTGAATGATAATTATAAAATCAAATTGATAAAATCATTTATCAATATCATTAATTTTATATTCTCGTGACTGGACATGTGAACACATGACATGACAACAGTACACACAAAACGTAAACACATGGACAATTAAAATTAAACACACACAGACAATCATCAATGAACCTATATTCTGTATACTATTATAAGTATAAGTATAACTATAATTTAACTATATATTAAGTAATTATTATATACCGGTACTACTATGACTATATTATAAACAATTGAAAACATATGTTACAAGTGAACACAAAAACTAATAGTTAGTAATAGTACAAATTAAATATTAATTTACGTCCAAACGCTCAGAAATTTCATTCGATTACTTAGACCCGCATGGGTAGTTCTAGATAAAATTTAAAAAAAAATAAGAACATAAATTAAACAATTTAATTTAAAAGGATTTAACCAAACAAACAAAAAAGTCAGTAATAAAAAAGTATATTTATAATAAATTTAATAACCATATAAACTCGCATATAAGCCTACATCCCAGATAAGCAGACCCCCTGAAACTGCTTTAAAATGGCGAGTTTTTGGCAAAAACCCACATATAAGCGGACCATACAATTGTCTAATTTTACTCCATATTTTTGTTTCATAGAAATATTTTACTGCAAAGATGTAAAATGCTTACTTTTATGTTACATACCAGTTTTTTTACCTTTTGGAATGACACAAAAACGTGCGCTGCTCTTTCCACATTGTTTGCTATAATAATATCTGAACCTCCTCTCATAAGTTGTTCACAACTGATGATTAAAAGAAGTGTATATTTAGAAAAAAATGATACATTTTGATATTTCCTTGTGTCCATTTTATTTTACTCGCATATACCCCCTGATTTCAGTATTGTATCATATATTTCTAAATTTGGCTTATATGCGAGTATATACGGTATCTGGCCTTAAAACAATTTTTTAATGGGTCTTAAATTTTCATTTAAAACCCAAACTGTGCAATGTGTCGAAGGATATTGAATTAGAATAATACAGTAGCAGTAATTTAGATACATACTACTTAAGTAACGTTTAAAAAAAAAGAAGAAATTATTTCTATTAATAGTAATTTTTAAAGTTTGTAAAAGAAAAGTATAATTCAACTTAACTTAAATCAATGAAACAAATAATTACAACTCAAATTTTTATTTCAACACATATCTAGTAATTTCTCTATAGTATATAGTAGTAGTGTTAGATTAGAAATTGTACTTAACGTTTTGAATTATTACTTATTCTATTTTTGTCTATTTCTTTTGTGTTTTCAAAGTGATGTAGGCCGTGTAGGTTCACTTGTTAAATGTTATGAAAATTTGTTGTTTTGTAGATGAAGTTATAAAATTTATTTTTGTTTTATTAATTAAAGTTAAAAATGTATTATTGTAGCTGGTCCTTAATTTTGATGTTACTAAAATTCGTTTTCCCAAATGCGATCCAGGGACACACGGGGTATATTGGCCTGTAGGTCATTATAATAATAGTCGCCTGTTACACTGGGTTGGGGGATGTGGGGCATCATCTCGTAGATTGTCGTAGATGCAAGAGCACCCTGCCACAAGATACTATTTTATATTGTTTGACATCATAATATTAGTTCTATAAGATACTATTTTATATTGTTTGACATCATATTAGTTCTATGCAAAATGAAATGACAAGGAATAAGAGTTGTAAAGCTTTCTGTTGTTGATGCTGTGTTCACGACGTTCTTAAGGTTATTTACAACCCATGGCCTGATCATCCTATTCCTTGAGCTGATAATCTCTGTGATGGCCAGGCCTTTAGATCGTTATGTTGGTTATGTTCGTAAATGTACGCGTGGTTAAGTGTAAATCAGAAGGGTGCCCCAGTGTCTTGAAGTTTCTGGACACTTATGAAATGTAGACTAGACGACTAGAGTCACGAGATAGTGGTACTTGAATGGTTGACAGGGAGCAGGATTTATTCTTTAACTGCTGCGTTTACTACAGTGGATCCCGTTGGTGGCGTTATTGTTGAATTGATTGGCCCCGGAGCGGGTGGTGTTAATGGGAATTTGGGGGGCGTTAAGGTGCTGTACCGTCAGGTGAGTGAGGTCGCTGTGGTCAGTTTTAATCAATTCAATACCTACAACCCTGGCATGACCTGGGTCATCAGGTGGCTTGAAGAATTGTTGGAAGAAAGAAAGATCCCGCTCAGACGTTGTCTGACTCGTGTCAGCCGAGGCCGTCCCGAGGGTCATTTATTACCATTGTCCACCCTAGCATAGGGGAGTGTGGCCTCTGACCAGTGGTCACCGGACAGGTTTGAATGACTGATCTTCAATGATCTATCTCTTTCTCTCTCTCGTGCATGAACCAGTTGGTCCGAGGGTGCGGGGGGTCAGACTATTTAGTCAAGGTTGTAAATTAAAAAAATTAGATTATCGTAAACGAAACAAATGGCATTGACAACTTGCATGACATGATCAGTATGAGCCAGAACTGGAGTCTAAGACAGTTTAATAGATGTCTTAGAATAACGATTGATGTATGTCACTCGCACTGAGTCATTGTGGTGCAGATAACTCTCTTTAGCATGACGTTGACACAATACAAACCCAAACCTTTCTGTAAGCTTGACCTGACATGCACTACACCTCACCCCGCCCACATTTACCCCACCGCTTACTGACCGCTGGCTATTTGACCTCTCGCAGAACAGTCGTGGAAAGGTTGAATCCTGGGACAAACAGACGACAGTGTGGGGGAGAAGGGGTGGGTAGATCTGAAAACATCTCTTTGTCTTTCATTCGTCTCGTTATGGCTTTTGGTAGCCCCGGGGGCCAAGCGGTCATCGTGTACGGCCGACCCAGGCCACCGCTTGTCACACGCGTTAATCCGGTCTCCGCTGACCGATGGACTGGCAGGTAATTCACGTCATTGTCAAAGATGGAATGCACCGTACTGAAAGAAAACCAACATGAAAGGAAAACGGTTTTAAAAAAAAACAACTTCTAACACAATTCTTATTCTTGACGCGCGCTTTTCAGTAGGTTGGGTGAGAAAAAGGTGCGCAATTAAAGTTTACAGCGACCAGAGGCGATCCTCTAATGGCCTGAATGCATACATAGGCTACTACCTGATAAGCACTGACACTGGGGTAGCGTGGAGGTCACATGTCATGTGAGGATTAATGGGAAACATCCAGCCATCGTCCAATTCTTTCTTTCCTTCAAAACGTGTGTGCATTCATTAGATAGGAATGACAGGACCAACTAATGTCACATTAAAAGTCATATTTTCATTTTATTGATCCGCCATTTACAATACATGTAGATGCTTGGGGCTCGACTGGGTGTATGTAGCCCTGTGTGTAATTCAATATTTAAACCAACTACTCGGTAATGGTACACACAGGATTCTATGACGTCATTATGGTAGATAGTAGAACGGGAATAACTTTTGAATAAAATGTCATCGGATTAAAAACTAGCTGACCCGTCGTGCTTTGCAACAATCTCATTATAAAGGAATAAATTCAAAGAAACCAACGAGTGCTAATTAAAAAAATATATATATGGCAGAAACATTTGCGAAGTGTGCTAAAATAAAACAACTAAGTTTCAGGTTGATTAAAAAAATGAAATGATATTTAAAACGCTTACATAGAGAAAAAAAAATGTTAAGGGCGACGGCCCCAAACTGAGTGATTTAAAAAAAAATATTGCCAATTTACTTTATTTATAACTTATCAGATTATCAGGGCGACTGGTTGAATAAAAAATAATTATAAAGTTGATATCGCAAAGAACATAAAATAAAAGCATAAAAGGCCCCGGCGCCCCAAATGGTGCAACCTGTACATTTCAAAATCCCTATATATTGCACTCTGGATAATGATGAATATGTGTGTTTTAATGATATTATTCTTAATGACCAAACCATAGAGAAAGTAACCAACTTTACACTTAGTAAGCAAAATGTCATATGATGGAGATGCAACATCAGAGATAACGACTCGAATTGCGTTGGCGTCAAGTGCTTTTAACAAACTTACAAATATTTGGAGATCAAAGACACTTAGCAAACATATAAAACTTAGGCTATTCAACTCTTGCGTAATCCCTGTACTAACACATGGATGCGAAAGCTGGAAATCCACTCAAACTATGGAAAAGAAATTAGTTGCCTTCGAAAACAAATGCCTCCGAAAAATTTTGAATATAAAATGGAGTGATTTTAAATCAAATGAAACAATGAGAGAAGAAACCAACCAAGAATATGTGTAAACTTTTATAAGGAGAATACTTTTGAATTATATCGGTCATGTTCTTCGAATGGACGAAAGAAGACTCCCCCGTCAGGCCTTCATATGGACACCAAAAGACAAAAGAAAACGAGGAAGACCAAAGGAAACCCTACGTAGAACAATCAAAAGAGAAAGCTCAACCATGGGTCTAAGTCTAAGAAATAATCAAGACCTAATACAATTGGCGACGGATCGTCGTAAATGTAAATCCATGACTTCTGCCCTATGTGCCGTCTTCTACCCTATGTGCCGTCTTCTGCCCTATGTGCCGTCTTCTGCCCTATGTGCCGCCTTCTGCCCTATGTGCCGCCTTCTGCCCGAGAGGAACTAACTAATGTTTGTCAAGATCGTGTAACATCGAATGGAGGAAAACTTCTTTAAAGGTTACAACAATAATAACAACACATTTTTAAAAAAAAAGCTTTTTGTGCCCAGGCCAAAAAGGAATGGACTTTAGAAGTTCAATTAACCATATTATTTTTAATATGGGCTGTCAAATATTTATGTGTCAAGATCCATCCATTAGCTCATGAAAAACTGTTAATTAAGCTCATTTAAGGAAAAAACGACATTTTGGGCTCCCAGCGCCCTTTTAGTTTAGTTTAGTTGTTTTTGAAAAAAATAATTATGCTAGAATCCTTTACTGGAGTGTATTGAGCAACTTCCTAAAGTTTTATAGCGATCCGATAGAAAAAATTAGGGGGTGTGGGGCAGCCCCGAAGAAAAGTACAATTTAAGTTCAATTACCTATACTATCTTAAACGTTAACAAAAATAAAAAAATAAAGATTGGGCTGCCCGGCTAAAAAGGAATTGACATTAGGAGTTCAATGTCTTATATTTTAATATGGGCTATCAAGTTTTTATATAAGTTTGGTCAAGATTCATCCATTTTACAAGTAGCTAACGCTTAAACGATTTTTATATAGCTTATATAAGCAAAAAAACGACATTAAGGGCCCACAAGCCCAATCGGGGCAAGATATGAAATTTGAAATACCTGTTCATTTCAGTCTTGATCATAATAGATATATCTGTCAATATTTTTCAAGATCGTAAAATCAAAATGGGAATAAAGTCTGAAACTGAAACATTTCCGAAAAAAAGAAATTTTTGGCCCCCGACCCCAAAATAATAAACATTAGGAGTTCAATACCCTATCGTCTTTTTAAATATGGACTATCAAGTTTTTACGTACCAAGTTTAGTCAAGATCCATTCTTTTCCCAGTAGCTCACGCTTAAACTAATTTTTATATTTATATAGCTCATATAATATGATATAAGAAGAAAAATAGATTTTTGGCCCCCGGCCCCATTCCCTTTCTCATTCTCTCGTGAAATAAATAAAGCCAACAAGCACCGGAAGCGACTACCTGCCAAGATCAGTAATGTCCCTTGTAATGGCTCCCACCAAAGATTATCGTCTGCTAATTTAGATAATCGCCCACCGCGGTAAAAAGCTGCTTACTTCATACTTCAAATGACGGTCGCGAAAAGAAGAGCGGGAGGGGGTGGGGGGAGTGGAAAGTACAACTCTCAAGGAAGATAACTCATTGAAAACGTTTACACGGGTTGTGCAAGGTTATTAGCTTAATATATATTATATATTTATTATATATATACATGTATATATATATTTTTTTTATTTTGGAAAAAAAAAGGGGGGGGCGGGGGGTCATATCTTTCTCACGGTCAATTTTATCAGTAGTGTTTTGAGGGAAGGGGTTCGGGGTAAAAAAATTCGTTTAGTTTTTTTTGTTTGACTGAGTCATCTCCCCTTGAATGACAATAAACATGTCGGTCCTGGCATTGAAAATGAAATGTCGCATTCAGCCGCTCTATGAAAATTGTTTTATTATACACAAGCAAGCCTTTTTTTCCTTTAATATATTTTTAAAGGAGGAAAAATCCGTATGCGAGTCGGGGGCAGAGACGGAAGGGAGAGAAACGAGTGAAAGAATCCAGCTCGTGTCGCGTGCCCCGGCGACAACAATGCGATCCGACCCGGGGGCGTGCGATGGTATGTTGAAATCAGCGAGAAGAAAATTTCCCACACTCGGTATCGCTTTGTGGGAGAAGGTGGTCGTGCGGGAACGGGGAGTGGTGCGGGGGGGGGGATCAGTGATAATGCAGGGGGTGGAGGGGGAGGGCTGGCCGTGTCTATTCATCTGGTGGTGCGGCAGGGGCCATGACTCGGCTCTTGTGTAGCCTAACAGGTGGTTTAGCTGACTGAGCCCCAGGTCGGTCGAGGTGGTGGGAAAACGGCCCCTAAAGATGGACAGACGATGGCAGGAGGAGCGGACGACTGTGGGAAAGATGGTCCGGTTTATTGTTTGCACCTTGCTCCCCTTGAGAGAGAAAAGACCCTGTTACCGCCGCCGCCTCACTTTTTCTCTCTCAACCCTTCTTAACATGACTTGATAAAATAGAGACTACTGGCACTGGTACATTTATTTTTGGTGTTGGAATTTTACTGGCAACTTAGTTTATAGTTTATGGCATGACACAATCAATAACACAACTTATAACAAGTTAAAAGTTATATGTGATTTATGCCCCCCCTACCCCCCATTTTCCAAACCTTATTATTTAGTTATTTATCTTCTTTTGGAAGTTTTGGTTAAACTTTTAAACCAATAATTTCAATTAGACGACCTTCCCTAAAAGTTGTATACATCTTCTCACCTAGATTGACCGAATTATCTACTTTTTACTGTTGCCTAGTCGTTCAATTGGATTGTTACCTAGACGTTTATCTGGACGTTTACCTGGGACGCTATTGAGACATTTTTTACCTACTAAGTGACACGCCTTACATGAATCAACAGTTTCGGATAGATTTGTCTCATAGTTGAACACATGTCGTAAAAGTTAAAATTGAATAATTGGACAAATGTCGTGAAACGTTGAGTAATTCAACTATGTCGTGAAAAGTTTAATAGTAGAGCAAATGTTGTCAAACGTTTAATAGTAGAGCAAATGTTGTCAAACGTTTAATAGTAGAGCAAATGTTGTCAAACGTTTAATAGTAGAGCAAATGTTGTCAAACGTTTAATAGTAGAGCAAATGTTGTCAAACGTTTAATAGTAGAGCAAATGTTGTCAAACGTTTAATAGTAGAGCAAATGTTGTCAAACGTTTAATAGTAGAGCAAATGTTGTCAAACGTTTAATAGTAGAGCAAATGTGAAACTTAATGCAAAACTTTAAAATTATTTTCCCCCATTTTATTGAAGCTGATTTTTTATTTATTTTATTTTAAAGATCCTTAAAATTTTATGGTATAAGAAACAAGGTGTATTTCAAATTATACTTACTATAATATTAGCAAAAATTAACTTTGTATCTGATGTAGAAATTTCTGTGTACAATTTTATTCTTTATTTTCCATGGCCCATGGCCCTTTCCTAAGGTAAGTTTATTATTATTTTAGCACATTAGTGGGCTTTTCTTGTAGGACCATGCATTGTGTCATCATCTTGACTTACGACGAACACTGATTTTTCTGGCTGTACGTAATCCGCCAACAAGTTCCACAACTCTGCTGTCAATGTTTATGTTTACGCGGTGTCTGTCACCCCAGTTTCCTCCTCTTTGATTCGGTGTTATGACAATGGCCGACCACTCTCCGACATAGCCGCAGGAATACATCGAATGTAGGTAAGAGGTTAGGCGATCCCACGAGCCTCACACACACACATGAAATGTGGTCAATTTATCAGTGACCATGTCAACAGATGGCGGCCTGAGGACAAGACTTGCACACTTTCCCAGGCTCGGGTCGGGACGGCTCCCATTAAATCATTAAAGTGCTCAAATGAAGCAGAAAACATGTGAACGGTGGGGGGACGTGTACGATGTACCGTTTTGGTCATATTTAAAGATATGATTTTTAAAAACGAAACTTCAAATTTAGATGTTAGTAGAGAGACTCGGCAAGATTGCTAATCAATATTACATGTTTAAAGTCTGACGGTGTTAGTTGTATTCAGTGTCACGGAGTCACGTGGTATAAATGACAGGCAAACATTGCCGCAATAATCAAAGGACACACTTTTAACTCCTTGTATTATGGGACTTTTCTGTTTCTCATATTATTTTACATCTTGCTTAATTCAAATGATTATATGTTTAGAATATGATATTTATCATTCATGACACTCTGACTATATTTCAAATGAGAATGAACGACATATCAACCAGACACATAAACCGGAGAACAAATAAAAGAATTCGCTGTGGATGTAATAATGGCTCAATCACTGCGCTCATGGGACGAACAAAATAACATTGATACATAGGGGCAATTCTTATAAATGGAGATTCTGGGATGAAGGTTTAGTCAATTAACTTAAGAAGACCTGCAGATCACGTTTTGACGCTACATGTGTAAGTTCCGTCACTGCTGTTTGGCGTGTAGTGTTGGGTAAAATCATCCCCTTTTAAAAGAAAATCTAAGAACAATCTATATTTTAATCGAACATTTTAAAGGAATAGCTTGTTAATCCAAATACAATGAATTAAAAGTGCTATAAAATTGCTTTCAAGAAAATTAGCCATAGAAACTTACCGGGAACTCCATTTTCCTTAGTTGGATTTTAGACAGTGAGAACACGGTTTAATAATTTTTTAAAATATATATATCTTTAAAATATTTTGTTAAAAAAATCAAATTTAATTAGCGAAATTTTAAGAGGCGCAATAAAACCTGTTAATTAATTACTCATAAAATTCCGAAAGTGGCGCGCAGGGTTTCCGTATCTTTATTTGTCAACCATCGGAATGCCTTATCGTCCGTCTCTGTTTACACAACAATCAGAACATTACAGTTGGGGGTTGAGGAGGCGTGGTTTTCCCACAGTACGCGGACCGCCAATTAATCCTTCTCGCGACTCCCATAGAAAGCAGATTTACAGTGTTCATGTTCTCTTTATCCCGTGCGGAGATTTTGCGTGTGTGTGTGTCTGCGCAGATAAAAAATTTAAAGATAAATATTATAAACAGCACCTAACCATTTCTTTATGGTGACATTTAAAACAAATTATATTATATTTCATAATTATTCTGAGGATAAATGACAATCAACATAAATTGTAGCGATTCTTAAAATCTCATTACGACACATGAAACTTACAATTTGTAAAACGTGGATATAACCATGAAATTTTATTTTTGTATTTTATTTAAAAGCTGTATCGCAGTCCCATTCTGTATGATATAACCATTTCGTCATTTAATTTCGAACGTTTAGACAATGACAGTGTGAAACAGTATAACCTCTAACAATGGTTTATACACACACTTAATCACTTTTTTCCAGCATATATACATTGGTTAAATAAACGAAAATAAAAGTGACTAACATTAGCACCCACTTGAAAAATATTTAGTTTAGTTTACATTTTAATATAGTTAATATTATGCAAGCAGAATTTATAATAAATAATCTGAGAATACCATTAACTTGGTGAAAAATAATTTTTACCATGATTAAAATCAATGGAAACAAACATTTAACAGCAATACGATTTGTCCCGTTTAAACATTTTCTGAAATGTTCATAAACTAATGTAGGAGTAAGAAGGTTAGTGCCAGCATCATCGGCCCACCAATCATAGCAATGGCATTACTTTAAATGACTTGCCACTAATAAAATAAGTCAAAGTTGTTCCCTGCAGCCAACAAGTGGCATTCCCCCTGTCTTCTCAACCGCTCCAAATTCCCGCACTGTCTAACGGCCACCTCAGTGGCTTGTAATCTAACCGGCACGTGCGGCGATTTTTTTCCCCCCTTCTATTTATCCCGCCCGAGCCGATGACTCGAGAGCTTGACATGAGAGGATCCGCCATTCTGGACCCCCGCACGTGAACATCTGGCAGAAAGCCAATCAGATTTGAGCTGGCGCATGCCGCGCGCGATCCGAGTCGGCGATTGGCTGGCCGTTAAGAAGTCCACAAATAGCCCTACCGTGGGAAAGGGACAAGTTTCGACTTCACACCGTTTGCTTCGAGACGGTGTCGGTATGTGTCACCCCCTCCCCCCCACCACTTTCCTGTAGTGGAGTTGGTACAATCACGCCCCCCCTCCCTCCCCTCAGGGGAAAGGTGGGTCCTTCACCGCAACTAGCATTCGCTGGACTCGCGGATAAATAGCGCAGAACTCCATAGGAATTTGTCATTTGGTGTCTGTGTTCGTGGAGCCGACACATCTCGGACGAGATTTGAAACTAAATTTGTTCGAACTATAATCATTCTGTGTTTACTTGGTCTCGCTTGTTGCCGTGTTTCATTGGATTTATTATTATGACGATGGCAAACGCGACCATGACGTCACCACCGACAAACGGAGTTTCTTCCAGAAAGGTGAGTTATCATTTCATTTTTTAAATAATTATTGTTATACATATTAATTGTACAAAACAATGTCTTTTAATAGAGTAAACCGGGCGTTTATAAAATATTTTAAAAGAATAATTCAAGTTAAGCGCTATAACTATAACATAACTCAACATCAATTGGAGCCACAAGTATGTCATCAATGTTGATCGTGGGTCCTTATACTTATATTATAAGGAGGAAGGAGACAGTCGTTGATTGTAAACATTGAATGAACTCAGGGACACAGTTTATTTATTTAATGTTAAACTATAGAAGTTACAGCCCTAGCCAACCATGACATTATTATTCACAACTGGTTTGATTGAGTCTGAGTTGATACATTGATTGATACATTGATTGATACATTGATTGATACACTTACTTTTGTGACATTGATTGATACACTTACTTTTGTGGACGTTGTTTGTTGTGACTATGACTTTCATTCATTTGTACTTGTTTTTGTTTGCTATGGCTATGGCTATGACTCCCATCCATATGTACTGACGTGTTTACTTTGCTGTCCACAGACTAATAAGCCACTGATGGAGAAAAGGAGGCGAGCTCGCATTAACGACAGCTTGTCTCAGCTCAAGTCCTTGGTCATACAGAGCAGTAAGAAAGATGTAAGTACACGTCTCTTACGTCTACTTCACAACGCGGATATGGGGGTGTGGGGTTGTCATACATAGGGGGGGGGGAAGAAAAACCTAGGGCTTGAATTAAGTCCTGTCTGTATCAGTATGTGTGTTAGTATATATTGCTAAAATGTGTGGTCTTGTAAAAAAATAACTTTGTTCTATTATTTATTGACTTATACGCTTATTTATTTATAGAGCTCACAGTTCAACAAACTAGAAAAGGCAGACATCTTGGAGCTGACGGTCAAATACCTCCGCAACCTCCAGAATCAGCAGCACATGCAGCAGTCTGCCAACAGCGGCGATGCCTCCCTGACCGGAAAGTACCAGGCGGGCTTCATGGAGTGTGCTAACGAGGTCATCAGGTACCTCGGACAGTCACAGGGATTTACTGACGACATCAAGTCCCGGGTCGTTGGTCACCTGGCCAGCTGTGTCCAACTGGCAAGCAAGTCTTCCTTCAGCAAGCAGCAGACCAACGCGGCGACCACCGTGGCGGCCCAGCAACAAACAACAACAACCGCCGCCCAGCTTCCCAACGGACAAATTATTCAGATTGTGAACGGCTCCTACCATCAGATGAAACAGTACGCGCCACAGGCCGCCAGGATCACATCCTCCCCGGCTAATCTGTCCACAAACTCCCAGGCCCCCGTCTCAGCAGCACCCTCCCCGGTCTGTGCGTCATCAACATCGTCATCACCATACTCCAGGTACACCCAGCCCCTCCACATTCAGATCCCATCCGTCATCTCCCCCGTCCTCATCCAGCCCAAGGTCGAACAGCAACAGAAGATCTCCCAGCCCCAACACCACCAGCACCAGCTCCCCCGTCTACAGGAGCCCGCTCCCCACAGTCACCTCCCCGCCCCGCCGCAGGAGAAAGTCATCTCGTCCTCCTCCTCCCCCTCTCCTCGCCTCAGAGACAGGTCCGTTTCTCCCGTGCCCATGCGAGTCTCCAAACACGTCAGCTACTACACCCAACACGAGGACGACTACCTCCCCCGCTCCAGGACCTACTCCTTGACGTCATCGTCGTCCGACTCTGAGCTCATCTCCCCGTTGAACCTGTCCCAGTCTCCCCAGTACTACAAGGACACCGCCTACACGTACACGGCCACCCACCAGGACTACCACCAGCAAGTGCCGCTGTCCGCCAGTGACAGGATCTCTCCCGGACACTACGTCCTCAGCGACAAGAGCGTTTTCTCCTCCCACAACCACCACCACCATCCCGCCCACTTCGCCTCCGTCATAGTGGACGGCCGGAAGAGTATGGACGTCGGCACCCTCAAGTACATGAGCATGGTCATGGAGGACGAGCGTCACTGTATCCGACACGAGGAGTCCACCTCACCAGCCTCCTCTGTTGGGGAGGAGCGCCTCTGGCGGCCGTGGTGAGCGCTCAGCTGACCTGCGAACTTTGAACTTTCCACCAAAGAATTTGTTGACAACTTTCCAAATGGCATAAACAATATATTATTAAGTCTTGTGGCTGCACTAAAGAGCAGCAACCCATAAACACATGTTTAATAAATGAGCTGGTGATTGAACTTTGACAATACATTTATACGGAAAGCATGTTTTTAAATGACATTTCCAGAGAAAAATTCCATGAATGATTTTGTATTCAGCATTTTGTTACATTCTATTATCACAAGCAGATTTTGTTAAGACTATTGTTGCTTTTAGGAATTTGAACCATTCTCTGTTTTATTTTTTCTGTTTGACATGCTATTGACATTCCAAGCATTTTTGAACAAAATAATCAATCTTACAATTGATTTTTGATTGTCTCCCTTTTAGCTGACTTTGAATGTACCAAGTCATCTACACGTCACGTGGTGTGCCCATGACTGAAATAACTGTTTTTTTTAAGAATGACTTCATAAAATGTTGACTTGTTACAAAATGAGAATCTTACCAACTGCTGACTTAAGCTTATTGTGATATCATTACCTGGTCCACCCACCTGTTGGTTTTGACCTCCCCCCTACCCCACAGCCCAATTTCCCACATGTTTATTCAAACTGGAGTTGTTTGTATGTACGAAACTGTTGTTTTATTGATTCTTGTTGCATTACACAGAACAAAAGCGTTGAACTTAATACACGAGTCTTATTGACTGAAATCTGAACTACCTGCAGTTTGTTTTTATTTATTGGTCAGCTTGTTGAGTTCGTGTGCATGTCTAGTTTGACGTCAGTCTGAACGTCCAAGTATTGAGTCCAGTTTAAGTGACATTGTCTGTGACATGATGTGTGGGGGCCCCAGTATGAGTGATACGGTCCATTGATATGTAAGGGGGGGGGCAGTAAGAGTGACACTGTCCATTGATGTGAAAGGGGGGGCAGTAAGAGTGACACTGTCCATTGATGTGAAAGGGGGGGGGCAGTAAGAGTGACACTGTCTATTGATGTGAAAGGGGCCCAGTATGAGTGACACTGCCCGGTGACTTGTTCAGAACATTCTCAACAAATACAAGTCACCTATAATCAGTTTGCCATTACCATACATGATACAGCCAGTCTTGGAATGAGAATTATTCCACATGATTTCATTTAGTTGCTTTTTTTTAAAGCATTGCGCTAGATAAGGTAACTCTCATTCAAGAGATACCCACCCACCCAGCATAATACCAGTAGTGGCGGCAATGCTTGAAAGTCTACTGTCTTCAAGTTTTTGGCTTTACCTACAAGAATTCTTCACGACCTTCAACTGTACTATTTAAACACTGCCGATTGATTACGTCCGATAGTTATTGATTTCTTGTTACAAAAAAGAAAGAACAATACCATGCACCAAACTCAATGTCCTCTTTTTGAAGACTCTCACTGTAAGTTACAGTGTAACGAGGTATCGGGAATTCCATCTACAGTAGTACTGTTATTGTTTGTTTGATCGTCTGACACTTAATCATGGAAATGAAATGAATTCTTATATTACATCTACAGTAGTACTGTTATTGTTTGTTTGATCGTCTGACACTTAATCATGGAAATGAAATGAATTCTTATATTACATCTACAGTAGTACTGTTATTGTTTGTTTGATCGTCTGACACTTAATCATGGAAATGAAATGAATTCTTATATTACATCTACAGTAGTACTGTTATTGTTTGTTTGATCGTCTGACACTTAATCATGGAAATGAATTCTTATATTACATATACAGATCTTGAAGAATACAAATTATTATTTTTTAAAAGTGTGTATGTGGGGGAGGGAGGGGGGGGCGCTAGTCAAAGCCAGGCTCCAACTTCACACAATGTTCACTATTGGCTTACCTACTTGCTCAATTCATAGTCTTCTAGAGCTGACCTGGACTATGACGTGGTCGGGGGAGGGGGGATGTTAAGTGTTATCACGTGGCTGATCCTGCACTGAAAGTCATACTCAATTCACATTGGCCCCCTCCCCCCGTCACTGTTTAATATTACTACTCCACTAGTAGTTTTCATTACACAGCTCTCAAGTCATAATTTTGAAAACACCTCTTCCCTATGACGTGTGAGGCAGTAGGCAGAAAATGCCCGGCCTCCATCTTAAAAAAAAACAACAACATGTCCCACCAATGTGGCCCCTCCACCCAAGCATGCTATCCTACGCAACTGATCTGAGGCGCCACAGTCTTACCGGCGATTGTCCCCTCTTCCTAAAGCCAAGTGTCCTTGATTTCTCTCCCTTTGTTCATCAACAGATTAGGGAACTTTTAAATTTAAAAAAAAACCGACAAAAAACAAAGGGCTTGTACGTACAGGAAAGGGGAGAGAACCTTGATCCTGTTATAGAAATAGAATCAAGGCACGGTTGGGGGGGTGGGTTGGAGTAAAGTTTTAAGGATTTAACAAAATTGTTATGCTAAGACTAAGACTGCTCAACTCATGATGTATGGGACCCGGGCTGGGTGCCTGTACATGTAGTCTGGTGTGTGGGGGGAAGGGGGGGGGTCTGAAGACTACATTTCAAACTGTTTTTAAAAAAAAATGCATCGTTGTTTTATACAACCATGTCTATGTTTAAAATTCCGCTGTCTGGAACTACCTTGTCTATGTTTACAATGTTGCAGATTTAGATGTAAATTTAATTGAGTATAGTATTACTAATAGTAATAGTATGTCACACTGTACTGTCTCTGTACGACTCCATCTATAAAGACTCTACTCCACGCCCACGGCTGGCCTTGACCTCATCAAATTATTTAAACTTTATTTTTAAAAAACAAAACAAAAGAACTTATTTATTCTGGTTTAGAGCGATCTCTAGGAGAACTAAAATGGAGAAGAAATAATCAAGAACTGATTGCTACAACTTTCACTGTACAGACAGCAAAGACAAGATGTTATCTTAGTGAAACAATCAAATCATTGTCAAGAAGATAGTGTGGTTAGGGCTGGGGTCTAAGGTCGATAAAGTACTTCACATTTTCTGTTTGTTTGATGAAGAGTTGCGGTTCCTGATTCGCGAGCGGACATGCATTTTTAATGACTGGGAGTGAAAGTGAACTAAGCTGTAATCTTCAATGAAAAGGAGACGAGGGTTTTAAAAAAAAATGTAGAACGCTATAAAAAAAAATGAAGTTCGGGCCCTATTCTTTTTGTAAGGGGATGGGCGAAAGGGGCGATAATAAAATACCCTTTCCTCCAGAGCGAGAGAGTGGTGGGGTGGGGAGGGGGTGGTCCAGAACTGAAACCTGTCGGAACTCGCGAGAGCTCATTTTTTAAATTTTATCTAGAGACAAGAAAGCAAGCAGCAAGCCGATACACGCGAAACTTTTCCCACAGTCTGCCACGTTCATGTCACGCGCTGGGAGGTTAAAGGGCACGGAGCAAGCTGAAGCAGATGACCCTCGGCCTTTATTGTCCAGACGGGGTGAGAATATCTCGGCTTGCTTTCTCTCGGGGGTTGGGGGGAGGGGGCTGGAAAAAAAAGATGACCCAAACAACAACTACAATGTGTCCTGGGAGAGAATGCTCCACATTAGCCCCACCTCGCCTCCTCGGGGCCAGGAATGACAGGTCCGAACAATGTCTTTGGTTTTGATATTAAAATGACAGAGTTTGGAAGATACATCAGAAAACGAATGTTACAAGTGTTGTGGCCACTGTTTCAGCGGTTCCCATGTCCCTGTTACGGTGGATCCCCGCGGGTCCATAGTAAGAGACAGAGTAGCTTGGGGTGTGACGTCAGTGTGTGTGGGTTTTTTTTTGGGGGGGGGGTACGGGGTACATTCAGTTAAATGTTTGGTCCGACGTCAGAGAGGTTCAAATAAAAAAGGGATGCTATCTACGGGGAAATTGTTGGAGGAGGCTGGCTGTCCTTGATGTGTGTAACGTACACAGATGGAGTGAAGGGCTACTGACTTGGACACAAGAGGTAATAGAATTGGACAAGAGTGGTAATAGACTTGGACAAGGAAGGTAATAGACTTGGACAAGGGGGGTAATAGAAGAAATACTTTTTTTTTAAAATCTGGAGATCATGGTCTTCATTGTGTGAAGCAGGACTGAAAAAAAAATGGATAGGCAGGCGACAATAGAGGGAGCACCGGAAGAGATTCTTAATTCGGAATAGAGATATACAGAGATTCTCGATGACGCAGGACATGTGTGACCGACTGACAACATCTTTTTGTCCATTGTTTTACTCAGTGCCCCTACGACTGTATGGTGAGTGGAGGACACACCAGGAAACAGAGGCGAGATGAAGGTCACGTGGTTTGTTTTCTTGGTATCGGAGTAGATTTAAGATGTGTCAGTCCAGATGGATTCTCCTTCTCCTCATCTATGTATGGACGCGAACAAGTTCATGGATGTTAGACTTGCAGCAACAACCAAACATCTATGCATCGACACGAGCAACCAAACATATATGTATGGACGCGAACAAGTTCATGGATGTTAGACTTGCAGCAACAACCAAACATCTATGCATCGACACGAGCAACCAAACATATATGTATGGACGCGAACAAGTTCATGGATGTTAGACTTGCAGCAACAACCAAACATCTATGCATCGACACGAGCAACCAAACATCTATGTATCGGCACGAACAACCAAACATCTATGTATCGGCACGAACAACCAAACATCTATGTATCGGCACGAACAACCAAACATCTATGTATCGGCACGAACAACCAAACATCTATGTATGGACACGAAGAAGTTAAAGGTTAGATTTGCAGCAACAACCCAACATTTCACTCTATTTCTAGGTTAGGCATTAGATCCCTTGTAATGATCACCTTGCACAATGAGATTTCGTTTTTTTCTTTTTTAATTTCGGAGGGGGGCATTTATGTTGTGTTCATAGTATTAATGTTGATTTTTAAAAATCCTTTATATTATCGCGTGGCGTCTGCTTGGTTGATTGCCGAAAAAACTTTGGATCGATTTTTAACCCACTTCCCCGTATGCTAGCGAGCTGAAATTTTGCAGGCAGACTCGTGGCGACGATAAAAATGATCTATCAATTTTTCACAACGGTCGAATTTACTGTAATTACATTAATTAATTTTTAGATTATCTCTATGTAGCATGTGCATTTTGGTGCTAGACTGTCGCGGTGCGTATCCATATATATCATTCACCAAAGCGAGTAAATGCAAATGAGCATGACGAATGACCCTCGCCAGGGTCGACAAATCAAGTGAAGTGGGTTAAAAAAAGTGGGGTTGGGGGTTGGCATGTTTCGAGACCAACAATGCTGCTTGAGTTTAGTTGCGTGGTTCCTTCATAGAATGACACGTGATTCGTAGTGTAGTGGTTAACACTTTCGCCTTACATGCAAAAGGTCCTGGGTTCTAGCCCCAGCGATAACATTAATTTTTAATTTTTAAAAATGTGTGTTTGTGCCCGTTCTTTTCCCTCTTTTTTTGCGAACATGACTGACCCTCGCTAGGGTCGGCCAATCACAGTTTATGGTTGGTAAGCTAGGGTGGTGAAGGGTGGTGGGCAGGTAGAAAACCGCAGTGCGAATGTCTCGTGATCAACAATGCATCGGTGGTTCCCCCCGCCTACGTTCAATCGCGTTGTTTTTATTTCTTTGTGCTGTAGGTTGTGTCCGTTCTTTCCCCCTTTCTTTGCACTATCCATGAGCAAGTCTGCGGTGTATGCTACGACGCGGGGCATATCTAGTTATCTTAAACAACCTTTTTGACCATGCTTTTAAAAAAATATATTCCCTCTCTGTAAATGTTTATGCTAGTCAGCCGCGCGGTGCGCATTATATTAAACATGTTTTTATGAACCTTTTCCCGTGATGAAATCGAGCTGAAGTTTAGCAGGCAGACTGTAGTAGTTTTTTTTAAAACTATAAATCCTTTATATATGAGACCTGAATTTTTGGATTGTCGTGCGATGCGTATTATACTTGACATACTTTTAGTTGTGTCTCGAATATAAAGGATTTATAGTCAAAAACGTTGTTTCACTTGCTCCAGTGTCTGCGTGAATTTTATTTTGAAAAATTACAAAAATCTCTTTTGTTTAAAAGTTTATATTTGCGTTTACAATTGTATCTCTTTCTAGAACCACCATCACTCCAACTCCAGCGTATAGAGCCCATCTCTCTCCCCAGTTGCGTGGGCCCCTTGTACCCATCAAACATCGTCTTTCTAGAACCACCATCACTCCAGCGTATAGAGCCCATCTCTCTCCCCAGTTGCGTGGGCCCCTTGTACCCATCAAACATCGTCTTTCTAGAACCACCATCACTCCAGCCCCCCTCCCCCCCTCCGTATAGAGCCCATCTCTCTCCCCAGTTGCGTCCCTTGTACCCATCAAACATCGTCTTTCTAGAACCACCATCACTCCAGCCACCATCTCTCTCTCCCCAGTTGCGTCCCTTGTACCCATCAAACATCGTCTTTCTAGAACCACCATCACTCCAGCCCACCATCTCTCTCTCCCCAGTTGCGTCCCTTGTACCCATCAAACATCGTCTTTCTTTATTTCTTTGTAGTTTTTATTTTAGAACCAACGACTTGAAAAACCAGCCAGATGAGAACGAAAGCCAGAGAAAAAAAAATGGAACAATTCGGTTATGTGATGTTACATTCAAACCAGTGGTTCTGAAAAACAAAATCTTTTTTCTGCTGTATGTGTATTCGCGACACAATTTTGATTGACATATTTTCTCATCTGTTCAGTCCACAAGTAGGTCACTAAAAACCGGCGCATTTAACAATTAGGTGTTCAAAGAAAGTCAATCTCATTTAATCAAGTTTGCTTGGGGTAGTTGGTTTCTAAGGAACACTATTTGAGAAGCCCCGAACATCAGTTCTAAAGCCACCTGTCTTGGAAGCATGTGACGTCATAATGGGGGGAGGGGATTCCGCGTGTTTACTAACCTAGATGTGAGGAGCCTCGTTCTGGAAGTCTTCATCGTTCCTCCTTGACGCGGGCGTCACCACTAACATTCCCGTTTTGTCGTGGGCGTTCAATTGGTACAGCAGTTAGTGATGGACATTCTATTGTTACAGCAGTTTGTCACGGTAACCAGGCAAAACGACAAGTGACAAAACGACAAGGTGACAAAACAACTGACAAAGCGACAAAAAGACAAGGTGACAAAACGACAAGTGACGAAACGACAAAACGACCAGTGACAAAACGACATGGTGACAAAATGAAAAGTTGACAAATATAGTCAAAAATAGAACAACGAAAAAAAAAGGCAATGATTTTGATTACATTCAATTGTTACAGCAATTTGTCACGGGCATTCAATTGTTACAGCAGTTGTCACAGCCACGGGCATTCAATTGTCACAGCCATGGGCATTCAATTGTTACAGCAGTTGTCACAGCCACGGGCATTCAATTGTTACAGCAGTTGTCACAGCCACGGGCATTCAATTGTTACAGCAGTTGTCACAGCCACGGGCATTCAATTGTTACAGAACATATTCAACAAGGAAAACCAAAATGTAGTGGAGTGTGAGTGAGTGAGTGGCTAGTTTCTTTTTAGAGTAGTGGAGTGTGAGTGAGTAACTGAGTGAGTGAGTGAGTGGCTAGTTTCTTTTTAGAGTAGTGGAGTGTGAGTGAGTGAGTGAGTGAGTGAGTGAGTGAGTGGCTAGTTTCTTTTTAGAGTAGTAGAGTGTGAGTGAGCAAGTGAGTGAGTGAGTGGCTAGTTTCTTTTTAGAGTAGTAGAGTGTGAGTAAGTGAGTGAGTGAGTGAGTAGCTAGTTGTTTGGACTATTGGATTAGGAGTAAGTGAGTAGTTAGTTGTTTGACGTAGCATGGTTGAGTGGGTGTGTGAGTGAGTGAGTGAGTAGTTAGTTGTTTGACGTTGCATGGTTGAGTGGGTGAGTGAGTGAGTAGTTAGTTGTTTGACGTTGCATGGTTGAGTGGGTGAGTGAGTGAGTAGCTAGTTGTGTGGACTATTGGATTAGGAGTAAGTGAGTAGTTAGTTGTTTGACGTAGCATGGTTGAGTGGGTGAGTGAGTGAGTAGTTAGTTGTTTGACGTAGCATGGTTGAGTGGGTGAGTGAGTGAGTGAGTAGTTAGTTGTTTGACGTAGCATGGTTGAGTGAGTGAGTGAGTGAGTGGCATTTCCCCAACAATTACAAGGTGTTGTGATGTTTGTGAGTTTTAATTTTAAATCGAAGCCTTTAAAAAATAATTTGAAGGAAAGTAAACGTGTGTGTGGCGTCATAAGTCTCAATGACCAAACTTGGAGTCACAAATCATCACTCTGCTGACTCATATATTTGTTGCTTTTATTTCTCCTTATCGTCCATCCTTGACCATTCTGTCAGAACCTCCAGTGCCAACTAGTGGCAAAAACTTTCTCTTCTATTTCAATCTAGTTCTCCACTATTTCATTATTTTTTTTAAAAACCTCTTAAAATTAAAACCAGCTGTTGAGTGTCAGCCCCCCCCGGTCTCATCCAATAAATGAACCTGCCACGAGAGGGGGGAACGCGTGAGTTTTGACCCACGCGACATGTCTGCCACTTGCTCGCATCCAGGTCAGGTTTCTCAGACAGAAGAGTTCTCCTCCTTGAGAGTGGGGCGGGGGGGGGGTTAAGTGCCGAGGTCACGCACGTAATGGAGAACTCTGATTGGCGCAGGGGAGTGGAGGGTTGCGCTTGTTGACTCCTGGCGTCTTTAAACCTGATTTAGTTGATGTCAGAGTCAGTCAGTGACTCTTGAACAAAATAGACCAGGAGAAACATTGACATGATGTTTTAAAATTTAAAAAAAAATAAATACAACAACTTTGTAATTAGGAACATTTATCAACAGTATGGTGGGGATTTAAAAAAAAATTAAGGTCATTTTAAAAAAGCTATGTCTCTGCTGAAAATCTAGATCTAAATCTAGATATTGATTATTGATCCTAGTTACATCATTGATATATTTGCTGAAGGAATGGAAAAATCAACATTTGAAAGGAAATCAGCGAATACATTTTTTCTTTAACAAATTTTAAACCATTAATTTAAATATTAATTTTTTTTAATTGATAAAAATTATTATTTTTAATTATTACTTAGGGCTGTTATCGATTAATTTAAATTTAATCGTTAACTTTTGAAAAATTATTGATTAATTAATCGATAATTTCGATCAAAGCCAAAAATAGAAATTTATGACGTCATTAAACTGAACTTTTCTCACGTACATTGAAAATTAAGAATATTTTGAACTAAATTTTATGACAATGTGTTGATACTTGATGGGATGTTTGTGCTGAAGGTGGTACGTCAGCAATGTATTTGATCCTTTAAAAGAGAATTGTTTATGGCAGTGAACACAGTAAACTTTTTCACCATCTTCGACTTTGCCATCCGCAGTTAGCTTAAAAATAAAAGTTTTGATCAACTTTCTAGTTATATGTTTAAATTTAACTGCGCTGATGCTGTCAGCCATTATTTAGTTGACGTCTGCCGGTCCACATAAAGTAATAAAATAAATTATATCACGCTGGAGAAGTTTGTACGTGAAAACATATATAAATTATTATTAATTATTAATAATTAATTATTTATTAATAAAAATTGTTTAAAATATTATACATGTTTTCTTTAATTTTAATCGAACTTTTATCGATTAAAATAATTTTAATCAATAATTTTTTTTTAGCGATTAATATAGAAATTAATCGTTAATTTCCTCAGCCCTAGTAAAAAGTTTGTTTAAAACTGGAGTGTTACTTCCCATATAAATATTATTTAAGAACAGTTTAATACCAAGTTACGTGCAACAACTTAATTGAGGATCTTCAAGCAGGTGAGACCAAAATCATGATTTGCCCTGGACTACCCAATACTTGATACGCCCGTGATGGAAAGATATTGGTGTATTATGGACAGTGCGTGATTTGGGCCAAAGTTTAAAAGAAAGGAAAAAAAAGACTTATGGATTAAAAATCGTGACGACGACACAATGAAAGATCGCCCCTGATGTCAAAACGCTCGTCACTCCAATGGTCATATGTCGCTCAAAGATAATTAATGTATCACTTTCTTGGAACTAATACATAAAGATTGTATCCTTGTAACTTGTAAACTCAAATCTCATAAATCGGTTAAAGTTAATGCTATTTAGCTGTGTCGGATTTCAATGTAAGGAATGGGTGGGGTCGCGCCCCCCACCACCCAATTTGACAGCGCCCTTCCTGTCTTTCTTTACATTTGGGGAATCGGTCTCTGAGTAAACCACAACTGAGCTAATGCAAGGAGACGTCACTATATAGTTGGCTCGTTTCAGCGCTACGGAGCCAATTTATGACTTTTCGGTAATTCCAAAATACATAGCTGCTACTGCAGGTGTTTCTTGAGAGAGAAAGACAGTGTGTGTGGTGCGCGTGTGTGTTTGTGTATGCGTGGTGTGTGTGTGTGGGGGGAGAGGGGGAAGGAGGAAGGAATTCAAAAACATACACAAAAATTAATGTAGACCGAATTGCGGTGAGAGAGGGGGGGGCAATGGCGCTGAGAATTGGAGGGGGGGAGGGGGTGCACATAATCGCTTAGTTCATTGACGACCGCATGTTTGCTCATTCATGTCGTGTTGTTGTGGTGACGTGTCTGCATGCTGTCACATCCACCCCCCCCCCAAATAACTGGGTGACCTGTGGGGTGGGGGAGGGGGGAGTCGGCATCAAAGATAATTGTTGTTGTCGCTGTTACGCAACGATGTTATTGTGGCGGTCGTTGATCCCACTGGAGGTTGTGGGTGTGGTACTTCAGAAGTGTGTGAGTGTGTGTGCGGAAAAATGGGGGGGGGTTTGCTGCCCCCCCTCCACTATTTGAATGTTTACTTGATGTTTAATCTTGTTTAAAGACAGAGTCGTTATTTCTTAACACCTGTCTACTACAGCAGTTGTTGGAACCGGTGGCGTAGGAAAGGGGTGGGTGCGGAGGGAGAGGTTCACTCCCGATTGCACATCTTCGTAATACGTAGGCGTAGGTTATGGCGGATTAAGGGGGGGGGGCTGAACGGGCTAAAGCCAGGGGCCCCTGATGATTTAGGGCAAATAGGGGCCCCCAAACTTAGTATTAGTATATTTTATAATAAAGGTTGACAAATGTTTGCACGAATCCCTGAAAATATCATAAATTAATGAAATCTTATCTATTAATCTGATCGCTAGTCTTAGTAATCGAAAAACCTGTTTTTATAGGCTCAATAAGAGAAAATATCAAATAATATTATATATGTTTTTTTAAAATTACCATTTCCGTCAAGTTTTCCTGGTCTCATGGAAGTGGGTAGTAGGCTTGCAGTGCAAGCGATTGTGGATCGATTCCCGGGGAGGGGGGCAATATTTTTTCTTCCATTTGTCTTTTTTTTTAAAATTGTTTTTTTACACTCAATTTTAGGATGCAGGTAATAGTAATAGGTTATTTCTTCGTGTTCGGTTTTTTTCATGAATACTCTTTTTGGCTGAATAGTTACAAGTTACAGTCTTATATTAGCTGCTAGCAATCATTTTAGTTAAAGGGACGCTGTCTGGATAGGGCCCCAGTTAGAATTGCAGCCAGGGGCCCCGTGCAGTCTTAATCCGCCCTGGACGTAGGGTGTCTTTTTAGTGTAAAGGAGCAACATCGGATAGCAGTGGCGTAGCTGTAAGAATTATAACTTTAGGGCATGTTATGGCTGGGAATTTTGATGACATTTCACCAAAAGTGTGTATGTGGTTGAAAATGCCGGCCCTTCGTTTACAGTCCCGCCCATCTTGCCCGCCTGCGGACAATATCCCTATTATAGCTCCGTCATTGTGTTCAACTGTTGTTAGCACTTCACGGTTGAGGTTGGGGAATAGATTTCACTGTTGACAATCTACTAGTGTTAGTCAAGTTTAGAACCCATCCACGTTAGCTAAATGACTGAAGCTATATTTGCTGTAACCTATTTCCATTCAATATGATTCGATAGATTTGACCCTAAGCCTTGTGAAGACCTTTCAACCAGTTAAGCGTGCAGCAAGGAAATGGTAGATGGTCCAATTGAAACATTCCATCAAAAGAGATGGATTGTCTAGGTCAGGCGTCGACAAACTCCGGCTCTTCCGATCTCAATATGCTCCCCCCCCCCATTCCGTGAGCAAATATTTTAATAATGATATATTTTATTTTCAAACTCATATTAGTGGCTCTTTAATAACCGAGAAATGTTGTAAATTGTAACATTTGGCTCTTTAAAAACCGATAAATGTTGTAAATTGTAACATTTGGCTCTTTAATAACTGAGAAATGTAAATTGTAACATTTGGCTCTTTAATAACTGAGAAATGTTGTAAATTGTAATATTTGGCTCTTTAATAACTGAGAAATGTTGTAAATTGTAACATTTGGCTCTTTAATAACCGATAAATAATGTAAATTGTAACATTTGGCTCTTTAATAACTGAGAAATGTAAATTGTAACATTTGGCTCTTTAATAACTGAGAAATGTTGTAAATTGTAACATTTGGCTCTTTAATAACTGAGAAATGTAAATTGTAACATTTGGCTCTTTAATAACTGAGAAATGTTGTAAATTGTAACATTTGGCTCTTTAATAACTGAGAAATGTTGTAAATTGTAACATTTGGCTCTTTAATAACTGAGAAATGTTGTAAATTGTAACATTTGGCTCTTTAATAACTGAGAAATGTTGTAAATTGTAACATTTGGCTCTTTAATAACTGAGAAATGTTGTAAATTGTAACATTTGGCTCTTTAATAACTGAGAAATGTTGTAAATTGTAACATTTGGCTCTTTAATAACTGAGAAATGTTGTAAATTGTAACATTTGGCTCTTTAATAACTGAGAAATTTTGTAAATTGTAACATTTGACTCTTTAATAACTGAGAAATGTTGTAAATTGTAACATTTGGCTCTTTAATAACTGAGAAATGTTGTAAATTGTAACATTTGGCTCTTTAATAACTGAGAAATGTTGTAAATTGTAACATTTGGCTCTTTAATAACTGAGAAATGTTGTAAATTGTAACATTTGGCTCTTTAATAACTGAGAAATGTTGTAAA
Source organism: Ampullaceana balthica (assembly GCA_944989445.1). NCBI lineage: Eukaryota > Metazoa > Mollusca > Gastropoda > Lymnaeidae > Ampullaceana > Ampullaceana balthica. Next base: position 40,607 of record CALYLW010000564.1, read on the forward strand.
TTGTAACATTTGGCTCTTTAATAACTGAGAAATGTTGTAAATTGTAACATTTGGCTCTTTAATAACTGAGAAATGTTGTAAATTGTAACATTTGGCTCTTTAATAACTGAGAAATGTTGTAAATTGTAACATTTGGCTCTTTAATAACTGAGAAATGTTGTAAATTGTAACATTTGGCTCTTTAATAACTGAGAAATGTTGTAAATTGTAACATTTGGCTCTTTAATAACTGAGAAATGTTGTAAATTGTAACATTTGGCTCTTTAATAACTGAGAAATGTTGTAAATTGTAACATTTGGCTCTTTAATAACTGAGAAATGTTGTAAATTGTAACATTTGGCTCGATAATAACTGAGAAATGTTGTAAATTGTAACATTTGGCTCTTTAATAACTGAGAAATGTTGTAAATTGTAACATTTGGCTCTTTAATAACTGAGAAATGTTGTAAATTGTAACATTTGGCTCTTTAATAACTGAGAAATGTTGTAAATTGTAACATTTGGCTCTTTAATAACTGAGAAATGTTGTAAATTGTAACATTTGGCTCTTTAATAACTGAGAAATGTTGTAAATTGTAACATTTGGCTCCTCCGTCTCAAAAGTTTTCCGACCCCTGCCTGAGTATACAATTGAGTTCCGATATTTTTCTCGTAGTCTATGGACGATCTCACAGCGAGATATATTTCTGGTACATTATGGACAAACACTTATGGAACAATCTAATGGTGTGACGTCATATCCAGGTGGTACACTCCTAGACCCAGAGTTCAGTTTGGGCTGACGAGAAAAAACTAAACAAACAAAAGAGGGAACTGCCGAGACAGTGCCTTTTGAAATCAGCTTAGTAGCCCCATAGCAAGGACAATCAGTGACTGGAACAAGGTTACAAAAAGAACACTTGACACGGTTGTGTCTGTTGCCTTCCAACCCCTCGCCGAGCAGCTCTTGTTGCCCTCCAACCCCTCGCCGAGCAGCTCTTGTGACCATTTAAGTATCCTCTCAAAGAAACGTCAAAAACACCGTCAATAGAATAATCGAAACATTTTATATCGTGGGCCTCCAATCTATAGAGATTATAGAAGATGAAGAAAGTATAGCTCATTAGCTCTCCAAACTATTCTGACGTCATCATTGGTTCCATGTCGTGCGCTGACTGGTTCCATGCCATGTGCTCATTGGTTCCATGTCGTGTGCTCATGTGTTCAGAAATCACCTATGACCCGCTCATAAGCCGACCCCCCCCCCACTTTTCCCCCTAGATTTTGTCCAAAAAAGGTCGGCTTGCGAACGAGTATATACGATACTTCCCTTTTTTAAATACACAATACTGGTCACTTCCACGGACCTCGCTTTCTGGACTATATGAATAGTACCAACATGAATTTTGTTCTGACACCAATGTAAATGGTTTACTTGTTATATGTGTTTTGTAGGCGTTCTCACAATACAAACTTTCGTGCAATAAATCCTTGAAATACTATTGTCAACAAAATAACTTTAATATGCAAATTATATACAAAAGTATAACTTTGAGGTTTCACAACGTGGAGACATCAGCCACACATCCGCCATTACTTTTTCAACTGCTTTCGCGCCCTTTCTACCCATGTGACCTCTCTGTCACTAATCTCGTGATTCTCACGTGACAATGTGCTCATTGGTTCCATGCCGCGTGCTTATTGGTTCCCTGTCGTGTGCTCATTGGTTCCATGCCGTGTGCTTATTGGTTCCCTGTCGTGTGCTCATTGGTTCCATTTTCAAGAATTAACGGAACTATATCATGAACATCAGGAACTATATCATGAACATCATGGTTCCCTCTCGTTAATCCTACTGTTCCCTGTCATCAAATCAGTCATTCCCTTTCACCTAATCAATGATTCCCTGTCACTAAATCGATTCCCTGTCACCAAATCAATGATTCCCTGTCACCAAATAAATGATTCCCTGTCACAAAACCTGTGGTTTCCAAATAATCACGCCAAATAACTAGTGGAAAAAACCCCAGACACCAACAACAACATCTACGTGTTGAGTGATGAAACGGTTCGGTTGTTGGCGCCCCCAGGTAGGTGTTGATAGGACGTATGTATTGAGTGATGAAACGGTTCGGTTGTTGGCGCCCCCAGGTAGGTGTTGATAGGACGTATGTGTTGAGTGATGAAACGCTTCGGTTGTTGGCGCCCCCAGGTAGGTGTTGATAGGACGTATGTGTTGAGTGATGAAACGGTTCGGTTGTTGGCGCCCCCAGGTAGGTGTTGATAGGACGTATGCTTAAATTCTTCTTCCACCTGTTTGATGCGGTGATTGCTCTCTCGTACATCGCTCGTCACGGATCGTAACATTGCCTTGTGTGGCGCGTGGGATCGGCCTCTTAGGAATCTAACCGTGCCCCGGAAAACAAAACAAGAAATGTAAAATAAGATGACTTTGTTTAACACACATTTCAATGATGACTGAACAAACACGTGGTGTATAACAGGTATGGTCAATAAAATATTCCGATATTATTACAAGATAACTGTGTGTAGTGGCGTACCTTAAGTGAAAGGGGTATCATTTAATGGGGTTATAATAAAGTATCTGACCCGAAGACATTTTGATGTTAGAGCAAGTGGTATGCTGTCTTTAGGGTCCAATCGAATTCGCAGGTTTTTTTAAAAATGTTCACAAGAGTGCAAAATCCTTGTTGACAAAGGTTAGTTGTTGCAAAGGGCAACAACGTTTTGAAGGCGTCCTTATGTGCAATGCTGAAAGCCTTTGCAGCATTTGATATCCAAAAATGTGTCAGATCTGCTTTGTTTGCAAATTCAATATGTGCCTCATTATTAGACTGAAGTTCAAGAAGAGCCTCTGCCAACCCTAGAGGCTCATCTGGTACATCCGCATTGTCACATCGAAATGGATCTACAATCCAACTGACATTATGCGAATCAATAACTGTAAAGTAAAAAGTGAACCGCTCTTTGAGCTTGGTACGATGCATGATAACTATGTCCTTCATGTGGTCAAAAGGCCATTTTTGAAAAAGCCGCTAACTTGTTTCATTCTGCTTTCTGTTTCAATATAAAAGCTTTATTCCAAATGCTGCAATCTGGCTGAGATTATACTGACATTTCTTTCTGCAATTCTTTGCTAAACGCATTCACGTGGCCAAAAATATCAGCTAATTATGCGAGATGTGCAACCCAATCATATTTCTTAAACTTCTCGGCTAGAGCTAGAGCATGCTTGGCGCCACCCAGAATTGTTTAAAGTTCCGCTTTCAGAGCCCACACTCTGTTAAGAAAATTTCCGCGTGAAAGCCACCGTATCTCGGTGTGATAAAGTAGGTCTGTATATTCAGCCTCACCATCTTTACATAAATCACGAAACAGTCACATGTGCAGTACATATCCTTTATGAAATTTACAATCTGGATAACATCGTGCATTACGACCTCAAATTCAGGTTCCAACTGTTTCACAAAGCAGAGCTTGACGATGGATCATACAGGGGTTCACTTCAATTTTGGGATTCCTCTCTCTTGCTAAAGCCGAAAAGCCACGTCACGTACACGACCCGACATATTTGGAGCTCCATCAACAGACACAGCAATACAGTCTTCCTATTTTAAATTAACCTTATCAAAGTATTCTTAACTTTATTAAATACAACAATTCCTTGACATCGCGATTCGAGAGGAGTACAAAACAACATTTCCTCTTCAATTGTTTGAAAACCTTTGTTTATAGAATTATAAATGTCTTGTCTGAAAGTAACCGTTTCAATACTGGGCTTCTCTTCCAGGCGTACGCGTATACACATGACGGATTTTGAATATATTTAGCGGATTTTATATGACCCCAATGAGTCTGCATTACCCCCAAGAATACCCTTTTTACCCCAAATGGGCTAATTTACCCCTGTTCGCTGACCCCTGCAATAGCCACACCTCTCCCAGCTGTAAACTTTCTCTCGTACTGTCCAACATGATCGCACGCTTACCCCTTTCTCTAGGCCCAGTACCGATGTTTGGCACGAGACGGGGAACAAATAGTTCAGTCCTGTTTGCGCGGGTCAGCCGGCCCCGTGTCGTCATTCGGCGTACTACGACTTCCGCCCCAAGTGCGTCCATTCATGGGGTCAGGGGTCGTACAGATAGAAAGGTGGGGAGGGGGGTCGTACGGATAGAAAAGTGTGTGGGGGGGGGTCGCGGTTCAGCGATTCCTGATATTCCCGTAAAAGTTGACAAAGAAAAAAATGACAGACTGGGAGGAACCGGTAGAACGTGTATAGAGAGAAAGAAGGAAGTTGCTCCTTTTCAAACAAAGAAAAATTTGAAAATCGCTACAGGTGTAATAAATGTGAACTACCATACAGGTGTAATAAATGTGAACTACCATACAGGTGTAATAAATGTGAACTACCATACAAGTGTAATGACTATATGAACTCCCATACAGGTGTAATAACTATATGAACTCCCATACAGGTGTGATAACTATATGAACTCCCATACAGGTGTTATATTATTTCAATCCCATGTTCAATTATTCCCGACTAGAAGTGTACAACTGTTTGTACTTGACTTGACGGCATCATTGAGTTTTGGAAGGACATACATGTTTGATAGAGTCGGAGAGGGAAAGGGTTGTAAAGGCAAACATTTCAACGACCAGAGATTTTAACAACAATCTGCAACTGATGATTGAGATTTGATGTGGTCACAGACAGCTGATTGGAGTAAATCGAGATGAATAGGTGATTGAGAATAGAACGGCTTGACTAAAACAATGACAGTGACAGTTTAGTGACAAGATCGAGATGTTTACAGCAGATTAGTGACAGGATTGAGATATTTACAACAGTTTAGTGACAGGATTGAGATATTTACAACAGTTTAGTAACATGATTGAGGTATTTACAACAGTTTAGTAACATGATTGAGGTATTTACAACAGTTTAGTAACATGATTGAGGTATTTACAACAGTTTAGTAACATGATTGAGGTATTTACAACAGTTTAGTAACATGATTGAGGTATTTACAACAGTTTAGTAACATGAACGAGGTATTTACAACAGTTTAGTAACATGATTGAGGTATTTACAACAGTTTAGTAACATGATTGAGGTATTTACAACAGTTTAGTAACACGATTGAGGTATTTACAACAGTTTAGTAACACGATTGAGGTATTTACAACAGTTTAGTAACACGATTGAGGTATTTACAACAGTTTAGTAACACGATTGAGGTATTTACAACAGTTTAGTAACACGATTGAGGTATTTACAACAGTTTAGTAACACGATTGAGGTATTTACAACAGTTTAGTAACACGATTGAGGTATTTACAACAGTTTAGTAACACGATTGAGGTATTTACAACAGTTTAGTAACACGATTGAGGTATTTACAACAGTTTAGTAACACGATTGAGGTATTTACAACAGTTTAGTAACACGATTGAGGTATTTACAACAGTTTAGTAACACGATTGAGGTATTTACAACAGTTTAGTAACACGATTGAGGTATTTACAACAGTTTAGTAACACGATTGAGGTATTTACAACAGTTTAGTAACACGATTGAGGTATTTACAACAGTTTAGTAACACGATTGAGGTATTTACAACAGTTTAGTAACACGATTGAGGTATTTACAACAGTTTAGTAACACGATTGAGGTATTTACAACAGTTTAGTAACACGATTGAGGTATTTACAACAGTTTATTAATACACGATTGAGGTATTTACAACAGTTTAGTAACACGATTGAGGTATTTACAACAGTTTAGTAACACGATTGAGGGTATTTACAACAGTTTAGTAACACGATTGGGGTATTTACAACAGTTTAGTAACACGATTGGGGTATTTACAACAGTTTAGTAACACGATTGAGGTATTTACAACAGTTTAGTAACATGATTGAGGTATTTACAACAGTTTAGTAACATGGTTGAGGTATTTACAACAGTTTAGTAACACGATTGAGGTATTTACAACAGTTTAGTAACACGATTGAGGTATTTACAACAGTTTAGTAACACGATTGAGGTATTTACAACAGTTTAGTGACACGATTGAGGTATTTACAACAGTTTAGTAACATGATTGAGGTATTTACAACAGTTTTAGTAACACGATTGGGGTATTTACAACAGTTTAGTAACATGATTGAGGTATTTACAACAGTTTAGTAACATGATTGAGGTATTTACAACAGTTTAGTAACATGATTGAGGTATTTACAACAGTTTAGTAACATGATTGAGGTATTTACAACAGTTTAGTAACACGATTGGGGTATTTACAACAGTTTAGTAACACGATTGAGGTATTTACAACAGTTTAGTAACACGATTGGGGTATTTACAACAGTTTAGTAACATGATTGAGGTATTTACAACAGTTTAGTAACACGATTGGGGTATTTACAACAGTTTAGTAACATGATTGAGGTATTTACAACAGTTTAGTAACACGATTGAGGTATTTACAACAGTTTAGTAACACGATTGGGGTATTTACAACAGTTTAGTAACATGATTGAGGTATTTACAACAGTTTAGTAACACGATTGAGGTATTTACAACAGTTTAGTAACACGATTGAGGTATTTACAACAGTTTAGTAACACGATTGAGGTATTTACAACAGTTTAGTAACACGATTGAGGTATTTACAACAGTTTAGTAACACGATTGGGGTATTTACAACAGTTTAGTAACATGATTGAGGTATTTACAACAGTTTAGTAACACGATTGAGGTATTTACAACAGTTTAGTGACATGATTTTCAACAATATTTTGACAACAGCCCAGCCCCAACCACATACAGTACGACAGTCGTCGACTCAAATATTTACATTAAGAAACTGTGTATTGTGCCAGTTGTGCCGATAAATTTTAAAATTACGACCAAATGGCAGTGTCCCATTTTCGGAAACAAAGAAACGCGGAGAAAGAGGAGAAGAATTATAGAAAGAGAGAAAGGACAGATGTGATTATGCAGCACAAAACTTGTGTGTGTGTGTGTAGGAGAGGGGGAGCAACTTGTTAGCACGTGGCACATATTACACCGGCTGGACTTTGTATCTCGCTCGCTTGTCTTCCATTGGTCCATTTAAAACTAAAAATAAAAACAAGGGAGACCACTCAAACTCAATGACGCCGACACCTGTTGTCTCGTGCGCGCTTAAAAAAATCGATACGGTTCTCTGCCCCTGTCCGTGGCCTGGGAATTTGATTGATAAAGAGCACGACCCTACTCTCTACTCGGCACGCGACGCTCGGCAGGGATTGGTCGCCTAGTCGCTAGTCTGCACGTGTTGCTCGCTCGCGATTGGTCTGATTTCAAACGTGGAGGACAATGCTCAGTGAGCAGGTAAACCTACCGTTAAGAGAGGCGCAGAATTTGAAAATTTTCTTTCAGCCTCACCTGTTGTGTGTGTGTGTGGGGGGGGGGCGACACACACACATTTCTGACGTTGTCTGGTTGTGACTCTGGGGGTGGGGGGGTGACTTGTTGATTGGGTCAAGGTCACACCGGTTGCGTGAGTACGGGATGAATGGCGAGGTCGGCAGGTAAATGAGATCGAAATCTGCGCTGCTGAATTTATTGGCCTTGCCACAACAGGTGGAGGTGAGTTTTAAAACTACAGGGACAGGGACGCTTCACTCATATGTAGGTCAGGGCGAACTGTAACCAAACACTTTGTACGGAGTGGGGGGGGGGCTGCACGTGAGACAAGTCTCTCATGACATGAGGAGGATTGGAGAGAGGAGGAGTGGGTTGACAGGAGTAGGGAGCAAGAGGGAGAAGGAGGGAGCAAGAGAGAGGAGGAGGTAGAGAGATCAGGGGGGTTGAGAGGAGGAGGGAGCAAGAGAGATGGGGAGGTAGAGATATCAGGAGTGGGTTGAGAGATAAGGAAGGGGTTGAGAGGAGGAGGGTACAAGAGAAGGAGAGAGCAAGAGAGGAGGAGGGAGCAATAGAGAAGAGGAGGGAGCAAGATAGGAGGAGGGAGTAACAGGGAGGAGGAGGGAGCAAGAGAGAGGAGGTGGTAGAGACATCTGGAGGAGTGATTGTCCTAATGATAGTCCAAGTGTAATGACTGACTGTGGATGTCATGATTGCCAGAGATGTTATGATTTTAATAGAAACATAATCCCATAAATAAAGGGAAGTCGAAAGTGAGGACTCAACATTAATTAGAGACAATGGCGAGTCTGTGAATGAGATGAGAATGAGAGAGAAAATAGATTCGAAGAAAATATCGAAATGGACACGGGTACAGTAGGAAGTAAGAGTGATATAGAAAAATAGGAGTGACGTAAAGAGAAACATAAAGAGTAAGCGACTGTCAGAGAGAGAAATTTACACGAAAAATTCCTTTTTTATTTAGACAGAAACTATATTTAAAAATAAATATATGAGTAAGAGTCAAAGAAATAAACATAAAATTATACCGAGACATTTTTAAATTCAAATATTGTTTCCTTGTCCGCACCAATCAAATCAATTACAATAATACATGTATTATTATTTATTATTATTATTTGTTCACTTATATAGCGCAGTAACCTTATATAGCCTACAGCTGGGCTCACACCGCCACAGCGCTTTACAAACATGTTCAACAACTACATAAAACACATGGCACTCTAAATCTTCCTAAAAATAGTTACACACACAAATCAATCGTATTCAATGAATTTTTATATTAGAACATTTCAACTGGAACTTTTTTTTTGGTTCTCCCAAGTTAGCCGATATTTAAAGCACTCTTATTTTAGCAAGTCTCATTTATTAGCTACCCATCTTTGTGCTGAAAAGTAACAGATTTTATGGAATTGTCCGTACATGTCTGATGTGCGTGGTAATGAGTGGGCACCAATGTGTGATAAAGGAGTGGGTGCGCACCAGTATGTTCTACAGAAGAGATTGCGCACCAGTGTGCTACAGGAGTTTTATGTTGCAAGGGAGGATATATAGAAGCCGCTAGGAAGAAGTGTTTATGGAAGAATAGTCATTGTATATTGTGACCTGGAAATAAAATAATTTTTCTCGTTGTTTGGATTGAGTTCAAGTTCCTCCTATAGTTGTGTACACACCTTTAAGTCCCTCCAATAGTTAGTTGACTGAATATCTTGACAAGAAGTACCTCCAACAGTTTTTCTTGCACTAAATCCACCACCCCATTCCCCCCGCCCCGCACCCTACCACCCACTCACCCGAGGTAAATTCCCAGTTCGTAGGCATTTTATGAAGAGAATGCTTCAACATATAGGACATGGTCATGATGTGGGCTCTATTCAACAGCTGCTCATTTGACAGCCCTAGCTCATCCCCCCACCCCAACACTAGCACCAGCTCCCCATTTGCAAGCCCTAACTACCCCCATCCCACCCACCGCAACCCCCACCCAGTTCTGAAATCTAAATCTACTCATTGCCTCAGCCCGGACCCGAAGGTTCCTTTCTTTCAGTCACACCGCTGCTCTGTGGCGGGGGGAGAGAAGCAATGAATGACAAGGGACGTAACCTCAAGTCATGAATGAACTGCATTACTACGATAAAACAGCTGCTCTACTACCTGTGGGTGGGGGGGGGGATATTTCTTATGTATTCTCTCACGTGGCGTGCACGAGCGACTGTGTGTGGGTGTGTGTGGGGGTGGATCTGATTGTCAGAAAGGAGTGCCACATACCGTAAGACTTCCAAAAAATTACGTAATTGATAAGTGTTTCGCCACTTTCGCCTTGCAGTGATGAATTAGGCATTAACCCCCTCCCTCCGCCCCCCCCCCTTTGCCCGATTAGTTAGACGCCCCTGGATGGTTCATTTAATATAATTAGGCGCTACCCTCGGGTGGTTAATTTACTTAGACGCCACTGGACAATTGCTGTATTGGTGCTCCTGGCTCAAGTCCCCAAGCAAACAAATGAGACATACACACATACACACAGTTACACACATACACACGTCTTTGAATCAAAACTCACGGGCTCATTATTTCAGACTTGATTATTGTGGGACTGGGGCGGGGGGGGGGCGGGGGGTAGATTTACTGATAAAATAAACACGCAGTTGACAATAAAATGAGTTATTTAATGTACGTGACGACCCCATGCAGCAAGCCAGTGATACAGACGTTTGAATCTATTAGCTCTTAACTTCAGGCATTTGTTGTCAAATAGTTACCCAGAAAAATGGGGGTTCCGTTTAAATAATTTATTATCAATTGTATGCCCCAAGTAGAATTGGAATTAAGTCCCCCCATTGCATTTTTTTCTTTGACCTCCCTTGACAGTCCACAGATGAGTAAAAGTTTTATTTTTAAATTCAACAAATTACTCTAAATTACACGCTTTTATTTAAGTCACACTGTTTGTATGTTGTATCCATCCTTCCTTCAAATCTTGAAACGTAAAATTAAATAACTTCTGATGGTCCTAGAGATCTCAAAATTTTACCACAGATAGATCTTGGATGACAATGCTTTGTATCAAAATTTCAGATCGATCGAATTTACATTATTGCATTTTTAAAAATTCCTTATATTAACCTCACCGCCGTCTCTCTCTGTCTTGGGCGGGCGGAAAAACAAAAGTAAAAAAATGACCCACTTCCCGTGATCCGATCGAGCTGAAATTTGGCACACGGACCCGTCTCACCTAACAATGCATCGTATCAAAATTTGAGATCGATCGAACGTACCGTAATTAAATTAATGCATTTTTAGTTTATCTCTATACGAGGTATTGAATTCAATTTCACTGTTTTGTATTGTTTTTTTTACGTGATTGCTCAGTCACGCGTTGACGCGTCCCATCGAAGTACCGGCGTGATTTTGTTTACATTTTACGTGTCACGCTATGCTCGGTCAAGCGATCGGTGACCAGACTCACAGGGTTATGAAGCAAAGTTGAGTTAAGACAGATTCAGTCTGTAAATATTTGTAAATACTTTTAGTTATGTCTCATATATAAGGGGTTTATAGTAAAAAAACTTTGTTTTTACGGGTTTGTTTTATTACGGGTTTGTTTTATTAAATCCCTTATATTAACTTCACCGCCGTCTCTGTCTTGGGCGGGCAGGCGGAAAAACAAAAGTCAAAAATGACCCACTTCTTGTGATGCTATCGAGCTGAAATTTGGCACATGGACTCGTGTCACCTAACAATGCATCGTATCAAATTTTCAGATCGATCAAACGAACCATAATGAAATTAATGCATTTTTAGTTTATCTATATAAACTATATACATCGGTCACTATTGTTTACATTTTACGGGTCACTTGACTTCATGCCAGCCATTGGTGAACACATCAGTGTTTTAACCAGGTGGTTTACACCAGGAGTTGAGTTAACGCGTTGACGCCACCCGTCCATGTCCACACCCCCTCCCCCTTGTTTTTTAAAGCCAGGGGAGATAATTTCGGATTCAGTTTGAACATAATCAATACTTTTAGTTATGTCTCATATATATTATAAGGGATTTATAGTCAAAAACTTTGTTTTTACGGGGTTGTTTTATTAGTTTATCTTTATATAAGCATCGGTACCCGTCTGCTTTGTTGACATCCATGAGTTCACCACGTCAACACATCACCGTGGTATAAAACGTTGGGCGGGCGCTTATGAGGTGTTTGGTATAAAAAAAATAGAGGTAAAAAAGATGTGTGGGCGTCAGACGTGAATTGTAAAGAGTTTTTATTATAAGTTTTAAAAAATAGCTGAAAAAACAAAGTTTTTGACTATAAATCCCTTATATATGAGACATAACTAAAAGTAGTGATTATGTTAAAAGCGTGTCCTTTTAAAAAATTTTTTTTAAAAATTATTATTTATCAGTCAGCTTTTTGCACTAATATTTATTTATGTTTTGAACATTTGATTTCATTTGAAAATGACTCCAGATTAGTTTATGCTTAGATGTCATTTTTCTAACTATCCGAATGAATCCGAACAACAACAATTGACAACATTGTACGTTCAGTGCACCTGTACGAACATAATTTTACCGAACGGAAACTCCCAGATACCTCTTCCAGAAACGCCATTTTTTAAAGGTGAGAGACAAGTCTGATGTTCCCAGCTTGTTTTTTTTTACGAGTTGGGGCCAGGAGGAAGTCGTCTGCTGGGGGATGATGCAAGGTCAGACGGGAATCTGAGTCGCGAGGGAGCGCGCGAAGCAGGCGAGGGTTGAATAATTCATGAACCGAGGATGGTGTCGAGGGCTGAGCTCATTAAGGGTGGCACGGGTGACACCTACTGAAACAGGCGCCCCGGGTTCTCGGGCCGCCCTCGTGTTAACGTCTGCTGCGCACTGACAGGCGCGTTAGAGAGATGCAATTAACCGTCGGGGAGAAACTCCCCACGCCGAGAGGTTTATTGTTTTTTCCCGCCATTTTGTGGGGTCATTAGATCTGGGGAATTGGTCCCTGAAAGTTTGTTAGACGAAAAAAAGAAACCACACGAGGGGAGCTAAACAAGGATGAGGAAGAATAACACTTAATGAGGGGAGGCAGGCCCGGACTTAAGAGACCCAGGGCCCCTAGGCACTTCGCATTTTGGGCCCTTCAACCATCTTGAAGTTTTTTGATAATTCAAGCCAGGCTTTCGAGCTTATGTAAAGATTCCATCACCGGGGCCCCTAAGCTGGCTGGGGCCCTAGGCCAGGGCCTTGTAGGCCTAGGCATAAATCCGGCCCTGAGGGGAGGTAATCATGTATCAGGGAGGATAACCCTGTGCTTGTCTGATGGGATTTCACCAAGTATTATAAGATATTTCCCGGTAGGATAAGATTTTACCTTATGTGATATTACTACTTCTGATGGGCTATTAATATTATCCTAAATGATAGGATATTAGCCTGTGTGACAGAACATTGGGGCCGTCCATAAAGTACGTCACGCTATTTTTTAACAATTTTTACCCCTCCCCCTGTCACAAACTGTCACAAATCTCGGACCCCCCATCCCCAAGTATGTCACACTTTCGAACAATTTTATACATTTTTTTATTAACAAATAATTCAAATTTTATCTAAAACACACTTGACGTCACACATGGCCTGACCCCCTCCTCCCTGTCTCAAACTGTCACACTTTCTTACACCCCCTCCCCTGTCTCAAACTGTCACACTTTCTTACACCCCCCCTCCGGATCGTGCGTACTGTATGGACGGCCCCATTACTCTGTATTAGGGCTGTTAACGATTAATTTAAATTTAATCTTTAACTTTTTGAAAAAATTAACAATTAATTAATAGTTAATTTCGATTAAACCCACAAAATTAAAATGCATGATGTCATAAGTAACATTTTATTAAACGTTCTTGTTGAAAATCTAAATAACACTGAAATGTCTCCTTTATAATAATTTATATTTGATCACGGGAAAAGGGTTATAAAACATGTTTAATATAGTGCGCAACGCGAGGCAGACTAGCAATTTCTAGCATTTGCATTTACAGATCGGGAATATATTTTTAAAAAGTATCGTCAACACTTTTTGACTTCCAAATAATTTGTAATTGATGGGTCGATTAATCGTTAAAACATTTTAATCGTTACATTTTTTTAATGATTAATCGAGAAATTAATCGTTTAATTTCCGCAGCCCCACACGTATCAATAGTTTTAATTCTTAATGGCAATATATATATATATAGAAATACGTAGATCCCAGTGTAATAGTAATATCACTGTAATGCCAGGTAAACATGCTTGTCAAAGATAGCGAAGGGAGAGAATGCAAGTAAAATAACAACCACTTGAGATACAGATACAATGGAATGACGTCATTTCGTGGCATTTATTTTCAGGGATTTCCCCATTCCTTGTTTGTCGAGTTGAATAATTTCTTTTTTCAAATTTGACTACAAAGGTCTATATGTTGCAGTGGGACCTTCTAGAATACTGGACCTACCCAGACACACACGCCCAGTGAGTCCTGACACACGACACTCTAGCCTGGAGGTTGTGGGACCTTCTAGTCCCATGTTACTGGGACCTACTCAGACACACAGGCCCAGTGAGTCCTGACACACGACACTCTAGCCTGGATGTTGACGCATCTTCAAAAACAAACAGCTACATCCGGGGCGTTGGTTCTGCCCAAAAAAAAAGAAATAAATGTGTCAAAGACATTCTATTTATAGCAACTAATTAGACCTTGAACTTGAACGTAATGAAAAAAAAGTCCTAATTTTAACACTTTAGTAACCAATGAAAAAGCGACAAATTTTATTTCACGGGCTAGAACTAAGACCAATTCTAATTAAGACCCCCCCCCGAGACATGGGTCTCAACCGTACTTCCGGGAGTGGGGGTGGACACAACCGTTGTGACGGGAACAACAAAGGCAGACTGTGCTAGGCAAGGTGCCAGAGTATACAACGGGGGATTCTCAGCCAGGTTTACAGTACCTCTGAGGTTTCTAGAGTCTGTGTCGGGGAATGCCTAATAAATTGGGTTTAAAATGATGATAGTGCACACGATATATTTGTGTTAATGATGATAGTGCACACGATATATTTGTGTTAATGATGATAGTGCACACGATATATTTGTGTTAATGATGATAGTGCACACGATATATTTGTGTTAATGATGATAGTGCACACAATATATTTTTAACACTGACAACAAACACGTCACGGAAATAAAATTTGACCGTGACCTTGTAAATAGGCTTGGGGGGGGGGCGAACGTCTTGTTAACGTCACGACAAGACGCCCTCTGGTGGACGAGGACCAACATCCAAGGGAGATAATAAATAAGGACATGCTAAAAAGCCGGTTGTCCATCATAAAGGACATCGTAGGTACATGACGTTTTCATTGGTCAGACGGCCGGACACGGGCCCTGGCCGGACCTTTGATCTTTGATTTATGTGGATTGTCGGACTTAGTTGATGTGGGTAATTTGCTTGGCGGCTGGCAGGTTTGGGGTGGGGGGGTGGGGGGTAAATGCAATAGTGTGTGTGTGTGTGGGGGGGGGGCTATATGCAATAGTGTGGGGTGGGGGTGGGGCTAAATGCAATAGTGTGTGTGTGGGGGGGGCTAAATGCAATAGTGTGTGTGTGTGGGGGGGGGGCTAAATGCAATAGTGTGGGGTGGGGGTGGGGCTAAATGCAATATTGTGTGTGTGGGGGGGGTGGAGGTAAATGCAATAGTCTAGTGTGTGTGGATCAGGGCTAAATGCAATAGTGTGTGTGTGTGTGGGGGGGGGGTGGGGCTAAATGCAATGGTGTGTGTGGGGGATGGGGCTAAATGCAATAGTGTGTGTGTGGGGGGTGGGGCTAAATGCAATAGTGTGTGGGGGGTGGGGCTAAATGCTATAGTTTGTGTGGGGGGGGGCTAAATGCAATAGTGTGTGTGTGTGTGGGGGCTAAATGCAATAGTGTGTGTGGGGGTGTGGGGCTAAATGCAATTGTGTGAGTGTGTGGGGTGGGGGGTAGTTAACCCCAGTCCCCCAAACCAAATATTCCTTTGATTAGTTTCAGCGCGACGGGGGATGGTCATTTCCATGACTTGGGTGTGTGTGTGCGATGGCATTACACTGACAGTCAATATTCAGATGTTAGTGTTCTGTTGACACCAACAGCTCGTTTGGTCTGAATGAAAGCCAGGGGGGGGGGTCCCGAGATTTGTGACAGTTTGTGACAGGGGGGAGGGGGTCAAAAATAGCGTGACGTACTTTATGTACGGCCCCTAAGAAAAAATCTATTGGAAATTGGGGCTGTTCACTGTTATCGATTAATTTAAATTTAATTGTTAACTTTTGAAAAATTATCGATTAATTAATCGACAATTTCGATTAAAACCAAAAATAGAAATTTATGACGTCATTAATCTGAACATTTCTCACGGACATTGAAAATTAAGAATATTTTGAACTAAATTTTATGACAATGTGTTGATACTTGATCGGATGTTTGTGCTGAAGGCGGTACGTCAGCGATGTATTTGATCCTTTAAAAGAGAATTGTTTATGGCAGTGAACACAGTAAACTTTTTCACCATCTTTGACTTTGCCATCCGCAGTTAGCTTAAAAACAAAATTTTTACTCAACTTTCTAGTTATATGTTTAAATTTAACTGTCAGCCATTTTTTACTTGACGTCTGCGGTCCACATAAGGTAATAAAATAAATTATAATATTATGCGGGAGAAGTTTGTACGTAAAAAAATATATAAATTATTATTAATTATTAATAATTAATTATTTATTAATAAAATATTTAAAAATATGATAAATATTTTCTTTAATTTTAATCGAATTTTAAAAATTATTTTAATCGATATAAAATTTTAACGATTAATCGAGAAATTACTCGTTAATTTCTGCAGCCCTATTGAAAATAGTTGGGATATAAAGGAAATCGTTTTAAAAATATTCGGAATATTTATAGAAATCTGTTTTAAATTACTTGGGATATAAATATAATATAAATTTACTTTCACATTGTTCCCCAGTTGGGCAAGTGAAGTTTACAGATTTGCCTGGACGTTTCCTTCTGTTTTATAATGTGGCCATCGCTAGGTGCGCAAAGATTTAAGGGAGTCTACCCAGAGATTCAGTTTATGTACATTTAATTATTATAATCTCCCTTTGAAAGAAATGAAAACAGTTCAGTTCACATGGCGATTCTTGACTTTCGGTAAGTTTCCTCGAATTATTATAGTACAGTACTGACAGTTTAAAAGTTAGACTAAAGCTTATTCAAAACAAAATAGTACCAAGATTTTAAAAAAATATAATTAATTATAAATAATGAATAGCCTCATATGAATCAGCCATAATTAAAATAATGAATAAGCCTGGGCCCAACTTAAGCTAATTAATTCAACACTGATCCCAAACTGCTGAGAGGCTCAAGCACTCAAATAATTTCACATTTGCTCATACTCATATTACAGGCCTTGTCATTTAATTTGCACTAACTTAAATAGCTTTATTTATATAATTATACAAATATTTATAATAACAACTGTATCTACAACTATTTCTCAGTTATCCATAAAAAAAGTTGTTAATTTTTGCTCCTCAAGGCAGCACACTGAAATCAAGGCATGTGGACCTTACCAAATGTGACATATTCCCCACTTCCTCTCACATATATCACATTATATAAAATATAAAGATTCAAGTGTCCTAGTGCTTCATCTATTTTATTAATTTGTACCAATACCCCATATTAAATCAACATTAAGAGTAAAATATAAAGAATAATAATCAAGTTGCTCCTAGTTTAAAAAATTAAATACTTATAATGAAATTTGTTTTGAAACATATAATTTAACATATATATTTATCCATTAACCAGGTCCTATGTGGATTAACAACTGTGGGTGTGGTGATGTGATAGCCTTTCACGTCTGCTAAGCCAGTGCCCTTTAGTCACAGTAAGTTTCAAAAACTATTTTTTAATTCAACTCTTTTGTGTAAAACTTACCATTTATTAAATATTAACTTTTATAAATTGGGCTTTAAAAAATAAATAAATCAATATTCTTTTTTTACATAGTATACACCATGATACAGGAAGTATAGTAGATATACAAAATAATGATTCACTGATCCAAATAAAATAACAATCAATGATGTTACACTTTTACCCCGGGAGTGTCTGAAATTAAAATATGTTTAGAGGATATCTGGTTGAGTGTTTGTATTTTGATTGGTTGAAATCTTTGGTTGAAAACTTCTAATCCTAAGAATATACTTTATCTATGGTCTATAAGTATAAGTTTTATGGCAAAGAATTTTCAAGAAGAGTTTGTAAAAAGCATAACTAAAAAAATAACCATAGAATGAAAGAGTAACTGAACGTTTTTGTGTGCGCTTTGATTTGCATTCTTTAAATTACTTAAATTTTTTAGTAATTTAAAAATATTAGGCTACTAGAGTAAACAAAAATCATTTATTTGATAATTGAATTGAGCCCATCTTGCTCCGCATGCAAAATTTTAAAAAAATTGGTACTTGGAAACTATTTTCTAATTTATTTGATGTGCTACATATCACAAAATGGTTGAAGTGGGCTTTACTTGATGTAACACAAATGTTGTGGATGTTTTCATAAATAACCTTCATAGACCCTGCCCTACATTACCCAGGCCAATGTTTGTTTCAGTTTGCACACCTCACTAACCCTAATCTTAACCCAAGCACCTCACTAACCCTAATCTTAACCCAAGCACCTCACTAACCCTAATCTTAAACCAAGCTACTCTCCAAACCTGAGTCCAAAATTTTACACAATCATCAATCATGTGGGGTGCTTGCAAATCTTTTTAAAATAAAAAGTTCACCCCCCCAAAAAAAGTTATTTTAAAAATTATTCATCTTATATATTTTATTTGTATGTGGTAACAGGTAGAAGAGCTTGAGTTGGTCAAACTAACTTTTAAAAAAATGACCAAATGAATGTTAAAAAAAAATCTGTTAAATCAATACGGCATAAATGTTGGTAAAACAATGGGACAACATAGCTGTTAATTTATTGGGGATTCTTTATAACATTTAAATAAATTGAAAGCTTGAAAGTTTCCACAAGTTAAAATTACTTAATTATCTGAAATTAACTAGGAAACTTATATTTTTCGAAATTCTTATTTGTATTTATATTTGCTATTGACGTTTTATTTGTCAAAATCTACGGACTAATGGTAGTAACAATGACAGTCTAAAAATGTGACTTTTTCTTACTGTTTAAATTTAAAAGATAAAGAAATTAATTTTTTTTAAAAATTACGGTCGAAGGGAAATAACTAAAACTTTTGAGAAAATTTAAAAAAAAATTTCCTCCAGTATCTCAAACGAATTCAACGGTATACTCCCTTTGATCATAAAAAGGTTCACGCAAACAGCTGATTTAAAATAAAAATAAAAAGCTAGGTTTAGAAATTGTATATAATTTTTAAAATCTGCATCAAGCTCTAAATTTTTAAACAACAATTAAACCTTGAAAATTATACAATTTAATTCGATTGAAATTATTTATCAAAAGTACACATACTTTAAAATTCCAAAAATAAAATAAAATTAAATTAAATAAGTTATATATATATATATTAGTATGAACTACAGGTGTTCGTGTTAGTATGAGCAATTTGTCCAGCCAGCAGCTCAGTTTGTCTTTCAGGTCATCACCCAGGATTTGTTTGTGTGCATCTATTAGAGTCGCATCCCTGTGCATCCTGTTACTAGAGGAACGTTGAAGAATGTGTTCTTGGAATTTCACCCTACATCCGGTCTGTCTGAGACAGGAGTGCCGACACTTGTTTATGTGTGGCCTTGACTCCCGGACTGTGTCCATCGCCACCTCTCAGCTTGACCGTGTCCATCGTCAGCATTCGGCTGGACTGTGTCCATCGTTCGTCACCTTTCGGCTGGGCTGTAACCATCGGTAAGTGCTGGTGCTTATGGTTTAAAGTCAAATGTCCACGTCTGCGCCACTTTGGGGCCGTCCATAAATGACGTCACGCACCTAGGGGGGAGGGGGTCGACCATTTGAGACGATGTGTGATGAGGAGGAGGGGGTGTTTAAGAAGTGAGGTGACGTCACATCAAAACTCACAACTTTAAATAAAAGTTGCACTTAAATATTTGATGGCAAGGCCGTACCCAGACTTTTTAAAAGGGGGGTTCGCAAACTTGTCGCGAAGGCATTTCATGTTAAGATAATACAAACCTCTCATAACGAGCACCTCTCATAACGAGATGTTCGCATAATGAGCAACAGTTTTATGGAAAAAGTTGCTCCCTAAGCGATCGAAGATTCGCATAACGAGTGACGCAGAAAGAGAAACTCCACTTGTCCGGGAAATTCAGTTGTGAGCCGGCACTTTCAGCCTGATGTATTATTCTGTGTTAAGCGCTCGGTCTGTTAGCGTATTGTTTTCGTGTGTGATCAACCGATTTTACAAATTTTGTATTAAGACATCATTGTAATTTTTTTATGTGCAAAGTTCAATAAACTGATAATTTTTCTTTGAAAAAACACAAGAAGACAATCATAAGAGAGGAAAAAAATAACTGTTGAAATAAAACGTGAAAAAAACATTGATAAGTGAGAATCTAGCGCGCAACTACAATCGGCCAACATCAACGATTTGCACTATTCTCAAGAACAATTAAGGAGATGGATGCTTCAAATGGATGGTCAAGAATGTTTACGAAACTGTTACGTCACATTTTTGTCAAATTTTGAAGCGTCTGAAAAACAAATGTCTTTTCTAATTAAAAAGAAATAATTATTCGTCATAAATTCATATTTTTGTTTACGTTTTTTGTTTCAAATCTAAATTGTATTCTAGTTTTTTCACTCTTTAACAATTCATAAGTAATTTTTTTTGAATAAATGTGAATAAAATTTTTTGGAAAAAAAAACCCGTAATAAAACCAAGTTGTTGACTATAAATCCTTTATATAGGAGACACAACTAAAAGAATGTTCATTATAATGTTCGTTCGTCCGTCGATACACGAGGACCACTCTAGTCATCCGAGGGTTGTCTGTGCGTGCGCAGATGGCTGATTAGGCCGATCCTTGCACGGAAGGTTCGGGAACAGAAGGGACAAGGGACGAGTGCAACATCTCCTGGAGGGTTGACAGCATGGGCCTTTCGGGCTTGCCTCTTCTTTTCTGCGGCGGTGATCCGAATTGCCTCGCATGACCTGGCACCTTCGTGGATGGAAGAGCTCCAGGTGGATCGGTCCATTGCAACTCGTTCCCACGTGTCTGGATTGATGGCAAACGCTTTCATTGAGGCTTTCAGTGTGTCTTTGAAGCGTTTCTTTTGCCCACCGTGGGGCCGCTGGCCATACCGGAGCTCACCATAGAAGATTCTCTTTGGCAGTCTCTCGTCTGGCATTCGGACAACGTGCCCTGCCCAGCGAAGCTGGGTCTGCACCAGGAGGGTGAAGATGCTGTGGAGACCTGCCCTGGTCAGTACCACTGTGTCTGGAATTTTGTTCTGCCACTTTATGCCGAGCGCAAGACAATCAGAAATTACAAAATTGTATTTATGTCTCGTAAAACATGTTTAATATAATGCGCACCGATCGGGAATATATTTTTAAAAAAATATAGCCCATATAATACGCACCGAATCGCACAACAGGAAAGTATTCAAAAAGATCGTTCAATATAATACGCACCGCGACACTCTATCTAAAAGAAATAACATGATACATCGAGATAAATAAAATAATCTAAAAATTCAATAATTTTATTACAACACATGCGATCGATCTGAAATTTTGATACATGGTTTTTATCATCGATACAAAACAGCCTGCAAAATTTCAGCTCGCTAGCTTACGAGGAAGTGGGTTAAAATCGATCCAAAGTGTTTTCGACAAGCAAGCAAGCAAGGGTTCAAACAAACTGACACCACGAGTTAATATAAAGGATTTAATTTTTAAAAAACCGTAAAAAAAACAAAAAGTTTTTGACTATAAATCCTTTATGTACGAGACATAACTAAAAGAATGTACATTATAATACGCAGCGCACGACAATCAGAAAATACAAAAGTTTAGGATTTAAAAATGAGTATTTTTTCAACATGAAACGGATTATTGTATTTTACATTGATTTGTATGGGGAACAATTGTTTGGTATAACGAGTGTTTCACTTAACAAGTAAGACTCTGGAACGAATTAATCTCGTGATGAGATGGTTGACTGTACCTACAATATATTATGGTGCTATGACTTCAAATTTGGATGATAATGTTTAATCAATAATTCTTTACCTATGAATTATTCAATGCGTTGATTGAACGTCTCGTCTTTTTTGCCTCCTTTTCAAAAAAACAAAAAAAAGGTTTTCATGGAATAAATAATTAACAATGTATACAAAAGTAAAAGCTTCCAAAATAGTATTTTATCTAAAAATGCAAGTACTCGATCATTCATGGGCGCCCGCAGAAGAAAATTTTCTAGGGGGGGGGGCAAAATATTTTTAGTAATGTTTTAATGTAGTTTTAATTTACTGTAGCGTATATGTATTGTAAACGAACGGACTGGGCACTGTAGTAATGAAGGGCATACATTAGTACCAAAGTTGTTATTTACACAATGTATGCAAGTATATAACGAAACATAATTTTAAAATAAAATTTATTCTTTAAACAAGAACTGGAGTCGTCTGTTATCCCTGCCAAACATATCTACAATTTTGTCCATAAAGTCTTTTTTGTTGCCGTTCACTTTGTCTCTGTGTACGCTTAACATGCACAACCCAGACAGACGTTCATCTGACATTGTAGATCTAAGCCATGTTTTTACACGGCGTAATGTGCTGAACGATCGCTCCACAGTACATGTTGTTGCTGGTAATGTTAGCAAAACTAGTAAGGCATACCTGACAGCCGGATAAAACTTTGTAAACGGTAACAAGTCGAGGAAATCTTGGCTACTTTTGTATTCTCGCGTTTTCCAAAAATCAAACCAACTCAAGGCTTCACTTTCAAAATTAGCAATGTGGTATACCTGATTAATAGTAGACATTGTATCCTTAAACTGTTGACGATTCAATTTGTACAATTTCGAAGGGTGTAGCAACGTTAAGTTAAATTGTGCACTGTTGGCTTCACAAAATCGACTCTCAATTGAGCTAATTAGAGAATCCAAGTATGGAATGTAAACTGAAGTACTCCTCAACACTTGTGGTTTCTGGATTACTTCGATGCTTTTGTCTTCCACACTGTCTTGGGATAATCAGTTCAATATCCACCTTCTGTGCGATTTGTACTGTTTTCTCAAAAATATCCCTGAAATAGTTATCGGAATCACCTCGGTGAAGTTTTATTACACTGAGCAGGTTTTGAACTTGCAGTTGGACTTCTGGAAGATCAACTTGAACAGCTTGAAGAGCCTGAGTAACTGGTTCCAGTATGGCAGAGTACTGCGAAATAATATTGAGACAAAATAAAAACGTGCTGGACTTTGATGAACAATATAATTGATGTGCAGCCTGTCGTGTATTTCCATTTGCATGCAATGAAAATTCTTCCAGTTGACAATAAATATCTTCAAATTTACTAGAAAAAATCCGAATACTTTTATACTTGCTTGTCCATCTTGTCTCACACAGAAGAGGAATATTTGGAACAGAGGACCTCCTTTTTGGACTTTCACGAAAAAATGTAATAATTGCTTTGATAGTAACAATAGTATTTCGTATCACTGCAACATTATTAAGATCATTTACTACGAGATTCAGTCTATGCGAGGCACAGTGAACAAAGGCAGCCTTGGGGTAAATACTTCGAATTTTTGCCTGAACACCATTTTCTTTCCCGGCCATTGTAGAGCATCCATCATAACCTTGACCCAGCAGATTATTAAGGAGAAGACCAAATGTTTTGCAATGTTCAATAATACAATCAGATATCGTGGCGGCGTCCATATCTTTCAGAGGAGAAAATCCAAGGAATTCCTCACGAATCATAGCCTGCTCACTAGACGTATCTACAAACCGGACTCCCAGTGATAATTGTTCTGTTCCTGAGATATCATCGGCTATGATCGAGAATCCAACAGCATTGTTGGCAGCTTTTACAATGTCTTCTCGCAGAGCTTGTTCAGACATGTTGATCAAATCATTCTGAGTTCGGTGTGATGTGTAACGTGCATTTTCAGCAGCTGTATCAAAATGGTTTTTTTAAAATACTGTCTCCTCCCTGATTCGATAAGCATAAAGTTTTTCGCCATTTCCTTTGGTGCTATTTTTCCCAACGAATTGCCAAATCGTTTGTTCCGCAAAATAAGATTGTTGAAACAATAGGATACAGTTTCTTCAATAATTCGTTTTACTGAATTATCTACCTGACAAATAATAACCTTATTTGGATCTCTAATGGTTGACGTGAAGTGTTCAGCATCTTGTTGAGACCCACGATGCCATGCTGAGCTGATATGGTTTCTTGCACATTCATTAAAATCTTTGTACTTTGTACAAGGAGTAGTAATAAAGGCACCTTGAATTCCTCTTTGAACTGGTTGCGGAAATAAAACACAGAAAATGCAAAAGGCACCTTTTAACCTTGTTGAATATGATAACCATGGACTATACTTTGTCAGCCAAGATTCCCTGAAACAACGTTTTCCACTTCCAGATATGTCACCTTCAAAATCATATGACTGTTGAGGCTTGTATGGATCAGTTAGCAAACGATACTTAAGATCGACAGCAATCTTCCTAGTAGATTTTACATAGTTTCCAATGTCATATGTTAACATAGTATCTCCACTTTCAAGCTTGTCAGGGTCTGGTTCTGGTGGTAGCGTTGCTGCTCCAGATGAACAAGCAACAGTGTCCGTTTTCCGTTTTTTGCAGACAGGAGTTAACGTTATGTCTTCAACATCTGGAATCGATTGCTGTGGCTGTGTGAGAGGTTTTAAAAAATTTCCGGATATCCATGACGCCTAAAAGTAAACTGTTTATTGCAATAACTTCTTTGCTTTGGTACACACAGTTATTGATGTCTAAGTTCTTGAACTAACACAGGAAACATATTATATAGTTATGCTACCGTCTATGCCCTACTGACGGCTATCTCTACAGCACTGTCCTAAGTGTCTTACATGTCGCACCTAAATGCTGTCTCTAAAATGTTCTCCTTAAATGTTCTCTTCCTTATATAGTCGGCGAGCCGTAAGGTGTTTGATCCGGTCCAGCAGTATTGTCATATACTCTAATCTGTCTAATTCATTTCCGGTCATTGTTAGGAGGAATTCGGAAGGCCTCACATCCGGCAGCCAAATACACAACATTCTGCTGGGCTGGGGGGCGGTATTGTTTAGAGAACCTCTGCCCGACGCATTCCAAGCTCCACCACAATAGTGTGGTGGGCTGCAGGGGGGGGGGATGGCTGTGGAAGCTTTTACTTCCGAGTCCAATAAATTTCTGGAGCCGGATGTCCTCACTTCCGAATTCCTGTCAGTCATCAGTAATCCAACACCCCAGGTACCGTCACACTGCGGGAGTGAACAGAGGGCCCTTTGTTGCATGGGTGAGAAAGGGGGAGGGGAGCACAGTGGCTGGCGCTCCCCATGTATGTTTTTGGGGGCACACGGCCACATCCATAATAAAAATACTTATGTTCAAAACAACGTTTGACTCACAACATACGGTTATACATAAAATAATTAATATTGTAGAGAACCTGTTGGTATGTGGGTGTATTGGGCCTCATTACTACTGGTTGGACTAAACTCTCTGCTTTCACTCAATTCAAACACCAAGACTGTAAGACTACATGAAGACTTATTATTTCCTCTTTATTGCCTCACTCCTTGATTCCGCTGCTGTCTCAATTCCGAAGCGGACGGCTGACCTTTAGATAACAGTGTCTACATTAAGCACCTCTGGGCATCTGGACGCGGTTCGGTCTATTCATCTATCCAAGCTACCGCATGGGGTAGTTCACACATCTTGGTCAGTCCTGACCAGGCTAAAAGTCCTTGCCAGCAACAGCAATCTTTGATTTAAAGACCGTTTAACTGCCCTAATTCTCTACACTATAGAAAATATAAACATAATTACCCAGTAAAACGAAATCAGCATCAGCTTAGTTACTTTCTGTTTATTTTCTCTTTACTTTAATACATTTCTTGTCTATTTTGTCAATTTTTTTTAAATCCATCAATCCAGGGGGGGGGGCAAGCGCCCCCCCTTGCCCCCCCCCTCGGGCGCCCATGCGATCATTCATTTCTTTTCGTATTAATAATGAAATCTGCAGGTGCAAGCGTTCAAGAATTTGAATTGCATACATTATGGTACAGAACTGACAAGGCGGAAGACCACGATGCTATGAGGTTTATTTTAGAGCATCTTCGATGTAAACCCTTCTTGGGTTTTTGTTAACAAATATCTGTAAAACACTGTTTTCGTTGATATTGAAAGCGTAGTGATGCATCAATGCAAGCTCGGTAAGTCTTTCCTGCACCATTGAACATCTCATGTAATTGTGCAAACGTCGGGGTGCACTGAACCTTCGCTCACACGTGAAGGAAGTCACAGGAATCACACACGCGATTTTCAAAATAAGCAATAAATATTTGGATACATCGATTCAATGCAATGTTTTATAGCTTCCGTGCAATTGTTTTGGTAGCTTTGACTCTTCCCATTGGCTGAACCTCAATTTCCACCCGGTAAACTCTTCGGGCAGCACTTCTGGTGAAGGCAGATCTTGCTCCTATAAATCCACATCGCCTTTCACATCTTCATACATACAATTTTTAACAGCACTTGGCACAAGAGCTAACATGTCCTGGTTAAGCCAGAGAACCGCATATCTAGTTCAGCAATGATGTGCTCCAGAAATGGATTAATTAAGTTCCGGAGATAATGTTTCATTGGCGTATCTACGCACACATTGCTTCGGTAGATTTGCTGCTTAGCAATTCTGGACATTGAAGCTTCAGCTCCTACAGATTGCGCAATGATAATGATATGTTCATAAATATTTTGAAAAAGGAATCTACATTTGTTCTAATCTCTCTAAACTCTTGCTTGACGTTTTTGATAAGTTACATATCCTGAATTATGTCAATCGCTTCTTTCTGAAGTTCGACTGTTATTCCTTCCAGCCTAGATAACAGTTTGTACGTTACAACAAACGTCACAATAAATGTGAAGTTACACAAGGAATGAAGAAGTGACGTTGCTCGAGACTTACTGTCCGTGTCCCAATCACCATTTTTAGTCAAACGTGGATCAAATCCTTGGTCGTTGTGTTTTCATCGTGGCAGTGAAATTATCTCAAGAGTGTGAAAAATGTAAACATACGATTAATAGAAGTGTTTGTATGCTTCGCGGCGCTCAGCCCATCTTGCTTTGCACAAATCTGTAAGTGCCTTCCATTTAGCACTGTCAAAGACTTGTTTGTATACCGTTTTTCAACAAGGCTTCGCGCTTTGGGCTGTTGTTAAAAAAACATGAAATCATGTTACGCACATCGGAATGTCCGCACGAATGCGCGATCACTAGGTTTAAAGCGTGATTGCTGCAGTGTGTGTATACCACCCAAGGGGCCTCTCGCAGAATACGCGCTTGAACTCCTGAGACAGCGCCCGACATAGATACAGCGCCATCATAACACTGGCCCCTCATATTCTGTGGTGGGATCCCCATATCTCTCAATAATGTCAAGATCTATTTTTTAAAAAAAAGGGGGCACACATTAGAAAAAGGGGATTCGTTCGAACGTACGAACCCCCCCACCCCCTGCGTACGGCCATGGATGGCTTACAATTTATTTAATGACGTTTTACATGGCTTCATGTGTTACGATATTGATATTGGTGTGCAGCCTTACACTAAATACATACTTAAATGACAAAAAAGTGATTTGAAACATGCTCTTTTCAATTAGAAAATACTGCTTTTATGTGGAGACAAGCTTTGCGCCGTCAAATTGGAAAAAAAAGGGGGAGGGGGTCTAAAAGTTTGTGATGACGTGTGACAAGGTGGAAGGGGGTGAAAAATCGGCCAAAATCGTGTGACGTCCTTTATGGACGGTCTTTTTTCAATTTTAGTTTTGTCTTTTTTAACGGAATTTCCCATGGGATAAAATGCGTTTATATATTTGAAATGTCTGTGCTATCTGTTCGAAAAGGTTTATTGGATTTCCTGGACAACGAAAAAAACATCAGTATTTTGTCAATTTCTCGCCAACCGTAACAGCTATCGGGTTGAAACAAACGCCAAACGATAGCTAATAATATTTAGAACAATGTTGGAAAAGGAATTTTGAAAAATCTTTTTCTAGTTCGACTTCCGTAATTTAGCAGCAATTTGTAGATAGCAATCGTTTTGTTAAGTTTCACAATTATTGATTTGAAATGACTTTTAATGTAATCTAGAATGATAGTTAATGACTGTTTCGCGGTGCATGCGCATTATGTTGACACATTCTTGGTGTGACGTAGAGTGAGGGGATATGACGTCAAAGAGAAAATTTGCCATAGTGAGCAATTGATAGCGATTGTTTGGTTTAGTTTGAAATGACTTTTTATGTAATCTAGAATGAATCCCCTTGAATAAAAAATCGGAAATTCTTTGTTGGAAATTGCGTTAGAAACTCATTGGAGTTTTTATTACCTGTTTTTGTTTTTCTCTTGAGTGTTGTGGAGGGGTGAGTGGTGAAAAAACATGAAGTTTTTTAAATCCTTTATATTAACTCGTGGTGTCTGCGGCGGACCTTGCTTGCTTGCTTGCTTGCTTGCTTGCTTGTCGCCAAAACTTTTGATCGATTTTTAACCCACTTGCTCGCAAGATAGCGAGCTGAAATTTTGCAGGCAGTTTCGTACCGATGATAAAAACAATGTATCAAAATTTCAGATCGATCGCATGTACCGTAATTAAATTATTGATTTTTTAGATTATTTTTTTTATTCCTATGTATCATGCTATTTTTTGAGATAGAGCGTCGCGGTGCGTATTATATTGAACAACCTTTCTGTCGCGCAATAAGGTGCGTATTTTATTGACAGCTCTTTTTATAAACCTATTCCTGATCGGTGCGTATTATATTAAACATGTTTTACGACACAACTTCAATTTTGTATTTCTGGATGGTCTGGCGCTGCGTATTATAATGAACATTCTTTTAGTTACTTCTCGTACATAAAGGATTTATAGTCAAAAACTTGGTTTTTTACGGGTTTTTCTTATTATGTAATCTAGAATGAATCCCCTTGAATAAAAAATCGGAAATTCTTTTTTGGAAATTGCGTTAGAAACTCATTGGAGTTTTTATTACCTGTTTTTGTTTTTCTCTTGAGCGTTGTGGAGGGGTGAGTGGTGAAAAAACATGAAGTTTTTTTAGTTGTTTTTTTAATACCGGATATTAATTCACCATTCATATAAATACTTTTCTCCCTCACCGACGAATCCCGACACCGGAAGAATTATTATGAAGAAAACTTCATTTTCAGGGAATTGCAGCGACTTCAGTAGACGAATAACATTTTTAACAGTTGCTTCCCTTACATTAAAGACATCTTAAGAGTTGAATGTATGTCACAGTATGTGTGTTTCCGAACGTTCAACCAAATGGAGGTGGGTCAGCGTGTAGGGGGTAAGTGGGGAGGTGGGTCAGTGAGGAGTTGGGTCAGTGTGGAGGTGGGTCAGTGTGGAGGTGGGTCAGTGTGGAGGTGGGTCAGTGTGGAGGTGGGTCAGTGTGGAGGTGGGTCAGTGGGGAGGTGGGTCAGTGTGGAGGTGGGTCAGTGTGGAGGGATGGTTGTGTTAATAAGGATAAAGCTTGGGCACGGGTACGGGAGAAATTCCTTCACGCATGATTGGGTTTCGGGGCGGTATACGCCAAGGCCTGGCGCACAATGTCAACACAGCCCATCATGTGGAACACACGTTAACATATGTCAACACAGCCCATCATGTGGAACACACGTTAACATATGTCAACACATGTCGGCATATGGCACACGCGGCAGCAGGTCAGTAAACAGCACATCATATGACATCTGTTGACCCGTTGACACATAGTTAAAACAAAGCACAATGTTACACACGATAGCACAAAGGTTGACAAAGCACGGCATATGGCACAGGATAACACATAGGTAAACACGTCATAGCAAATTATGGAACACACGGCAACACTCATTTTAAGACGCTGAAATATAAACAAGGGTTTACGACACGAGGAACTAGTTAGCAGTTATGTGAGGTAATCGGTACCATAATGTAATGTTCTATTATTATTACAAAGTCCTGTGTGGAGAATAGCTGCATGTCATCTTATAATTTCTAGCCCTTTACAGCTACAGTAGGTACTTTTACTACAAGTACTACTACTACTATAGCCACTAAAACAAGTACTACTACTACTATAGCCACTAATACAAGTAATAAAACATGTACTGCTACGTGCGCTCCTGAAGATTCTGTATTTTGTTCTAGGCTCCCGAAGACCGTACTTAATAATAACAATAATAATAATAATAAATATATAATTTTATATAGCGCTGTACCTCAATAAGGAACTGGGCTCACGGCGCTTTACATAAAATAATAACATACATTTTCAGTATTAACGCTTCAATAAACATACACAATCTAACAACCACATAAATGACAGTACGGTACACATAAGGTCCAGCTAACGTATTAGTAGCTATACTACAGATGT
Source organism: Ampullaceana balthica (assembly GCA_944989445.1). Taxonomy (NCBI): domain Eukaryota; kingdom Metazoa; phylum Mollusca; class Gastropoda; family Lymnaeidae; genus Ampullaceana; species Ampullaceana balthica. Next base: position 70,786 of record CALYLW010000564.1, read on the forward strand.
AGCAGGCCTACTTTATGAAAATACTACTGGTGTATCTAGACATATAAGTAGCTATAGTACAGATGAAGCAGGCTGTAGGCCTACTGTTTGAAAATACTACTGGTGTATCTAGACATATAAGTAGCTATAGTACAGATGAAGCAGGCTGTAGGCCTACTGTTTGAAAATACTACTGGTGTATCTAGACATATAATTAGCTATAGTACAGATGAAGCAGGCTGTAGGCCTACTGTTTGAAAATACTACTGGTGTATCTAGACATATAAGTAGCTATAGTACAGATGAAGCAGGCTGTAGGCCTACTGTTTGAAAATACTACTGGTGTATCTAGACATATAAGTAGCTATAGTACAGATGAAGCAGGCTGTAGGCCTACTGTTTGAAAATACTACTGGTGTATCTAGACATATAAGTAGCTATAGTACAGATGAAGCAGGCTGTAGGCCTACTGTTTGAAAATACTACTGGTGTATCTAGACATATAAGTAGCTATAGTACAGATGAAGCAGGCTGTAGGCCTACTGTTTGAAAATACTACTGGTGTATCTAGACATATAAGTAGCTATAGTACAGATGAAGCAGGCTGTAGGCCTACTGTTTGAAAATACTACAATTGTATCTCGTGTAAAACTTCAGGTGTTACTTCGGGTATGAGAAAAATGGGACTTAACAAATTTGTGTGTGTATATATATAAAGCAGTTACCTTGTAAAGAATTCTTCAACAAAAATTACATAGGAATAGTATCGACCTGACAGAAAAACAAGGGGCCACAACTATTGAAGGTTGACAAAATGAGTGGGCGTATCCTCAGGCAGGTTGGTCCAAGGACAATGAAGAGATCTTTTAATCCGACCCTGATCCACACTGATAAGTTTCTGCGCTTTGTTCACCGGGCCCGCCCTTGATGTGGCCCCGCCCTTGATGTGGCCCCGCCCTTGATGTGGCCCCGCCCTTGATGTGGCCCCGCCCTTGATGTGGCCCCGCCCTTGATGTGGCCCCGCCCTTGATGTGGCCCCGCCCTTGATGTGGCCCCGCCCTTGATGTGGCCCCGCCCTTGATGTGGCCCCGCCCTTGATGTGGCCCCGCCCTTGATGTGGCCCCGCCCTTGATGTGGCCCCGCCCTTGATGTGGCCCCGCCCTTGATGTGGCCCCGCCCTTGATGTGGCCCCGCCCTTGATGTGGCCCCGCCCTTGATGTGGCCCCGCCCTTGATGTGGCCCCGCCCTTGATGTGGCCCCAACCAAACCTGTACGACCCGCCCACGATTTGTTGTTAGTTCAAGGGAAGTAAATCAGTGGCAGATCGATAGTGGATAATCGCCAAACAGGATTAACCCGTAGCTTTGAGGACATATTTCATCGAACTCTGTGCATGCGTGTGTACCTGCGCGGCGCCCCCCCCCCACACACAAATCCCACTTTAACTTTCCTTCCCCCTCCCCCCCCCCACCAGCCCCCAACGTGCGCCTTGTGTCACATCAACAGCCTGGACTGTAACATTAGAACTTTCACATCTAGACCGCCGTGTGCCGCCAGTCACAATACTCGCCTATAGAGGATCAAACAGTTGTCAATATTAACTTGTTGAACGTTCAAACCTTTGCTGTGGATTTAGAACGCGTGCGACGGACTATCTGGATATTCGTGGATTATAAGTCAGTATTTTTTTTAATACAGTTGAATACCTGGATAAGTTTCAACCCATAGCAAACCGTGAATAAACTGGATTGGGGAAAGGAATTTACTGCCTACTGGGATACGAAGGTGTCGTATAATGTTACGTGTGTTTGTGTGTATACCTATGTGTGTTGGTATATTTGTGTGTGTGTATATGCTAACCCGCCTCGGTTACTTATTTGTGACAAGTATCAAGTTACAGGTAATAACGTAACAAACTTGAGCTTTATTTCAAGGTCTAGTTCACTTCTTGGCTAATTGTTTTATTTTTGTGTTTTTGTAGTGATTTCAACAGTAGGCGTGAACCTGTTTTAGGAATAGGTTCAATGATTTCATGTATAGATGTGAACCTGTTTTAGGAATACGTTCAATGATTTCATGTATAGATGTGAACCTGTTTTAGGAATAGGTTCAATGATTTCATGTATAGATGTGAACCTGTTTTAGGAATAGGTTCAATGATTTCATGTATAGATGTGAACCTGTTTTAGGAATAGGTTCAATGATTTCATGTATAGATATGAACCTGTTTTAGGAATACGTTCAATGATTTCATGTATAGATGTGAACCTGTTTTAGGAATAGGTTCAATGATTTCATGTATAGATGTGAACCTGTTTTAGGAATACGTTCAATGATTTCATGTATAGATGTGAACATGTTTTAGGAATACGTTCAATGATTTCATGTATAGATGTGAACCTGTTTTAGGAATACGTTCAATGATTTTGATCTGATCTTGTAAATAAAAATATTTTAAAAAATAAATGTAATGTATAAGGGGACGGATATTTACCTGAAAGATATAAAAGAGAATGGATTTGTTTCTGGAGGTTTCCTCAACACCATTCTGTCGGGGTTTATTACCTCTATATCCGGATATCTGTTTACACTTTACACTGTATTTGGTGCCGGAGTTCGAGAAATCATCATTATTTAGACTCAGGTCTAAAAATTTGATAACGAATTATTGTAATCTACGCCTTTAGTAGTGGTTATTGTAGTATTCTTTGTGTGTGTGTTAAAAAAACGGGAAGTTCCGCACTTAAAATAACCCTATTATTGTTTTCACTTAACAATAGATAAAAATAGCCAGCAATGTTCGTGAAACAGATTTTCCCTTTTAGAAAACAAAAACATACTGTGTGTCATACTTAGCATTGATTGAACCTGGGCAATTTATTTACTAGAGGATTGTGTCATTGTTACACTGGAGGATTGTTCATTCATTTCGTTGGCTCCCGAATAGCTAAAGTCAGACATTCTTTAAGGACCTCCAGAGTAGCTCAAGTCAGACATACTTCGATGACCTCAAAACAACCAATTAACCAGATACATCTTACAAACAAAAGTGTTTTATTCTGTGAATTCTATCACTTCTTGTGACTAAATAGCATTGCTTTGTGTGTGCGAGCACCAGTTGTCTTACTGAGGTACTTTCAAAATATCCCCTCATTTCAGATATTACGAAACAAACTGATCTGAAAATGGATTCAGAAGCCCTTACCCCAGGGGCTGTTTAACTTGTGAACTGCACCCCGTTTAAAGAATTACTCTGATTGGGGAAACTATTTGTGTACGTGCTAACATCATTGTTAACTTTTGGACTAATGTCGAGCTTCGACAGGTGTTAACATCTCAATGATATGAGATACAAGTTTAGTGTTAACATCTCAATGATATGAGATACAAGTTTAGTGTTAACAACTCAATGATATGAGATACAAGTTTAGTGTTAACATCTCAATGATATGAGATACAAGTTTAGTGTTAACATCTCAATGATATGAGTATGAGATACAAGTTTAGTGTTAACAACTCAATGATATGAGATACAAGTTTAGTGTTAACAACTCAATGATATGAGTATGAGATACAAGTTTAGTGTTAACATCTCAATGATATGAGATACAAGTTTAGTGTTAACATCTCAATGATATGAGATACAAGTTTAGTGTTAACATCTCAATGATAATAATGATATGAGATACAAGTTTAGTGTTAACAACTCAATGATATGAGATACAAGTTCATTCATAGGTACAGGTTGCCATTTCTTGTCGTGTGTTCATTATTACCTCAGATGCTCGCCTCCCCTTACGGAGCTTTGTGTAAATAGTTTCCCATATTTCTCATCTTTGGCTTATTTCCCCTTTTCGCCATTACATTAGAGTTAGACTCATGTATTCACATAATTATACCACTGCAGTCCTCACCCCTTGTTCAATGTCTCTAGAACTCTTGTCTCTCTAGCTTAAACCTTTCCTATCATCGCCCCGCCCTCTCCTGTTGGTGACATGCATCTTTCTAAGCCCTCTACATTATCTTCACCCTACTCCTCATCTTCATTGAGCGCCCCCCCCCCAAACCCGGACAAGAAAGCCTTGACTACCGCTGGTACATGCAGTCTCTACCTCGTGTCAGTAGACCTTTCTCGTCCTTCACAGTCTCGCGGTCTCTGTCACACAGCTCAACCGTGACCCGCAATCTATCTTATGTCCTGAAGTCCTTCCACGATATACGTATCCCTTGAAATGTGTTGGTATTTGGGCCAAAGACTGCTGCTGCTGTTGTTGTTTTTCTCGAAATGAGTGCTTTATTTCAGCGGTGTCCCCGTCATGGGGGTGACAATGATTAGGTTATGACAGGGTCGTCTCGGAACTTACGGAGGCCTACAAGCTGATTGTAAAGTCATGGGGCAGTGTTCGCCTCTGCATATAAAGTTGACAATCGTAAACATCCAATCTCGCGTTTGGGCTCCTTAGAGACCCCAAGACTGCTGCCGCCCCTGTACCAGCAATGACCACCTTACTGCGCTAATTTTATAAATGGATCTGTTCTTTAAATAGACCCATCCGACTTGTGCGGCCTTCTTGTCAGTGATAAATGGGTTGAAATTAAAGGGACGTAACTATCACGCCATTGACTGTGATTGATCTGCCTTCACGCCCCTATTATCAATGTTCTTTGGTGTACGTTTAACCCAAGGCTTAGGGTCTTATCTGTTACTCCCATATTTTTAATGACTGTTTTTAGCGCCACCAGCGCCTGGAGCAATGCGTGGTTTGGGTCGTGGTAAAATGTATTTCAACTTTGCGTTTATATTTTAATGGGATCATTCGATTGAAATGACTTAACGTGGGCTTGACATGAATCTATGGTATAATTGGGGATTGATGAAAACCTATGTTCTCAATTGGGGTACTCTAATTTCATTCCTCCCACACATGTCATCCCATCTCATTCCTGCCACACATGTCATCCCACACATGTCCTCCAACACCAGTCCTCCCACACGAATCCTCCCACACAATTCCTCCCACGCGAGTCCTCCCACACCAGTCCTCCCACACGAATCCTCCCACACAATTCCTCCCACACCAGTCCTCCCACACAATTCCTCATACACTTGTCCCTCCACACCAGTTTTCCCACACAACTCCTCACACACATGTCCCACCACACCAGTCCGATCAAATCTCTATGAGCTACTACTGTCTGTTGTTGCAGTCAAAAATAACCTGCCATGTCCGTGAGTTGGTTAGGACTAAACAAAGAAAGACGACTGCAGCATAGCAAATGGCCTTAGCTTTGTTAAACTCCCACGATTACCTCCCCCTAGTTCTGTGCTCGTTTGTTTATTTAGGGGATGTTTGTTTCTAATTTTAACTTTGAAACATATTCCCGACCACCAATGCGATCATTTATCCTAGTGGGGGTGGGTGTGGGGGGGGTCGGGTGAAGGGGTGGGGTCAGTTGGGTGATGAGGAGATTGTTGTTCTACTCCAGGCGTCGGGAAACTGTTTGTCTGCGAGAGACATAAACACCACATATTTTGATAAGTAATTATGTGAGAGCAATGCATTACGTTTAAAACCAAAATTCAATTAATTGTGTGCATTTTGTGTAAGGGGCCGTCCATAAACAACGCCATGCGATTTGGGCCGATTTTTCGTCCCTTTGTCACAAAAACTTAGAACCCCCTCCAACTCCAAGATGACGTCACAAAGCTTTTCGGCCCCCCCCCCATAGAAATCATTTTTTTTCTTTCAAAATTAGCATTTAAAAAAAAAGCTTTTGGTCATCTAAATATGTCCTTAGTGTACGATGTACGACTGCACTTTAATATCGTAGCACACTTGAGGCCATTTAAAAGGTCATTAAATAAATTGTAAGATATCAAATATTTAATTGGAACTTTTATTTAAAGTTGAGCGTTTTGATGTGACGTCACATTTCTTAAACACCCCCCTCCTCCTCGTCACGCATCGTCACAAATTCTTGACCACCCCCCCCCATTTTTGTTTTGTGCATGATGTCATTTATGGATGGCCCCTAATTTCAACACTAAAAGTACAATTAATATGCCTCTGAATTTTGTTAATAACATTGTTATGATATTGCTAATCAATAATTATGAGTACTTCTTACCATTAATGCGACTTATGATGCTGCATGGCTTTGCTGATGGCTTTGTAGTCTGGTTGATACGTGGTGAGGGGTGCTGCATGGCTTTGGTGATGGCTTTGTAGTCTGGTTGATACGTGGTGAGGGGTGCTGCATGGCTTTGTAGTCTGGTTGATACGTGGTGAGGGGTGCTGCATGGCTTTGGTGATGGCTTTGTAGTCTGGTTGATACGTGGTGAGGGGTGCTGCATGGCTTTGGTGATGGCTTTGTAGTCTGGTTGATACGTGGTGAGGGGTGCTGCATGGCTTTGTAGTCTGGTTGATACGTGGTGAGGGGTGCTGCATGGCTTTGGTGATGGCTTTGTAGTCTGGTTGATACGTGGTGAGGGGTGCTGCATGGCTTTGGTGATGGCTTTGTAGTCTGGTTGATACGTGGTGAGGGGTGCTGCATGGCTTTGTAGTCTGGTTGATACGTGGTGAGGGGTGCTGCATGGCTTTGTAGTCTGGTTGATACGTGGTGAGGGGTGCTGCATGGCTTTGTAGTCTGGTTGATACGTGGTGAGGGGTGCTGCATGGCTTTGTAGTCTGGTTGATACGTGGTGAGGGGTGCTGCATGGCTTTGTAGTCTGGTTGATACGTGGTGAGGGGTGCTGCATGGCTTTGTAGTCTGGTTGATACGTGGTGAGGGGTGCTGCATGGCTTTGTAGTCTGGTTGATACGTGGTGAGGGGTGCTGCATGGCTTTGTAGTCTGGTTGATACGTGGTGAGGGGTGCTGCATGGCTTTGTAGTCTGGTTGATACGTGGTGAGGGTAAGCTTCATGCAGACGTGGAGACTTTAAACATTGTAATTAAAGTAGTCTGAAGAATTTAAAATAAAATAATCGAACATTTGTCTGCGAGCCATATGCAACCGCCAATAGAGCCACATCTGTCTCGCGAGCCATGGGTTCCCGACCCCTGTTCTACTCCATCGAGGTACCGCGGTCAATGAAAAGTCTAAAATATGCCAGGTTGTTCAAATCGAGGTACCGCGGTAAATGAAATGTCTAAAATATGCCAGGTTGTTCAAATCGAGGTACGGCTGTCAATGAAAAGTCTAAAATATGCCAGGTTGTTCAAATCGAGGTACCGCGGTCAATGAAAATCTAAGATATGTAAGGTTGTTCAAATCGAGGTACCGCGGTCAATGAAATGTCTAAAATATGCCAGGTTGTTCAAATCGAGGTACCGCGGTAAATGAAAAGTCTAAAATATGCCAGGTTGTTCAAATCGAGGTGCCGCGGTCAATGAAAGATCTAAAATATGCCAGGTTGTTCAAATCGAGGTACCGCGGTCAATGAAAGGTCTAAAATATGCCAGGTTGTTCAAATCGAGGTACCGCGGTCAATGAAAGGTCTAAAATATGCCAGGTTGTTCAAATCGAGGTACCGCGGTCAATGAAAGGTCTAAAATATGCCAGGTTTTTCAAATCGAGGTACCGCGGTCAATGAAAGGTCTAAAATATGCCAGGTTGTTCAAATCGAGGTACCGCGGTCAATGAAAGGTCTAAAATATGCCAGGTTGTTCAAATCGAGGTACCGCGGTCAATGAAAGGTCTAAAATATGTCAGGTTGTTCAAGTGTTCATCATTTCCATGCCTCTGACGTCACCAAATCTGTCGGAGCTTATTTAGTAATAAAATGATAAACTAGTTTTGACACCCATGACTTTGTCGATGTCTGTGTTTTGTAGGTTTAATCGCGTAACCAAAGAATCAAACTATAGACTATAGGGTCTGGACAATCCATTATATTACAGTCAAGAGAATTGACTCTAAATTAAATGCAATGAAACTAATATGTTCTGTGAAATTTAGCTAATAAATTTCCTATCATAGAAACGGTGAGTGCAATAGAGGTGAGTGCAATAGAGGTGAGTGCAATAGAGGTGAGTGCAATAGAGGTGAGTGCAATAGAGGTGAGTGCAATAGAGGTGCGTACAAAAATAGGACTTCCTGAAGTCGTAAGAGACGTTCATGGAGAAAGTAATATTAAATATACGTTGGTGGCCCCTAGGGGGGCCGTTAGGCAAGTGTGGATAGTAAAGACATCCATGGATAAGCTAATATTTACTATGTGGGATCCAAGGGTTCACCCCATGGCCCGTAGACGGGATGGGATAAATGTAGACAGGTAGGTTAACAACCCCCCTGACCTAGATAATGAAAGCCATCTGGAAAACAATCTGGTCTGTTTTCAGTTTGGGGCCGGGAGGAAAGAAAGGACCCTGTACTTGAAACCTCTCTATTGAACCCGACACGACTTGACCCTGATTGTTGAACATCTTCTTTAAACGGCCCATTAAAAAACTTGACTGTACTATCGCAGACGTCATGGCTCGCGAACCAGGTCATCTCCCTTGGCTTTCTCTTCTACTGAAATTGGGTGGCCGACAGTGCTGGATTTACCTATTTGCTAAACAAGCTATAGCTTAGGGCTCCCGCCTTCTTGGGGCCCCCCAGTAAACAAGCTATAGCTTAGGGCTCCCGCCTTCTTGAGGCCCCCCAGTAAACAAGCTATAGCTTAGGGCTCCCGCCTTCTTGGGCCCCCCCCCAGTAAACAAGCTATAGCTTAGGGCTCCCGCCTTCTTGCCCCCCTCTCCCGGAATTGTTTTTATTTATATTTGGCACTGACATAGAATATCTGGACTTCAAAAGGGCCCCCATATCTCAAATAGCTTAATTCTAAATTCGATTCTGGTGGCTGAGACAGTGACCCATATCCAGAACTCATTTGATGTGTTGACACAGTATATGTATGTGATAATAAGTTGATCAGTTCAAATTGTCAGTGAACTCAACGATGTTAAGTTATTATTGTTGTTGTTCTATGTGGTACGAGATGTCGACTTTGAAAGACGGTGATTATTTGGAAGAAATGGCTTATATGGCATTAATTTAAAAATAAGTGTTTATTTTGTGTGTTTTCGTTTGAAAGTAAATGGCTATTTAAAAGTATGTAGCTTTTAAAAGTAATTGGTTAATGTGATTAAATGTTTGTTAGGATTGTAATGGTTATTTGCAAGTAAGCGGTCATTTGAAATGCTATTGTATTTTTTCTTTTAAAATTAAAAGGCAGTCCTCTCAAAAACTAAGAGAAAAAACCCCATTGGACCAAATGACGACCCCAAAACCCATTGGACCAAATGACGCTCCATCAATTTGAGCCCATCTCAGATCTGTCGTGGCTCAGGTGGCGCCAACCAGAAGTCCCACTTTATTTTACCCCCTGGGGGCCACCTGTGACTGTCGACTGACATTTAAAACTGTCGTAGTTGTACAGACGATATTATCACAATAAAAGCGACTATTTGAGTTGTTCTCTGAGACTTATGTTATTATCTCTGAGACTTATTTTATTATCTCTGAGACTTATGTTATTATCTCTGAGACTTATGTTATTATCTCTGAGACTTATGTTATTATCTCTGAGACTTATGTTATTATCTCTGAGACTTATGTTATTATCTCTGAGACTTATGTTATTATCTCTGAGACTTATGTTATTATCTCTGAGACTTATGTTATTATCTCTGAGACTTATGTTATTATCAGCTTCGACGTGGAAGTCCACTAATCCCCTGTGACGTAGTACTTCCAGGTTCGAGATTATCAGTTCTGTGCCACACAAAAGGTGCATGAAACAGTTTTGAAGTTTTTTCCTTAGTATATTTCATACTTTTACATTTAAGGGGCGTCCACGGGTAAAGGGTTCAATTCATTACAGCTGTGTGAGAACCCGTGAGATAGAGTGATTGCTGTGTGAGAACCCGTGAGATAGATTGATTGAAGAGCTGTTTGTATCAATTTCTGCTGTCAGCAGATGAAATCGAACTGAGCTCATATTTTGGTGGCAGACTCTCTCGGCGGCTTATCATCAGTGTGGGGGAGTGTTTGTCTGGACTGAGTGTTTGGTGGTGTTTGTCTGGACTGAGTGTTTGGTGGTGTTTGTCTGGACTGAGTGTTTGGTGGTGTTTGTCTGGACTGAGTGTTTGGTGGTGTTTGTCTGGACTGAGTGTTTGGTGGTGTTTGTCTGGACTGAGTGTTTGGTGGTGTTTGTCTGGACTGAGTGTTTGGTGGTGTTTGTATGGACTGAGTGTTTGGTGGTGTTTGTCTGGACTGAGTGTTTGGTGGTGTTTGTCTGGACTGAGTGTTTGGTGGTGTTTGTCTGGACTGAGTGTTTGGTGGTGTTTGTCTGGACTGAGTGTTTGGTGGTGTTTGTCTGGACTGAGTGTTTGGTGGTGTTTGTCTGGACTGAGTGTTTGGTGGTGATTGGACTGAGTGTTTGGTGGTGTTTGTCTGGACTGAGTGTTTGGTGGTGTTTGTCTGGACTGAGTGTTTGGTGGTGTTTGTCTGGACTGAGTGTTTGGTGGTGTTTGTCTGGACTGAGTGTTTGGTGGTGTTTGTCTGGACTGAGTGTTTGGTGGTGTTTGTCTGGACTGAGTGTTTGGTGGTGTTTGTCTGGACTGAGTGTTTGGTGGTGTTTGTTTGGACTGAGTGTTTGGTGGTGTTTGTCTGGACTGAGTGTTTGGTGGTGTTTGTCTGGACTGAGTGTTTGGTGGTGTTTGTCTGGACTGAGTGTTTGGTGGTGTTTGTCTGGCCTGAGTGTTTGGTGGTGTTTGTCTGGCCTGAGTGTTTGGTGGTGTTTGTCTGGACTGAGTGTTTGGTGGTGTTTGTCTGGACTGAGTGTTTGGTGGTGTTTGTCTGGCCTGAGTGTTTGGTGGTGTTTGTCTGGACTGAGTGTTTGGTGGTGTTTGTCTGGCCTGAGTGTTTGGTGGTGTTTGTCTGGAATGAGTGTTTGGTGGTGTTTGTCTGGACTGAGTGTTTGGTGGTGTTTGGACTGAGTGTTTGGTGGTGTTTGGACTGAGTGTTTGGTGGTGTTTATCTGGGCTGGGTGTTTGGTGGTGTTTGTCTGTGCTGTATTTACTGAGCTCACTTTATCATCAAACTATATTTAGCTGAATACAAACACCTTACAATCAAGATAACCATCGCAGCCTTGCCAAGGAAACATCATTTTAACCGAGTCCATGGAATGTCCCGTCAGCTTAGCTCTGTAAACCCGTGTCGTCAATTTTCTTTTAGTTTTTCTCATTATATCATTAATAGTAAATAAATAAATAAATTTGGTTAAATTTAGTATTTGAAAAACGACTAAATAATTGCAAAGAATTACGGTAGGTTTGAACATGTCGTCTGCTGCCCACCACATGTGACACAATCTACAGCCAACTGAACTCAACAGTTTGTACAGCGGCTAGGGGCGGGCACTCGGGCCACCGTTAGTCAGCAGTTAAAATAGTTGTACGAGACCACGTGACCAGCTGTAGGGATCTGTTACATTGTATTTGGCTAAATTCCTAACACAGTTTTTTTTTAAAAACAATATTTCCCAATCCACCTGGCGTAGTTAGTGTACAAGTACAGCGGTCCTTAACAACTTGGAGGCGGCTGTTTAACGAACTCTTCGTTTCTATATTTGCTTTATGGTAGGGCCCAGGTAGGGGCTGTATTTTCTCGACCCGGGCTCCGACTGAGGTAATGTTTTGCCTTTACATCTTGGGGTACCTCCGTTGTATGATTGTCATGCCCAATGTTCCCTTTAAGCTGCATGGTTGCGCCTGCGCAGTTATCTGACCGAGGCCGCGTAGTAGTTTAGAATTACCGCGCAACTAATTTTGATACGAATAATATTATTTCTGTTTTTTTGGGGGGTGAAAATTTTGCGCAAATTTTTTAAAAATAAAAATTTGATGTTGTGCACAGAGACCAACGAAACGCAGAGACGTAGAGGGAACATTTGATTATTACGTCATGCTATTGCTAGTCACGTGTAGCCTGCATACCGCCAAGAATACACAAAGTCCTCGCACTGTTGCCTTACATTTACCATAGCAAAGTTTTTATAACGTACCTCGTTCATTTCGTCATTAACCACAAACATCTTTTGGCTCTTTCAGGTGGTCAGAAGTCGGGACGTTTATGGCCCGCAGGGACACCCAGAGATTTGTCGTTAATCCGTCAGTGTTGACCAGGCGAGGACAACCATCGACCCCAAACCATTAACAGTTGCCTGCCCCTTGTCACCACACTTGACCTTCCACGCTCATATCCTCCCTTGGCGGCGAACGGAAGTTTGGACTGCCGGAATCCTCATATTTACTGCACCAGTCCGGGAAAACCCGGGACACGTTCAGTGGTAGAACAAGCTCTTGAAACCTTGCGCCGGAGTGACCGATGTGAGCGTGGCGGCCCTGCGGTAAAATTCGGCAGTTTGTTGACATGGCAGCCCTGCGGTAAACATCGAAAGTTCGAACCTTCGACAATGGCGCTCGACTTCATCGCGTGAAGCCTCGAGCAAGTCGGACCTGTCACGTGACTTAGGATAACCGTATCGGATTATTTTCTGAAAAGAGCAACGACGGAGGAGAAACAGGGAGCAATAATGGGTGAGTCATTTAAAAGTCTTAACACCTTCACCCCCTCTCCCCCTCCCCGCAACATCACCAAAGAAAACACCCAACTCTTCCAGTCATCTACCCACCTTGACCTTGTTCCCAATAAAACACCCAACATATAACAACCCATACGGTTATAAACTATAACAATACATGTTTATAATGGTCCATTTTTAAGTAAAGGCATTTTATCCAAGAATGATCTCAGGTATTTTTTGTTGTTGCTTTGAATCGATACTTTGAGACTTGTGAGAATGAAACGAATTATTTGGTGGCTGTTTTTAAACGAATTATTTGGTGGCTGTTTTAAAGGCAGCTGGACCACATGACAGATCACAACAAAACCAGCTTACACTTTTCACTAGTGTACCATCATTGCCTCCATCAGATGGTACAGCTGCACTGGGTCTAATTGGTGGTGGGGGGGTGTTACCTCAGACCGTGGTAACAGCTGTGGGGCGGAGGGGGTGGGGGGGCTGAGATCAGAAAGAAACAAAACATGGGAATAGATGGACTCGATCATACGCTGTAGTGTAAGAAGTGAATCTGTGTTGGTCTGATGGACCTCTACTGATGTCTTTGATATGCCAACAGGGGTAGTGACAAAAGTGGCTTGTTGCTAAGGGAAGTTACTTCTTGACTGTTTCCTCATAATATGAAATGTGGAATGGTCTGCCCCTCTTAAATTAGTTGAGACCCAATCTATCGGTTTATATAAAATTTGTTTTAAAATGATGTCTATCGAAAAATCATACAGCCCCATTTTCCCGCCCTTCGCTTAACTAAGAAGATAACAACATGCAACTTGGTCAGAAAGACGTGTGCATGGCATAATATGTGCAGGGTCATTAGCAACAAAGGTTACCACTAACAACCACAACCAAACTATGTTTATGTGTGTTCAAAATTAAAATATTAAACAACCCCGTAAAAAAACAAAGTTTTTAACTATAAATCCCTTTTATATGAGACAGAAGTTAAAGCATTGATATGTTCTATGTAATACTCAACGCGCTACAACATTTACAGACTGAAACTGACTGATCTCCCCTTGCTGTAAATCCTTGGGTATGGTCATCGATGGCTGGACTGAACTCCAGTACGTTGAGGTGAACGATAGCAGACGGCTAGATTTAATTATATAGAGATAAACTAAAAATGCAATAATTTAATTACGGTACATTTGATCGATCTGAAATTTTGAACCAATGCATTGTTAGGTGACACGAGTCTATGTGCAAAATTTCAGCTCGATAGCATCACGGGAAGTGGGTCGTTTTTTTAAACTTTTGTATTTCCGCCCGACCGACCGACCAATAGATCACGACAAGACGGTGAGGTTAATATAAGGGATTTCAAAAATCGTGTGCTAAGTTGTACTGCATCCACTTTTTCCTTGCACAATTTTATTTTCTGAAAACATATATAAATTATCCTTACCAAAATTTGCTGCGCGGTAATTCGTAACAACGCTAACCATACCTATGAGCACAACTTACTAACCCCTAACAACCACAATGTGTTGTGTCATAAAATGACAAAACACTTTGTTGCCAATGTTCCATATAAAATTGGTTGGTCCGTGTGCAAAGTAAAAATAACTCGTGTGCAAAGTTGCACAGCATCCATTTTTTGGGCGATATTTTATAAAATTTGATGCGCGGTAAATATACACTGCTGCGCGGCGTCGGTTAGATATCTGAGATATTTGCATTGGGGGGAACTTTGTTTGTGGTATGAATAATTTTACTTTGTACCCCAGTTTGATTGAATCTATTAGATTGAAGCGCCGTCCCACGAAACGTTCACAACTATTATTGGTATCCGCCTATGCACTGACGTTAGCCATTAGCCTCTCAACTCTAGCCAAATTATCGGGAGATGATGTGGCTAACAGGACGTTAGCCATTAGCCTCTCAACTCTAGCCATATTATCGGGAGATGATGTGGCTAACAGGACGTTAGCCATTAGCCTCTCAACTCTAGCCATATTATCGGGAGATGATGTGGCTAACGGGACGTTAGCCATTAGCCTCTCAACTCTAGCCATATTATCGGGAGATGATGTGGCTTACAGCCCAAACCCACACCACGTGCGGCCGTAATGAGTGGGGGGGGGGAGGACATCAGCAACCCCCCCCCCGTCACAACAAGCCGCCCACTCGCGCCCTGCTCCCGTAGCACCGTTCTGACGCCCAGTTTGCCGACCTCGCACGCCTGTCGGACTTCATTCCACAATACGATGTGACGGACGGTGCAGCGGACCTGGGGATGGTGGACCGTCCCATCATCGCACGGCGTAACCCAGCGAGACACCGATGCCACCTGACGATGCGTGGCCGTGCAGTTAGTCTCTTAACTTGCCAACATGATGGTGCTAACGAGACAAGTCACGTGACCACAGTCTCACGGCAAGGCGGGGCGCTACACTCTGAATACTCTCTTGAACTTGACCAGTGAACGTGATATAGACACTAACTACAGAGCGAGGGCCTTCAAATAACCACTCTAACTTTACCTCTAACTTTACAGCAGACTTTACATCTAACTTTACAGCAGACTTTACTTCTAATTTTGTATCTAACTTTACATCTAACTTTACATCTAATTTTACATCTAACTTTATATCTTAACTTTATACCTAACTTTACATCTAACTTAACCGCAGACTTTACATCTAACTTTACATCGAATTTTACATCTAACTTTACATCAGGGGCGTAGGAGGAGATCTGGTGTGATCCCTTAGGGAAGGGCTCATTGCAGAGGGAGGGTTTTTTTTGGTTTCCATTTCAAAATTCTTGATAGCACTTACCTAGCTACGCCACTGCTGGACCCACGTTTATACCTATACATCCTGCATGATTTAGATCATAACAAAGTTTAGACGTTCGCTACATATAGAAATACATTGTACATTAGTTTTCACATCAGATATGAAATTAACACGTTTGTAAGCTCCTAGCGATAATATAATTATATAATGTTGTTTTTTAATGGTAAAAAAATGCTGAATATTTGTGACTCGCCAACTTGTATCAAGCTTTGATTGTTTGAACTCCTTTGAACCCATGTCTTTCATTTTCCAGACCAGCCCATCTGACCTCACAAACTGCAACTGACCACACATACATCATCTAACCACACGTACGACAGCAACCGGTTATTTGACTTGGGGCCGATATGTTTGACTTAGGGCCGATATGTTTGACTTAGGGCCGATATGTTGGACTTAGGGCCGATATGTTTGACTTAGGGCTGATATGTTTGACTTAGGACCGATATTGTTGACTTAGGGCCGATATTGTTGACTTAGGGCCGATATGTTTTACTTAGGACCGATATGTTTGACTTAGGGCCGATATGTTTGACTTAGGGCCGATATGTTTGACTTAGGGCCGATATGTTTGACTTAGGGCCGATATGTTAGAATTGGGGCCGGTATGTTTGACTTGGGGCCGATATGTTTGACTTAGGGCCGATATGTTTGACTTGGGGCCGATATGTTGGACTTAGGGCCGATATGTTTGACTTAGGGCCGATATGTTAGACTTGGGACCGATATGTTTGACTTGGGGCCGATATGTTTGACTTAGGGCCGATATGTTTGACTTGGGGCCGATATGTTTGACTTAGGGCCGATATGTTTGACTTGGGGCCGATATGTTTGACTTAGGGCCGATATGTTTGACTTGGGGCCGATATGTTTGACTTAGGGCCGATATGTTTGACTTGGGGCCGATATGTTTGACTTAGGGCCGATACGTTGCCGTGTGTCCGCTACATCCCACTTTGTAGCGCTGACAGTAAACATGTTCCATTAATTATGACCCGACTAATTGTGTTAAGCTAACCAAGCTGGTGGCGGATATCTGACCGTTGAATCAATTGAACACGACTTGCCCTCACTACTACGGTGTTGATCAATAAATGGACCACTTTCCTGGAGTGGCGTACTCGGCCCAGGGCGTAACAGTCAATAGCTTTTAACCGAAATTGAAAAGAAAAGCAATGACTACTAGAAATTTAGTAAATCCTCAACAATTGTCGGGGTTTCGCCCCTGGCGAAGGGAGAGGATGATCAGGGAGGGAGGAGGCGGTTGGGCCAGGGAGGTGGTTTGATGGTAACTACTTGGTGCCTTCCTAAAAAATTTGAGAACCCTGCCTCGGACAGAACGTATGTGTGGATAGAATTTCCCTGTTCTGTTCGTCAACAGTAAACACACGTCACACCGCTTATTCCTGGAGCCTGCAGAACAACACTACAAGATTCCTCACTATTGTCTATGGACCAAGTGTACAATATCCAATCTTAACTACACGCAACACGTGAGAGTTGATCCCCTCCTGCCCCCCCTCCTCGCCACCTTAACGCACACGGCCAACAGATGAGTAACAGTAACGGGAGTCAGCACCACCTGTTGACGTGTGATCGATGGCCGTGTACGGAGGTGAACAGTGTGTCGCGTACATGGTGTGGTGTCTCCGTACGGAGGTGAACAGTGTGTCGCGTACATGGTGTGGTGTCTCCGTACAACCAATACCATTGTGGTACATGGTGTGGTGTCTCTCTCCCTTTCCTTGAATACCACTGTGGTCAGTGGACCTCTCCCGTGCATGGCTGCAATATGGCGCGAGGATTGCCACAATAGCGTCGTTGGTAGTCGTTGCTCAAGTTGTCGGTCTTGTGTTTCCGTCAGTAGATGACCAATAGATGACCGCTAGCACCGGGATAATCCAGGGTTAGGAACAATGGATCTTTGACCACCGAAATAACGGATTATAACCACATGGTAGAGAAACATGGTGTGTGGAACAAAACAACATAAGGACATACAACATAATGACATACAGGTGTAACAACATTTGAACGCCTTGCAACTTCCAGGTAAACAAATCGTGTAATTCGATTTTTTTAAATGTTACATATAATATACAATGTTGACTAACGATTTTGTTGAGTCGCAATTGTGTTTTTGTTCAGGAGTGGTTCCAACACTAAAAACCATGTACAGAAAATTTGGTGTAAAATCACTACGTAAGCTGCATGTTCCAAACACATGGGTCATGTTCCAAACACATGGGCCATGTTCCAAACACATGGGTCATGTTCCAAACACATGGGTCATGTTCCAAACACATGGGTCATGTTCCAAACACATGGGTCATGTTCCAAACACATGGGTCATGTTCCAAACACATGGGTCATGTTCCAAACACATGGGTCATGTTCCAAACACATGGGTCATGTTCCAAACACATGGGTCATGTTCCAAACACATGGGTCATGTTCCAAACACATGGGTCATGTTCCAAACACATGGGTCATGTTCCAAACACTGTGGTTACGTAATATACTTTACTAGAGATTCCAGCTGACCAAACATTTTATGGGCTCGTCCTCGCAAACTTTATTTGAGTTATAGTTAAGTGTTTGGTCATTAGGGCATTTAGCGAAGCGATAGGTCATCATGGGTTTTTAGTTACGTTGTAGGTCAGAATGACTGTCTTGAAAAATGTTTGGTCATTCTTTTAGTAAATGTGGCAGGTCCCCAAGGGACCAGACCTAATCGCATTGAGCAAGGATTCTACCTCTCACCGCCCCCCCCCCTTTTTTTTTCCCTACGTATTCCGTCAGGGGATTTCCGTTGCCTGAATAAATATAACTTCGTAGTTATAAATTATGTGGTAAACTAACTTTTGAACCATTTAATTTTAACAGAGATAAGGTGAGAGATGGAGAGAGAGAGAGAGAGAGAGATAAAGAAAAAGAGAGAGTGCGGAGGAGAGAGAGAGAGTGAGAGAGAGAAATAAAGAGAAAGAGCGGAGGAGAGAGAGAGAGAGAGAGAGAAATAAAGAAAAAGAGAGAGTGCGGAGGAGAGAGAGAGAGTGAGAGAGAGAAATAAAGAGAAAGAGCAGAGGAGAGAGAGAGAGAGAGAGAGAGAGAGTGAGAGACAAATATGTCATTTCATATGGCAGTTAATCGAATAAATGTTACGAGAATAGAAATTGCGTTTTGGTGTGAAGAGATAAACTCCCTTTGACATTAGTGTTGTGTACTGTATAAAGTATAAGCTCTAAAACACGAGAATCAAGGAATACATATTACAGACTTAATTAACGGCTTAGCTCCGCAGTCCTTTCTCATTTTAAAGACTGTTTGCTCCGTCACCTAAATGTGCCCTAGGCCCTAGAGTGATCCATGATGTTATTTTGTTGTTTACAAAGCTACAACAAGAAATATTTCGCCCTGTTTCCAGGTGCCTAACTCCTAACTGATTTCTTAGCTCGAGATAGAATTTACATTGACATTAGAATATCTTTAAAATAAATAAATAAATAAATAAATAACTTTACAATTAGTGAGTGCAGACATTTTACCAGCCCATGATTGCCATGAACTCATGTGTCCAGATTTGTGTCAGCTGTCTGATATCTGTCCAGATTTGTATCAAATGTCTGACATCTGTCCAGATTTGTGTCAGCTGTCTGACATCTCTCCAGATTTGTGTCAACTGTCTGACATCTGTCCATATTTGTGTCAACTTTCTACCATCCGTCCAGATTAATATTAACGTTCAATCGTACATTAACTGTCTACGTTTAAGTTAAATGCCCATGTTAAGTTCAGTTGCCCTTCCAGATGTACATCAAATGCCCATTTCATCTCGAGACTAGCAAGCGCCA
Organism: Ampullaceana balthica; assembly: GCA_944989445.1. Classification (NCBI taxonomy): domain Eukaryota; kingdom Metazoa; phylum Mollusca; class Gastropoda; family Lymnaeidae; genus Ampullaceana; species Ampullaceana balthica. Next base: position 90,052 of record CALYLW010000564.1, read on the forward strand.
CCCTTATACCGGTAACCTGATCACGCTGGACTAACGTTGATAGCCGTGTCCATTCTCACCCCTCCCCCCACGCCCCACACACGCACTCCAGGTGTAGGTGGTGTGAAGATGACAGGTGATGTCAGGTATGGTGTATGTACCTCACATTTCCTCACATTTCCCCACATCCTTTCCATACAGAGAATAGTGGGATAGTTAAGTGACAAAACACGTCTAGACATACCACAGGAAGTCGATAGGGGACCAACGTGACAATAGGACTTCTGGGAATTCCAACAGCTGGTCACATGAACAGTCTCAACTCATGGAGCACACGGTCTCATGGCATGATTGGAGTTCTCAACTCACGGAGCATACGGTCTCATGGCAGGATTGGAGTTCTCAATTCATGGAGCATACGGTCTCATGGCAGGATTGGAGTTCTCAACTCATGGAGCATACGGTCTCATGGCAGGATTGGAGTTCTCAACTCATGGAGCATACGGTCTCATGGCAGGATTGGCGTTCTCAATTCATGGAGCATACGGTCTCATGGCAGGATTGGAGTTCTCAACTCATGGAGCATACCGTCTCATGGCAGGATTGGAGTTCTCAACTCATGGAGCATACGGTCTCATGGCAGGATTGGCGTTCTCAACTCATGGAGCATGCGGTCTCATGGCAGGATTGGAGTTCTCAACTCATGGAGCATACGGTCTCATGGCAGGATTGGAGTTCTCAACTCATGGAGCATACGGTCTCATGGTAGGATTGGTATTCTCAACTCATGGAGCATACGGTCTCATGGCAGGATTGGTGTTCTCAACTCATGGAGCATACGGTCTCATGGCAGGATTGGAGTTCTCAACTCATGGAGCATACGGTCTCATGGCAGGATTGGAGTTCTCAACTCATGGAGCATACGGTCTCATGGCAGGATTGGAGTTCTCAACTCATGGAGCATACGGTCTCATGGCAGGTTTGGTGTTCTCAACTCATGAAGCATACGGTTTCATGGCAGGATTGGTGTTCTCAACTCATGGAGCATACAGTCTCATGGCAGGATTGGAGTTCTCAACTCATGGAGCATACGGTCTCATGGCAGGATTGGAGTTCTCAACTCATGGAGCATACGGTCTCATGGCATGATTGGAGTTCTCAACTCATGGAGCATACGGTCTCATGACAGGATTGGAGTTCTCAACTCATGTAGCATACGGTCTCATGGCAGGATTGGAGTTCTCAACTCATGGAGCATACGGTCTCATGGCATGTTTGGTGTTCTCAACTAACACCATATAGTTTCGTAAATAGGCTCATAATTATATGTGGCGGATCTTATATCAGGAGGTCTGATTCGAATCCCAATATATTTATTTTGTCATGAGTGTGCAGTTAATCTGAAGTCAATAGGTTAGTTATTGGTAGATCGTAGGTTTAATAGATCGGCTTAGAACAAATCCGTTGTAGATCTCATTGCAGTGATGTTCTGTTATCAGGGCTGTAGATCTCATTGCAGTGATGTTCTGTTATCAGGGCTGTAGATCTCATTGCAGTGATGTTCTGTTATCAGGGCTGTAGATCTCATTGCAGTGATGTTCTGTTATCAGGGCTGTAGATCTCATTGCAGTGATGTTCTGTTATCAGGGCTGTAGATCTCATTGCAGTGATGTTCTGTTATCAGGGCTGTAGATCTCATTGCAGTGATGTTCTGTTATCAGGGCTGTAGATCTCATTGCAGTGATGTTCTGTTATCAGGGTTGTAGATCTCATTGCAGTGATGTTCTGTTATCAGGGTTGCCTCCAGTCAAATGATTTTTGTTTCTATTGAGCCTAAAGAGCCTCTTGGTTTCAAAAACTTATTTTGCTCCGCTGACCCCGTTTTGAAGGATTATAGAATACAAGTTGAATCAAATGTCATTGTCTTCAGACATGCTGTCACACACAACATTGCTTTGAGCTGCTGTTGTAATCCAACGTATGTTTAGACTGTAAGACACAGACCAGAGAATTTGGTTGTCTTCAATGGTAACCAATGTGGAGATCTCATGCTAAACCCACACAAGGTATGATTGGAGATGGGACGTTAGAACTGGGGCTGTTGATCAGGAGACGAGACTCCCTTTATGAAGTAACCGAGTCTCCCTTTATGAAGTAACCGAGTCTCCCTTTATGAAGTAACCGAGTCTCCCGTTATGAAGTAACCAATGGAGTTGGAACAGCTGTTCTCACACTTTGTTTTAGTCCAAGGTTGCACCAAGGTTTGTCCTAGTCGCCTAGACCAGTGCTTCTGAAAGCGGTGGCCCTCTGACCGGTGCCAGTCCGTAGGCAATCAGCCGCCGGTGCGCAGAAGATATGAAGAAAGAACAGAAAAATGTAACTATAGTCTCCCATTTGCAACCATTAAGACCAACCCAAAAGAATGTGTCAATTTTTGGCAATAAGCTCATAAGATGAAACAAATAAAATAAAATAAATTACATTTGACTACCATGTAAGGTAAGTAGAGTGAAAATAGTGCATCGGTCTCTTGAGATATCTAAAAATCCCTGCCGGTCCGTCATACCAGAAAGTTTGAGAAGCACTGGCCTAGACCAAATTTAAAGTCCACTTTTAAGTATGTTGAGGTCCTCTCTAACATGTTAAGGTATTGGCGGCAGTTTGAGTCTTTTGTTCTTAATATTTCTCATACTTTCACGTGACTATGGAATGTCCGAGAACGGGAGGGGGTGGAAGAGATATTTAAAAACAACACCAATTCCTGGGGAGATAAGAGTTGAAGTGGTGAGTGGGCCTGACTAGAGTAACAGTTGTCTTTTCTTGACGGGCAGTCTGTTGTAAGGGCGTGGCATGGAGACGTGGGGGTCTGGGGTGCAGGATCAGCCAGAGATAAGGTTACAGGGGCGTAGAGACGTGGGGTCTGTTGTGTAGGATCAGCCAGAGATAAGGTTACAGGGCCGTGGAGACGTGGGGTCTGGGGTGTAGCATAAGACAGAAATAAGGTTACAGGGGCGTAGAGACGTGGGGTCTGTTGTGTAGGATCAGCCAGAGATAAGGTTGCAGGGGCGTGGAGACGTGGGGTCTGGGGTGTAGCATCAGACAGAGATAAGGTTACAGAGGAATGAATGGCTGTGGTGAGATTAGTCCATGTTTAGTGAGGAGCAGTGTCGGCGACAAATGGGGGAGGGGGGAGGCAGTTTGGGAAGTGGAGGTGATGAAGTAAAAATTATTCCTTACCTAAGATTCGCACCGCTCTTAGATTGTCACGTGGGACTCGTTTGTCCAATGAAAATAAGGAGGAACTATGTTGAATGGCTACCATAACTAAAAGACTGAATTTGATAAGTCAATCTTGTATTTAACGATCCCTGTACAATTGTATAAGTCTGTATTAGTCAATCTTGTATTTAACGACCCCTGTACAATTGTATAAGTCAATCTTGTATTTAACGACCCCTGTACAATTGTATAAGTCAATCTTGTATTTAACGACCCCTGTATAATTGTATAAGTCAATCTTGTATTTAACGACTCCTGTACAATTGTATAAGTCAATCTTGTATTTAACGACCCCTGTACAATTGTATAAGTCAATATTGTATTTAACGACCCCTGTACAATTGTATAAGTCAATCTTGTATTTATCGACTCCTGTACAATTGTATAAGTCAATCTTGTATTTAACGACTCCTGTACAATTGTATAAGTCAATCTTGTATTTAACGACCCCTGTACAATTGTATAAGTCAATCTTGTATTTAACGACTCCTGTACAATTGTATAAGTCAATCTTGTATTTAACGACCCCTGTACAATTGTATAAGTCAATCTTGTATTTAACGACCCCTGTACAATTGTATAAGTCTGTATAAGTCAATCTTGTATTTATCGACCCCTGTACAATTGTATAAGTCAATATTGTATTTAACGACTCCTGTACAATTGTATAAGTCAATCTTGTATTTAACGACCCCTGTACAATTGTATAAGTCAATCTTGTATTTAACGACTCCTGTACAATTGTATAAGTCAATCTTGTATTTAACGACTCCTGTACAATTGTGTAAGTCAATCTTGTATTTAACGACCCCTGTACAATTGTATAAGTCAATCTTGTATTTAACGACTCCTGTACAATTGTATAAGTCATTCTTGTATTTAACGACCCCTGTACAATTGTATAAGTCTGTATAAGTCAATCTTGTATTTATCGACCCCTGTACAATTGTATAAGTCAATCTTGTATTTAACGACTCCTGTACAATTGTATAAGTCAATCTTGTATTTAACGACCCCTGTACAATTGTATAAGTCAATCTTGTATTTAACGACCCCTGTACAATTGTATAAGTCAATCTTGTATTTAACGACTCCTGTACAATTGTATAAGTCAATCTTTTATTTAACGACCCCTGTACAATTGTATAAGTCTGTATAAGTCAATCTTGTATTTAACGACCCCTGTACAATTGTATAAGTCAATCTTGTATTTAACGACCCCTGTACAATTGTATAAGTCAATCTTGTATTTAACGACCCCTGTACAATTGTATAAGTCAATCTGGTATTTAACGAACCCTGTACAATTTGATAAGTCAATCTGGTATTTAACGACCCCTGTACACTTGTATAAGTCAATCGTGTATTTAACGACCCCTGTACAATTGTATAAGTCAATCTTGTATTTAACGACTCCTGTACAATTGTATAAGTCAATCTTGTATTTAACGACCCCTGTACAATTGTATAAGTCAATCTTGTATTTAACGACCCCTGTACAATTGTATAAGTCTGTATAAGTCAATCTTGTATTTATCGACCCCTGTACAATTGTATAAGTCAATCTTGTATTTAACGACTCCTGTACAATTGTATAAGTCAATCTTGTATTTAACGACCCCTGTACAATTGTATAAGTCAATCTTGTATTTAACGACTCCTGTACAATTGTATAAGTCAATCTTGTATTTAACGACCCCTGTACAATTGTATAAGTCAATCTTGTATTTAACGACCCCTGTACAATTGTATAAGTCAATCTTGTATTTAACGACCCCTGTACAATTGTATAAGTCAATCTTGTATTTAACGACCCCTGTACAATTGTATAAGTCTGTATAAGTCAATCTTGTATTTATCGACCCCTGTACAATTGTATAAGTCAATCTTGTATTTAACGACTCCTGTACAATTGTATAAGTCAATCTTGTATTTAACGACCCCTGTACAATTGTATAAGTCAATCTTGTATTTAACGACCCCTGTACAATTGTATAAGTCAATCTTGTATTTAACGACTCCTGTACAATTGTATAAGTCAATCTTGTATTTAACGACCCCTGTACAATTGTATAAGTCTGTATAAGTCAATCTTGTATTTAACGACCCCTGTACAATTGTATAAGTCAATCTTGTATTTAACGACCCCTGTACAATTGTATAAGTCAATCTTGTATTTAACGACCCCTGTACAATTGTATAAGTCAATCTGGTATTTAACGAACCCTGTACAATTTGATAAGTCAATCTGGTATTTAACGACCCCTGTACACTTGTATAAGTCAATCGTGTATTTAACGACCCCTGTACAATTGTATAAGTCAATCTTGTATTTAACGACCCCTGTACAATTGTATAAGTCAATCTTGTATTTAACGACTCCTGTACAATTGTATAAGTCAATCTTGTATTTAACGACCCCTGTACAATTGTATAAGTCAATCTTGTATTTAACGACCCCTGTACAATTGTATAAGTCAATCTTGTATTTAACGACCCCTGTACAATTGTATAAGTCAATCTTGTATTTAACGACCCCTGTACAATTGTATAAGTCAATCTTGTATTTAACGACCCCTGTACAATTGTATAAGTCAATCTTGTATTTAACGACCCCTGTACAATTGTATAAGTCAATCTTGTATTTAACGACCCCTGTACAATTGTATAAGTCAATCTTGTATTTAACGACCCCTGTACAATTGTATAAGTCAATCTTGTATTTAACGACCCCTGTACAATTGTATAAGTCAATCTTGTATTTAACGACCCCTGTACAATTGTATAAGTCAATCTTGTATTTAACGACCCCTGTACAATTGTATAAGTCAATCTTGTATTTAACGACCCCTGTACAATTTGATAAGTGAATCTGGTATTCAACGACCCCTGTACACTTTTGTAACTGATTCCACTCCGTCCCCCCCCTCCCGACTCTACAGCCCCAATCACGTGAGTGTGTAATTATCTTATACACAAATTGCTTTAGGGGAATTTACATTTCTTTGACCTCCACCATCAGCCCCCCGCCCGCCCCCCTCCTTGTAATTATGCCTAAAACCAATTGGATCATTGGTGTGTTCAGTCGGCTTAAAGACCGGGTGCCTGCAGCTAAGTACGTCTGTTGATGAGTGAATACACGACCGGGTGCCTGCAGCTAAGTACGTCTGTTGATGAGTGAATACACGACCGGTTGCCTGCAGCTAAGTACGTCTGTTGATGAGTGAATACACGACCGGGTGCCTGCAGCTAAGTACGTCTGTTGATGAGTGAATACACGACCGGGTGCCTGCAGTTAAGTACGTCTGTTGATGAGTGAATACACGACCGGGTGCCTGCAGCTAAGTACGTCTGTTGATGAGTGAATACACGACCGGGTGCCTGCAGTTAAGTACGTCTGTTGATGAGTGAATACACGACCGGGTGCCTGCAGCTAAGTACGTCTGTTGATGAGTGAATACACGACCGGGTGCCTGCAGCTAAGTACGTCTGTTGATGAGTGAATACACCCTGCTACTACACAACTGCAGCCAATTTCAAACTTGAGGCGTTGTTAAGACTGAATTATCCATCAACTACGCCCTCCACGGTTGTTTATTGCTTGGTGTCGGCTTAAGGCGGGATAGAGTTCCGCGACTACCCTCATTTTACATGTAAATAGGGCCTTCACTTGTACCGCGAGGGCATTGTGTATATGACACCAGTAGGACATTGTGTCAGTGGCACCACTAGGACATTGTGTCAGTGGCACCACTAGTATCATCTAATGTTTTGAGGATTAAATCCCACCCTTTGATTGGCTAATTAATACCCACTCTTTGATTGGCTGATTGAATCACACCCTTTGATTGGCTAATTAAATCCCACCATTTTATTGGCTAATTAAAATCCCACCCTTTGATTGGCTTATTAAATCCCACCCTTTGATTGGCTAATTAAATCCCACCATTTTATTGGCTAATTAAATCCCACCCTTTGATTGGCTAATTAAATCCCACCCTTTGATTGGCTGATTAAATTCCACCCTTTAATTGGCTAATTAATACCCACTCTTTGATTGGCTGATTGAATCACACCCTTTGATTGGCTAAAAAAATCCCACCATTTTATTGGGTAATTAAATCCCACCCTTGGATTGGCTAATTAAGTCCCACCCTTTGATTGGCTAATTAAATCCCCTCCCTCTTTGACTGGCTGATTAAATCCCCTCCCCCTTTGATTGGCTGATTAAATCCCTTGCTTTGATTGGCTGATTTATCCCCCCCCCCTTTTGATTGGCAGATTAAATCCCTCGCTTTGATTGGCTGATAACCCCCCCCCCTCTTTTTTTTTGATTGGCTGATTAAATCCATCGCTTTAATTGGCGCCCCATAAAAATAAAAAAATAAATAATATAATGCGTCATTCCTTCTTTTTTAAAATCTTTTTTCCCTTGTGGTAAGGAATTGTTTTCTCTTTTGAAATACTTTTTTTTAAATTAATGTCATTAACTGTTATATTAATATATATATATATGATGGTGTTTGGTATGATGGTATTGCATCCAGCAGCAGTGATGTGTCAAATGAGCAAATGACTTGAATGCAGTCTGCCTATGAGAGCGGTTTGAGACCACGGCGAGGATATTGAGACCACGGTGAGGGTGTTGAGACCACGATGAGGGTATTGAAACCACGGTGAGGATACTGAGACCACGGTGATGATATTGAGACCACGGTTAGGGTATTGAGACCATGGTGACGGTGTTGAGACCACGGTGAGGGTGTTAAGACCACGGTGAGGGTGTTGAGACCACGGTGAGGGTATTGAGGCCACGGTGAGGGTATTGAGACCACGGTGAGGGTGTTGAGACCACGCTGAGGGTATTGAGACCACGGTGAGGATATTGAGACCACGGTGGGTGAGGGTGTTGAGACCAAGGTGGGTGAGGGTGTTGAGACCAAGGTGAGGGTATTGAGACCAAGGTGAGGGTATTGAGACCACGGTTAGGGTGTTGAGACCACGGTGAGGGTGTTGAGACCACGGTGAGGGTGTTGAGACCACGGTGAGGGTGTTGAGACCACGGTGAGGGTATTGAGACCACGGTGAGGGTACTGAGACCACGGTGAGGGTACTGAGACCACGGTGAGGGTATTGAGACCACGGTGAGGGTATTGAGACCACGGTGAGGATATTGAGACCACGTTGAGGGTATTGAGACCACGGTGATGATATTGAGACCACATTGAGGGTGTTGAGACCATGGTGAGGGTGTTGAGACCACGGTGAGGGTATTGAGACCACGGTGAGGATATTGAGACCACGGTGAGGGTATTGAGACCACGGTTAGGGTATTGAGACCACGGTGAGAATATTGAGACCACGTTGAGGGTATTGAGACCACGGTGATGATATTGAGACCACATTGAGGGTGTTGAGACCATGGTGAGGGTATTGAGACCACGGTGAGGATATTGAGACCACGGTGTGGGTATTGAGACCACGGTGAGGATATTGAGACCACGGTGAGGGTGTTGAGACCACGGTGAGGGTATTGAGACCACGGTGAGGGTATTGAGACCACGGTGAGGGTGTTGAGACCAAGGTGAGGGTAATGAGACTACGGTGATGGTTTTGAGACCACGGTGAGGGTATTGCCTCTAGTAACACAGGTTCATCGGTTACTGAATAAAATGACCCGGAAGTCGTCATCAATCAACTAGGTAGTTTGTTCCTGTTCTCTGTCGTTTGTTCCTGTTCTCTGTCATTTGTTCCTGTTCTGTCGTTTGTTCCTGTTCTGTCGTTTGTTCCTGTTCTGTCGTTTGTTCCTGTTCTGTCGTTTGTTCCTGTTCTGTCGTTTGTTCCTGTTCTGTCGTTTGTTCCTGTTCTGTCGTTTGTTCCTGTTCTGTCGTTTAACACACACACATCAGGTGCACCATTCTAACCTCACAATGCACACCCAGTATCTTTGTACTGTAAACCAATTCACTGTACCAATTACTCGCCTTCTCTCTCCAACACAAGATCGTCCTATACACACAACAAACGTACTACATAAAGTTCAGACAAGAAACCGTGGCGGAGTATTAAGTTAAGCGAAGACAATAAAATTGAATTTAAATTGTTATATAAAAAATGCGCTCTTATTTAAGCAGATTTTCTTCCCTTTGTGCGAGGATTATTTCCCTTGTTTATAGTTGAGATTTCAGCCAAGGGGAAACAACAACAACCGCTTTTATTGTTCAGCTCTGGACATTGTCGCCCCCCCCTCCCTCACATTATTCCCTGACATTAAGATAGATAGTGGGCTGTAAGTTGTTCCCTAATTAAAAGGAAGACACGGTCTTTACTTGTAATGTAGAGCTGACTGAATGTTCACAATGACACGATGCATCTCATTAAACCAATAAATACGATGGCTCTCAAACAATTCAGCTGTAAACCCCGCCGCCAAATCAAATGAAACACAATACTTTTTTTATAATCTATTTTTTTCACCGAGGACGTTTTCTTATTAACCGACACGGCGGTTCTCATGTTAGAGTTCCAAAGACACACGATGAGACACAACCAGTAGAATCAATTCTGTGACATCACTTCCTGTTCAACCAGTAGAATCGATTCTGTGTCATCACTTCCTGTTCAACCTGTAGAATCAATTCTGTGACATCACTTCCTGTTCAACCAGTAGAATCAATTCTGTGACATCACTTCCTGTTCAACCAGTAGAATCGATTCTGTGTCATCACTTCCTGTTCAACCTGTAGAATCAATTCTGTGACATCACTTCCTGTTCAACCAGTAGAATCAATTCTGTGACATCACTTCCTGTTCAAGCTATAGAATCAATTCTGTGACATCACTTCCTGGTCAACCAATAGAATGAAATTGATGAAATCAATTTTAGCAGACGACACGGTCTTGGAATAACATTCCGTCTCACCGGACATTCAATTCTGCCAAGACCCTCTGTGGGCCCAGTCCATTTTACGCCATCTTCTTTCTGTGTTTGAACAAGAGCTTGGGCCGACTACCCCCCCTCACCACCTCTTGCCTCTCACTCTCAGAGTTTCTTTGTCGAGATTGTCAACCCCTGACCCACCCGACCCCACCTCCGAACACAGACAACCTGGGGTGGGGTAGAGTGGAGGAGAGGGGCCTGAACAAACAAGGCCAAGGCAATGATTATCGTAAAGGTGTGGGGGGGGGCGGAGGTGAAATGGGATCTGAGAAGAATTGCAGGTTTTCGTGTGGGCATGGCAGTTTGGAGGATGAGAGAATTCTCTGAGTGAGGTGTGGGGTGTAGGGTGGATGGAGGAGTGGGGTGGCTGGGGTCTTGGGTGGCTTTGGGTTAACCATGGGCCGACCACACTAACATACACACACACACATTTGACCAAACTAACAAAATCATGGACCGTCCACACTAACATACACACACACACATGTGACCAAACTAACAAAATCATTGACCGTCCACACTAACATACACACACACATGTGACCAAACTAACAAAATCATTGACCGTCCACACTAACATACACACACACACACATGTGACCAAACTAACAAAATCATTGACCGTCCACACTAACATACACACACACACACACACACATGTGACCAAACTAACAAAATCATTGACCGTCCACACTAACATACACACACACACACACACATTTGACCAAACTAACACACACACGGACATTGTGAAAATGAAGACGATCGCAAAGTCCCGACTTCCCCGAGATATCATGAGGAGCACAAAATCCCTTCCCGCGCCCCCGACTTTAGCCGGCGCCCTGTTTCTAATGACTGGCAAGTCGGCTCTGATAACTCTTGTCCAGCGTTAGCGATTGTTCCCGACGACATGAGGACACGGTTTTCCCGCCATTTCACGGAGCCTGCTGAAATCAATGACCGACCCCTTCGCCAGCCTCGCGCGTTCCAAAGGGGAGAGCAGTGCTCACTCGGAAATGCGCTGCAATCCGAGTAGTGGGACTTGACCTCTTCATATTACCGCTCTGTGGGAGTCCGTGCCGTCTAGCAGAAGGCATTCTCTCCCTTGCGATGACGACAGGATTCTGTCATTGAAATGAAAAGGATTTCGGCAAAGAGTAGTGATTGTTGTGTTCTGAAATTCGGATTAATTAACCAGTCGTAACCTCGGATTAACGAGTTTGTAACAACAGATCAACCATATGGTAACGTTGGATAAACCAGTTCGTAAAGCCGGATTAACTATTTCTTAACATCGCCTTAACCAGTTCTTAACACCAGATTAGCCAGTTAGTACTGCTAATTTTGTGAATTTGCACAACATGGATTAATGAGTTTTTACCGTTTGATTAGTGAGTTTGTAACGCTGGATTAGTGAGTTTGTACCACTGGATTAGTGAGTTTGTACCGCTGGATTAGTGAGTTTGTACCGCTGGATTAGTGAGTTTGTACCACTGGATTAATGAGTTTGTACCACTGGATTAGTGAGTTTGTACCGCTGGATTAGTGAGTTAGTATTGCTGGATTAGTAGGTTAGTACCACTGGATTAGTGAGTTTGTACCGCTGGATTAGTGAGTTTGTACCACTGGATTAGTGAGTTTGTACCGCTGGATTAGTGAGTTAGTATCGCTGGATTAGTAGGTTAGTACCACTGGATTAGTGAGTTTGTACCGCTGGATTAGTGAGTTTGTACCACTGGATTAGTGAGTTTGTACCGCTGGATTAGTGAGTTTGTACCACTGGATTAGTGAGTTAGTACCACAGGATTAATGGGTTTGTACCTCTGGACTAGTGAGTTTGTAAATCTGTATTAGTGAGTTTGTACCGCTGGATTAGTGAGTTTGTACCACTGGATTAATGGGTTTGTACCTCTGGACTAGTGAGTTTGTAAATCTGTATTAGTAAGTTAGTACCACTGGATTAATGGGTTTGTACCTCTGGATTAGTGGGTTTGTACCTCTGGATTAGTGGGTTTGTACCTCTGGATTAGTGGGTTTGTACCTCTGGATTAGTGGGTTTGTACCCCTGGATTAGTGGGTTTGTACCTCTGGATTAGTGGGTTTGTACCTCTGGATTAGTGACTTTGTAATGCCCGTACGGTGATCTCGAAGGAAGAATATTTCTCTTGCTTGTTCATTGCTGCCTCGCACACAGTTGTTTCCCTAAGGATGTTAGAGTTCAATCAGTTTTGAGTGAATCTCTCGGGACGGCCTACAAAATGGTCCTGAAATGAAGTAGCGGATCAAGTGCGGGTGGGGCATGAAATTAAGGTCATCAATAACTCATATGTAACGTGCGTTTAACGAAGAAAATCAATAATCAGGAAATGTGTTTGTTAGTTGTTGCGGTTGTCCACGTGTTTCTTAGTTATTAATATGGCCCATGTGTATCTACATTAGTTGGTCATCAAGTCTGTATGAATGAACTGTCCATCTTGTGGGGGGGGGCGTGAAATGGGGGACGGGTGATGAACTTTGGTGAACAATATAATTTGCAATTGTCATGCAAGTAGTGTCTGTCAGTCAGTCCTGTGCTACTAATTTTAGAAAGCAGGGAAAACCAAATTACTGCACCAAAGCATCAAAAGGTGTGCAAATTAAATGTGCGCTGTAAAAAAATATTATATGACGTCATTGTTTTCGCTCATATTTTAATTTTGGAAAAGGGATCAATGTAAAAAGAGAATTAGATGGTGGTTAATTATAAAATCAAAAAATAAAGGTTATTAAAACCCTATTATAAAATACTTTGTGTACATTTCAGAAAGTTTAATATTTCGTATTTAACAAACAAGGACAAGTTAGTTGGGCTTTTGAAAAAGGTCGGCGCCGTAGGCGCCCTAAAAAAGTGCATTTTTTATAAAATAAATAGATTTCAACTGAAAACTTCCGTCATTTTTGACGGGTGTACGCTAGTAGTGCATAATTGGTTTACATATAACATTGTACATGTAGAGGCAGTCAACCCTGTGTAAATTAAATGTCAGGTACCCGTGTGTACATTGAGAGACCTTGAGCCAGGTGTACGTGTGGAGGCAATCAGCCCTGTGTACATTACATGTCAGCTACCGCGTGTACACTAAATGTCAGCTACCCGCGTGTACACTAAATGTCAGCTACCCGCGTGTACACTAAATGTCAGCTACCCGTGTGTACACTAAATGTCAGCTACCCATGTGTACACTAAATTTCAGCTACCCATGTGTACACTAAAAGTCAGCTACCCGTGTGTACACTAGATGTCAGCTACCCGTGTGTACACTAAATGTCAGCTACCCGTGTGTACACTAGATGTCAGCTACCCGCGTGTACACTAAATGTCAGCTACCCGTGTGTACACTAAATGTAAGCTACCCGTGTGTACACTAAATGTCAGCTACCCGTGTGTACACTAGATGTCAGCTACCCGTATGTACACTAGATGTCAGCTACCCGTGTGTACACTAGATGTCAGCTACCCCTGTGTACACTAAATGTCAGCTACCCGTGTGTACACTAAATGTCAGCTACCCGTGTGTACACTAAATGTCAGCTACCCGTGTGTACACTAAATGTCAGCTACTCGTGTGTACACTAGATGTCAGCTACCCGTGTGTACACTAAATGTCAGCTACCCGTGTGTACACTAAATGTCAGCTACCCGTGTGTACACTAAATGTCAGCTACCCGTGTGTACACTAAATGTCAGCTACCCGTGTGTACACTAGATGTCAGCTACCCGTGTGTACACTAAATGTCAGCTACCCGTGTGTACACTAGATGTCAGCTACCCGTGTGTACACTAAATGTCAGCTACCCGTGTGTACATTGAGAGACACTGAGGCGTGTACATTAACATTTCAATATTTTTGAAGACACATTTAATTAACTTATAAGTTTATGACACGTGACGTGCCGCCCTCACTCCCAACCAAAGGATTTCTGGGAGTTTCAATCTTACCAAATATATTAGCTTAAACTACATTTGGCTTAGGACCATACTTAATCCGCTATGTTTAGGTGATAGTTTACGTCACCTAGGGCCACACTTAATCCGCTTTGTTTCGTTGATAGTTTACGTCACTCACGGCACGAGTGCCCGAGGAGGGGAGTGTTTGGCTAATCGAGGAAAGCTGTTACCGGATGCTGTTCATTGAAACTTAAAGCTGCACGCACACTCTGTTCGACCCACATTAGTACTACGCTCTTGACGGCACGGTTCCTGGTTGTAACATGAATTTTATACTTGTTTCCGCCATTTTTGCTCTATTCAAAATGGACAAATACGCACGGAGCCAAGGATAAAACCATCCAAATATTTTATACACTTTAATTAGTGGAGCTTCCTCCACACACGAACTTTAGTTTCTATCGCCATTCTACCTGGACTTTACTTTGTTCACAACGGGAGGTGGCGGCGGTACTTACTTTAGTTTCTATCGCCATTCTACCTGAACGTTACTTCGTTCACAACGGGAGGTGGCGGCGGTACTTACTTTAGTTTCTATCGCCATTCTACCTGAACGTTACTTTGTTCACAACGGGAGGTGCCGGCGGTACTTACTTTAGTTTCTATCGCCATTCTACCTGAACGTTACTTTGTTCACAACGGGAGGTGGCGGCGGTACTTACTTTAGTTTCTATCGCCATTCTACCTGAACGTTACTTTGTTCACAACGGGAGGTGCCGGCGGTACTTACTTTAGTTTCTATCGCCATTCTACCTGAACGTTACTTTGTTCACAACGGGAGGTGCCGGCGGTAATTACTTTAGTTTCTATCGCCATTCTACCTGAACGTTACTTTGTTCACAACGGGAGGTGGCGGCGGTACTTACTTTAGTTTCTATCGCCATTCTACCTGGACGTTACTTTGTTCACAACGGGAGGTGGCGGCGGTACTTACTTTAGTTTCTATCGCCATTCTACCTGAACGTTACTTTGTTCACAACGGGACGTGCCGGCGGTACTTACTTTAGTTTCTATCGCCATTCTACCTGAACGTTACTTTGTTCACAACGGGAGGTGCCGGCGGTACTTACTTTAGCGAGGCATCAAGTGTCCAACGTGAGAATCATTGTGCCTAGCCTTGGCAAGGAGCGATATCCGGAGTCTTATCTCTTTAGTGAGTAGAGAAGCATGTCTGAATGGGCGTTCTGTAGCGGCGCCGTCGTACGTCGTCGGGCTGTAGCGCACCGTGGTGTGTCTACGTGGCCAGGAACGGTGTGCAAGATTTGTCTCGGTGGCACACAACGTGGCATGTTGTTCTGACATCCCAACCTCTCTACTTACTCCACTAGGCCAGGGGGCAGCAACCTTTTTAGACGGAAGTGCAAATTTTTTAAAATTATTTACAAGATGTCCCAATTTTTAAAGTAGAGCCATTAACACGAGTTCTGAAAATAAAATAATATGATTATTATTTGCGCATGGAACTGGAGAGCCGTATCTTGACATCGAAAGAGCCGCATGCGGCTTCGCGAGCCGCAAGTTGGTTTCCAAAGTCTTGTTTACGGTTTCCAAAGTCTTGTTTCCAAAATCTTGTTTACAGTTTCCAAAGTCTTGTTTACAGTTTCCAAAGTCTTTTTTCCAAAGTCTTGTTTACAGTTTCCAAAGTCTTATTTCCAAAGTCTTGTTTACAGTTTCCAAAGTCTTGTTTACAGTTTCCAAAGTCTTGTTTACAGTTTCCAAAGTCTTGTTTACAGTTTCGAAAGTCTTGTTTACAGTTTCCAAAGTCTTGTTTACAGTTTCCAAAGTCTTGTTTCCAAAATCTTGTTTACAGTTTCCAAAGTCTTGTTTACAGTTTCCAAAGTCTTTTTTCCAAAGTCTTGTTTACAGTTTCCAAAGTCTTATTTACAGTTTCCAAAGTCTTGTTTACAGTTTCCAAAGTCTTGTTTACAGTTTCCAAAGTCTTGTTTCCAAAGTCTTGTTTACAGTTTCCAAAGTCTTGTTTACAATTTCCAAAGTCTTGTTTCCAAAGTCTCATTTACTGTTTCTAAAGCCTTGTTTATACTTTGTTTAAAAATGTATTCCTTTAAACCGAAAGTTCCGGTACTGACATCCTATCCATGTTTTAAAACTTGACAACCGCAAATGAAGCGAAAGCGGAAATGAAGCGAACCAACCCATTTGCTCTTCTCTCTCTCTCTCTCTGATTTTTTCTTTTCCTTTGCCTACCTGCTCTTACACCACAGAAAACCTGGCCTTTGATTGCGTCTTTCTTGACGTTTTAATTTGAAGGCACAATTAAACCCGTCTCTTGGGAACTCATTTAGGCATCACCGACTTCAACGTAATGCAAAATTCTTAGAACGAGATAAGATGGCGCCAGGGAAAGAAATGTCTTCAATATAAATATGGCTTCCCATTTGATCTATAAACGATTGGAACATGCCTGGATTTGTTGAAGACAAATGTCATTCCTGGCTTCAGTGTGGCGGGCCATGAGATCAACAGATGGATGTTTACATATTTCTGTGCAGGCTTGGAATAGAAATAATTATTTAGGTTTTTTTATACCCCCCCCCTTTTAAAAAAATAAAAATAAATACGTACATTCTTTCTGTTTCTCAAGCGGTATTTCCTCCCTCTTGTTTCTAAACTGATTTTTTAAATTTCCGTCTCTCTCCTTCATGTTAGTCCTTCACGACACACGCACATTTTTTTATTTCCGTCTCTCTCCTTCATGTTAGTCCTTCACGACACACGCACATTTTTTTTATTTCCGTCTCTCTCCTTCATGTAAGTCCTTCACGACACACGCACATTTTTTTATTTCCGTCTCTCTCCTTCATGTTAGTCCTTCACGACACACGCACATTTTTTTAATTTCCGTCTCTCTCCTTCATGTAAGTCCTTCACGACACACGCACATTTTTTTAATTTCCGTCTCTCTCCTTCATGTTAGTCCTTCACGACACACGCACATTTTTTTATTTCCGTCTCTCTCCTTCATGTTAGTCCTTCACGACACACGCACATTTTTTTATTTCCGTCTCTCTCCTTCATGTTAGTCCTTCACGACACACGCACATTTTTTTATTTCCGTCTCTCTCCTTCATGTTAGTCCTTCACGACACACGCACATTTTTTTATTTCCGTCTCTCTCCTTCATGTTAGTCCTTCACGACACACGCACATTTTTTTTATTTCCGTCTCTCTCCTTCATGTTAGTCCTTCACGACACACGCACATTTTTTTATTTCCGTCTCTCTCCTTCATGTTAGTCCTTCACGACACACGCACATTTTTTTATTTCCGTCTCTCTCCTTCATGTTAGTCCTTCACGACACACGCACATTTTTTTTATTTCCGTCTCTCTCCTTCATGTTAGTCCTTCACGACACACGCACATTTTTTTATTTCCGTCTCTCTCCTTCATGTTAGTCCTTCACGACACACGCACATTTTTTTATTTCCGTCTCTCTCCTTCATGTTAGTCCTTCACGACACACGCACATTTTTTTTAAAATTCTCTCTCGTTTCTACATTTTCTTTATTTTACCGATACCTATTTCAACCACTTTCTTCCGTTTTAAATCTCCTTTTCTATTCTATCTCCCACAACCTATTTCCACCTCCTAGCACTCTCTCCTTCTCCTCGACTTCCACACTTTTTCCTTCTCTTACCCGCTCGTTCACGCTCCACCCCTACATACACCAATTTTCCAGACGTAGCTATTTCAACTCTAGCATCGTTCGTCTTCTTGACTGTAAAGTTTGCAAGACGAAACAACAATAAGAAGTTGACATAAACTTCTTTCGTTTCTTTGTGTTGTTGACTTTCCGTTTATTTAACAAGAATGTTCATCATTCCCGAAGTGTTCTAATGTGGGTTTACTTTTCTCTGTCAGATGTCAGTTGTCTTTTTCTATTTATACATGGCCCACGATCAATATTATCATCATTATAACAGAATGTATTATGGCTGATCATTATGGCTGTCTGTATTAGGGCTGATCATTATGGCTGTCTGTTTTATGGCTGATCATTATGGCTGCCTGTAATATGGCTAATCATTATGTCTGTCTGTTTTATGGCTGATCATTATGTCTGTCTGTAATATGGCTAATCACTATGTCTGTCTGTTTTTATGGCTGATCATTATGTCTGTCTGTAATATGGCTAATCACTATGTCTATCTGTTTTTACGGCTGATCATTATGTCTGTCTGTAATATGGCTAATCACTATGTCTGTCTGTTTTTATGGCTGATCATTATGTCTGTCTGTAATATGGCTAATCACTATGTCTGTCTGTTTTATGGCTGATCATTATGTCTGTCTGTAATATGGTTAATCACTATGTCTGTCTGTTTTTATGGCTGATCATTATGTCTGTCTGTAATATGGCTAATCACTATGTCTGTCTGTTTTTATGGCTGATCATTATGTCTGTCTGTAATATGGCTAATCACTATGTCTGTCTGTTTTTATGGCTGATCATTATGTCTGTCTGTAATATGGCTAATCACTATGTCTGTCTGTTTTTATGGCTGATCATTATGTCTGTCTGTAATATGGCTAATCACTATGTCTGTCTGTTTTTATGGCTGATCATTATGTCTGTCTGTAATATGGCTAATCACTATGTCTGTCTGTTTTTATGGCTGATCATTATGTCTGTCTGTAATATGGCTAATCACTATGTCTGTCTGTTTTTATGGCTGATCATTATGTCTGTCTGTAATATGGCTAATCACTATGTCTGTCTGTTTTTATGGCTGATCATTATGTCTGTCTGTAATATGGCTAATCACTATGTCTGTCTGTTTTTATGGCTGATCATTATGTCTGTCTGTAATATGGCTAATCACTATGTCTGTCTGTTTTTATGGCTGATCATTATGTCTGTCTGTAATATGGCTAATCACTATGTCTGTCTGTTTTTATGGCTGTCTGATTTATGGCTGATCAATAAGTCTTATTTTTAATTGATACCTGTTGTCCATCAAGGTAAATTGAGGTAAACTGGTTTATTGGGGTGACGTGGCGCGAGCACGTTCTTCTCATTTGCATATCTTGTCACCCCAGACCCTGGACAATTAGCGCATTTGGCCTTGTCTGTGACATTGTCAATCAAAAATGACAAGTGTCTTCATGCTCTAACAGATTACAGCGTGTTATCATGCTCACCTCCGACACATTCCTTCAATTGATCACTTAAAAGCTGGCGGCCATGTCGGGGCGCCGTTGTTTGCGAGTTTACGGTGACGCACTCCTATCTAGGTGTGGCTTTAGTGATGGCGCCCTGTAGTGACCTGGAGTGGTGACCAGGGGGTGGTGGGGGAGCTACCACAGTTATACAGCCTATAACAACCTTCGCTGTCTACGGGTGCCTCTAGCGAATTTTGACACATTCTGAACTCCATCTCAGGTGTGTTCGCCATAGTTACGCTCAAACCGAGGCCTTATCTAGATCAATTCCAGGATTCAATATAATCCCCCCCCTGACCACCCCCCCCATTTGACTCAGCACCTCTACTCCGCCCCCACCATAAAAATGTAAATATCAATTGAAACAAAATGCGAGGACGAGTTGTCCTTATCGTCTTCTTATCTTATCTGTTACAGACGCTTATTCTGTATAGAAGATTATTGCATCCTTCGCTTATACATAGTTTATATCAAGGCGTGCATTTTCATTAGAGTTGTATATGTTGATAAAGTGTTGGTATTCCTGGTTTCCTCAGGCAACCCATTTCACGCCCGAATTCCGAACGGATAGAACGAGACTTTGTATGTGTTTGTTCTTGCGTACGGAATAAGAAAAGATTAGTCCTTCAGGCTTAGTTGTCCTTCAGGCTTAGTTGTCCTTCAGGCTTAGTGGTCCTTCAGACTTAGTGGTCCTTCAGACTTAGTTGTCCTCAAGGCTTAGTTGTTCTTCAGGCTTAGTTGTCCTTCAGGCTTAGTTGTCCTTCAGGCTTAGTTATCCTTCAGGCTTAGTTGTTCTTCAGGCTTAGTTGTCCTCCAGGCTTAGTTGTTCTTCAGGCTTAGTTGTTCTTCAGGCTTAGTTGTTCTTCAGGCTTAGTTGTCCTTCAGGCTTAGTTGTCCTCCAG
Source organism: Ampullaceana balthica (assembly GCA_944989445.1). Classification (NCBI taxonomy): domain Eukaryota; kingdom Metazoa; phylum Mollusca; class Gastropoda; family Lymnaeidae; genus Ampullaceana; species Ampullaceana balthica. The sequence continues at coordinate 110,323 of CALYLW010000564.1, forward strand.
GCTTAGTTGTCCTTCAGGCTTAGTTGTCCTTCAGACTTAGTTGTCCTTCAGGCTTAGTTGTCCTTCAGGCTTAGTTGTCCTTCAGGCTTAGTTGTCCTTCACATTTTCTGACTGCCGACCCACGTGATCCGTGATGTTCTGATGGAAACAAGATATTGTATTTTCTGGTGTACGAAGACAAGAGGAGTGGTCTCATCTGGCACTCGTACGTAATGGGGTTCGCTCGAGAGAAGAAACGTTGAATGAGGCGAGACTGAAACGAGGGCTGGGGAGTACTGTAGATCCTATCGGTAATTGGACTTTTCTTAAGCCCACGCGAAAATCGATTCCTTTTTAAAAAAAAACGTATATACGCGCAATGAAAATCGATTTCTCATAGTATACTCGTTAGTTAAACTGTTGTCGCCGTGTCATGTGGATCAAGCCTCGTTCACATAGTTCAGCTATTCTGGAATCCGGGATTTCAGATCTCCACACATTCACCACTCACACACAGGAAGTCGGTAAAGTCCTCCCACTCTCCGCCCCAACTTTTTTTATCGTCGTTGTTGAAAGAAGGTCACGTCCGCTCACATGTCAAAATGGTATCGTTTCTTTTCTTTCACGGATCGATATTGTGATTTCACTTGGTATCGGTAGAGTCCCTCGTGATTGAACAACCTCAGCTTGTCATGGTTGAACATTGCTGGGAGCTGAGGTGAACTTTTATTTTCTTCTTCTGATTACCCTGAAGTCTAGACAACTCTTGCTTGTACTTGATTTTCTTTAAGTTCTGAGCATGTGTTATAATATAATGTCCCATCCCCCCTAACCGTATCGGCGAATGGATTTCTTCAGCTCTTTCATTTTCCTTTACGCCCCACCATCTCTCTTACTCGCCCCAGCATCTCTGTTACTCGCCCCACCATCTCTGTTACTCGCCCCAGCATCTCTGTTACTCGCCCCAGCATCTCTATTACTCGCCCCACCATCTCTGTTACTCGCCCCACCATCTCTGTTACTCGCCCCACCATCTCTGTTACTCGCCCCAACATCTCTGTTACTCGCCCCACGATCTCTGTTACTCGCCCCACCATCTCTGTTACTCGCCCCACCATCTCTGTTACTCGTCCCACCATCTCTATTACTCGCCCCACCATCTCTGTTACTCGCCCCAACATCTCTATTACTCGCCCCACCATCTCTATTACTCGCCCCACCATCTCTATTACTCGCCCCTCCATCTCTATTACTCGCCCCACCATCTCTATTACTCGCCCCACCATCTCTATTACTCGCCCCACCATCTCTATTACTCACCCCACCATCTCTGTTACTCGCCCCTCCATCTCTGTTACTCGCCCCACCATCTCTGTTACTCGCCCCAGCATCTCTGTTACTCGCCCCAGCATATCTGTTACTCGACCCAGCATCTCTGTTACTCGCCCCAGCATCTCTGTTACTCGCCCCACCATCTCTATTACTCGCCCCAGCATCTCTATTACTCGCCCCACCATCTCTGTTACTCGCCCCACCATCTCTGTTACTCGCCCCACCATCTCTATTACTCGCCCCACCATCTCTATTACTCGCCCTAGCATCTCTATTACTCGCCCCACCATCTCTATTACTCGCCCCACCATCTCTATTACTCGCCCCAGCATCTCTATTACTCGCCCCACCATCTCTATTACTCGCCCCACCACCTCTATTACTCGCCCCAGCATCTCTATTACTCGCCCCGCCATCTCTATTACTCGCCCCACCATCTCTATTACTCGCCCCACCATCTCTATTACTCGCCCCACCATCTCTATTACTCGCCCCACCATCTCTATTACTCGCCCCACCATCTCTATTACTCGCCCCACCATCTCTATTACTCGGCCCACCATCTCTATTACTCGCCCCAGCATCTCTATTACTCGCCCCAGCATCTCTATTACTCGCCCCACCATCTCTATTACTCGCCCCACCATCTCTATTACTCGCCCCACCATCTCTATTACTCGCCCCACCATCTCTATTACTCCCCTCACCATCTCTGTTAATCGCCCCACCATCTCTGTTACTCGCCCCACCATCTCTGTTAATCGCCCCACCATCTCTATTACTCGCCCCACCATCTCTATTACTCGCCCCACCATCTCTATTACTCGCCCCAGCATCTCTATTACTCGCCCCACCATCTCTATTACTCGCCCCACCATCTCTATTACTCGCCCCACCATCTCTATTACTCGCCCCACCATCTCTATTACTCCCCTCACCATCTCTGTTACTCGCCCCACCATCTCGGTTACTCGCCCCACCATCTCTGTTACTCGCCCCAGCATCTCTATTACTCCCCTCACCATCTCTGTTACTCGCCCCAGCATCTCTGTTACTCGCCCCACCATCTCTGTTACTCGCCCCAGCATCTCTGTTACTCGCTCCACCATCTCTGTTACTCGCCCCAGCATCTCTATTACTCGCCCCACCATCTCTATTACTCGCCCCACCATCTCTATTACTCGCCCCACCATCTCTATTACTCGCCCCACCATCTCTGTTACTCCCCCAGCATCTCTATTACTCGCCCCACCATCTCTATTACTCGCCCCACCATCTCTATTACTCGCACCACCATCTCTATTACTCGCCGCACCATCTCTATTACTCGCCCCACCATCTCTATTACTCGCCCTACCATCTCTATTACTCCCCTCACCATCTCTGTTACTCGCCCCACCGTCTCTGTTACTCGCCCCACCATCTCTGTTACTCGCCCCAGCATCTCTATTACTCCCCTCACCATCTCTGTTACTCGCCCCAGCATCTCTGTTACTCGCCCCACCATCTCTATTACTCACCCCACCATCTCTATTACTCGCCCCACCATCTCTATTACTCGCCCCACCATCTCTATTACTCGCCCCAGCATCTCTATTACTCGCCCCACCATCTCTGTTTCTCGCCCCACCATCTCTGTTATTCACCCCACCATCTCTATTACTCGCCCCACCATCTCTATTACTCACCCCACCATCTCTATTACTCGCCCCACCATCTCTATTACTCGCCCCAGCATCTCTGTTACTCGCCCCACCATCTCTATTACTCGCCCCACCATCTCTATTACTCGCCCCACCATCTCTATTACTCGCCCCACCATCTCTATTACTCGCCCCACCATCTCTATTACTCGCCCCACCATCTCTATTACTCGCCCCACCATCTCTGTTACTCGCCCCACCATCTCTGTTACTCGCCCCACCATCTCTATTACTCGCCCCACAATCTCTATTACTCGCCCCACCATCTCTATTACTCACCCCACCATCTCTGTTACTCGCCCCACCATCTCTGTTACTCGCCCCACCATCTCTGTTACTCGCCCCACCATCTCTATTACTCGCCCCAGCATCTCTGTTACTCGCCCCAGCATCTCTGTTACTCGCCCCACCATCTCTGTTACTCGCCCCACCATCTCTGTTACTCGCCCCACCATCTCTATTACTCGCCCCACCATCTCTGTTACTCGCCCCACCATCTCTGTTACTCGCCCCAGCATTTCTGTTATTCGCCCCAGCCTGTCTGTTACTCGCCCCACCATCTCTGTTACTCGCCCCAGCATCTCTGTTACTCGCCCCAGCATCTCTGTTATTCGCCCCAGCATGTCTATTACTCGCCCCAGCATCTCTATTACTCGACCCACCATCTCTGTTATTCGCCCCAGCATGTCTATTACTCGCCCCAGCATCTCTATTACTCGCCCCACCATCTCTGTTACTCGCCCCACCATCTCTATTACTCACCCCACCATCTCTATTACTCGCCCCACCATCTCTAGTACTCGCCCCAGCATCTCTGTTACTCGCCCTAGCATCTCTATTACTCGCCCCAGCATCTCTATTACTCGCCCTAGCATCTCTGTTACTCGCCCCACCATCTCTGTTACTCGCCCCACCATCTCTATTACTCGCCCCACCATCTCTGTTACACGCCCCACCATCTCTATTACTTGCCCCACCATCTCTGTTACTCGCCCCACCATCTCTGTTACTCGCCCCAGCATCTCTGTTATTCGCCCCAGCCTGTCTGTTACTCGCCCCACCATCTCTGTTACTCGCCCCAGCATCTCTGTTATTCGCCCCAGCATGTCTATTACTCGCCCCAGCATCTCTATTACTCGACCCACCATCTCTGTTACTCACCCCACCATCTCTGTTATTCGCCCCAGCATGTCTATTACTCGCCCCACCATCTCTGTTACTCGCCCCACCATCTCTGTTACTCGCCCCACCATCTCTATTACTCGCCCTAGCATCTCTATTACTCGCCCCAGCATCTCTGTTACTCGCCCCAGCATCTCTATTACTCACCCCACCATCTCTATTACTCGTCCCACCATCTCTATTACTCGCCCTAGCATCTCTATTACTCGCCCCACCATCTCTATTACTCGCCCCACCATCTCTATTACTCGCCCCACCATCTCTATTACTCGCCCTAGCATCTCTATTATTCGCCCTAGCATCTCTATTACTCGCCCTAGCATCTCTATTACTCGCCCCAGCATCTCTATTACTCGCCCTAGCATCTCTATTACTCGCCCCAGCATCTCTATTACTCGCCCTAGAATCTCTATTACTCGCCCCACCATCTCTATTACTCGCCCTAGCATCTCTGTTACTCGCCCCACCATCTCTATTACTCGCCCCACCATCTCTATTACTCGCCCCACCATCTCTATTACTCGCCCCACCATCTCTATTACTCGCCCTAGCATCTCTATTACTCGCCCCACCATCTCTATTACTCGCCCCACCATCTCTATTACTCGCCCCAGCATCTCTATTACTCGCCCCACCATCTCTATTACTCGCCCCACCATCTCTATTACTCGCCCCACCATCTCTATTACTCGCCCCAGCATCTCTATTACTCGCCCCAGCATCTCTATTACTCGCTCCACCATCTCTATTACTCGCCCCACCATCTCTATTACTCGCCCCACCATCTCTATTACTCGCCCTAGCATCTCTATTACTCGCCCTAGCATCTCTATTACTCGCCCTAGCATCTCTATTACTCGCCCCAGCATCTCTATTACTCGCCCTAGCATCTCTATTACTCGCCCCAGCATCTCTATTACTCGCCCTAGCATCTCTATTACTCGCCCTACCATCTCTATTACTCGCCCTAGCATCTCTGTTACTCGCCCCACCATCTCTATTACTCGCCCCACCATCTCTATTACTCGCCCCACCATCTCTATTACTCGCCCTAGCATATCTATTACTCGCCCTAGCATCTCTATTACTCGCCCTAGCATCTCTATTACTCGCCCCAGCATCTCTATTACTCGCCCTAGCATCTCTATTACTCACCCCACCATCTCTATTACTCGCCCCAGCATCTCTGTTACTCGCCCCACCATCTCTGTTACTCGCCCCACCATCTCTATTACTCGCCCCACCATCTCTATTACTCGCCCTAGCATCTCTATTACTCGCCCCAGCATCTCTGTTACTCGCCCTAGCATCTCTGTTACTCGCCCTAGCATCTCTGTTACTCGCCCTAGCATCTCTATTACTCGCCCCAGTATCTCTATTACTCGCCCCAGCATCTCTGTTACTCGCCCCAGCATCTCTATTGCTCGCCCCAGCATCTCTTTTACTCGCCCTAGCATCTCTATTACTCGCCCCAGCATCTCTATTACTCGTCCTAGCATCTCTATTACTCGCCCCAGCATCTCTATTACTCGCCCCAGCATCTCTATTACTCGCCCTAGCATCTCTATTACTCGCCCTAGCATCTCTATTACTCGCCCTAGCATCTCTGTTACTCTCCCTAGCATCTCTGTTACTCGCCCCAGCATCTCTATTTCTCGCCCCAGCATCTCTATTACTCGCCCTAGCATCTCTATTACTCGCCCTAGCATATCTATTACTCGCCCCACCATCTCTATTACTCGCCCCAGCATCTCTGTTACTCGCCCTAGCATCTCTATTAATCGCCCTATTATCTCTATTACTCACCCCACCATCTCTATTACTCGCCCTAGCATCTCTATTACTCGCCCTAGCATCTCTATTACTCACCCCACCATCTCTATTACTCGCCCTAGCATCTCTGTTACTCGCCCTAGCAGCTCTATTACACGCCCTAGCATCTCTATTACTCGCCCTAGCATCTCTATTACTCACCCCACCATCTCTATTACCCGCCCTAGCATCTCTATTACTCGCCCCAGCATCTCTATTACTCGCCCTAGCATCTCTATTACTCGCCCTAGCATCTCTATTACTCGCCCCAGCATCTCTATTACTCGCCCCAGCATCTCTATTACTCGCCCTAGCATCTCTATTACTCGCCCTAGCATCTCTATTACTCGCCCTAGCATCTCTATTACTCGCCCTAGCATCTCTATTACTCGCCCTAGCATCTCTATTTCTCGCCCTAGCATCTCTATTACTCGCCCTAGCATCTCTATTACTCGCCCTAGCATCTCTATTACTCGCACTAGCATCTCTATTACTCGCCCTAGCATCTCTATTACTCGCCCCAGCATCTCTATTACTCGCACCAGCATCTCTATTACTCGCCCTAGCATCTCTATTACTCGCCCTAGCATCTCTATTACTCGCGCCAGCATCTCTATTTCTCGCCCTAGCATCTCTATTACTCGCCAAAGCATCTCTGTTACTCGCCCCAGCATCTCTATTACTCGCCCCAGCATCTCTATTACTCGCCCCAGCATCTCTGTTACTCGCCCTACCATCTCTATTACTCGCCCTAGCATCTCTATTACTCGCCCTAGCATCTCTATTACTCGCCCTAGCATCTATATTACTCGCCCTAGCATCTCTGTTACTCGCCCCAGCATCTCTATTACTCGCCCCAGCATCTCTATTACTCGCCCCAGGCATCTCTGTTACTCGCCCTAGCATCTCTATTACTAGCCCTAGCATCTCTATTACTCGCCCTAGCATCTCTATTACTCGCCCTAGCATCTCTATTACTCGCCCTAGCATCTCTATTACTCGCCCTAGCATCTCTGTTACTCGCCCTAGCATCTCTATTACTCGCCCTAGCATCTCTATTACTCACCCCACCATCTCTATTACTCGCCCTAGAATCTCTATTACTCGCCCTAGCATCGCTATTACTCACCCCACCATCTCTATTACTCGCCCTAGCATCTCTATTACTCGCCCTAGCATCTCTATTACTCGCCCCAGCATCTCTGTTACTCGCCCAACCATCTCTGTTACTCGCCCCAGCATCTCTATTACTCGCCCTAGCATCTCTATTACTCGCCCCAGCATCTCTATTACTCACCCCACCATCTCTATTACTCGCCCCACCATCTCTATTACTCGCCCCAGCATCTCTATTACTCGCCCTAGCATCTCTATTACTCGCCCTAGCATCTCTATTACTCGCCCCACCATCTCTATTACTCGCCCCAGCATCTCTGTTACTCGCCCTAGCATCTCTATTACTCGCCCTAGCATCTCTATTACTCACCCCACCATCTCTATTACTCGCCCTAGCATCTCTATTACTCGCCCTAGCATCTCTATTACTCACCCCACCATCTCTATTACTCGCCCTAGCATCTCTGTTACTCGCCCTAGCATCTCTATTACTCGCCCTAGCATCTCTATTACTCGCCCCAGCATCTCTATTACTCACCCCACCATCTCTATTACTCGCCCTAGCATCTCTATTACTCGCCCCAGCATCTCTATTACTCGCCCTAGCATCTCTATTACTCGCCCAAGCATCTCTATTACTCGCCCCAGCATCTCTATTACTCGCCCCAGAATCTCTATTACTCGCCCTAGCATCTCTATTACTCGCCCTAGCATCTCTATTACTCGCCCTAGCATCTCTATTACTCGCCCTAGCATCTCTATTACTCGCCCTAGCATCTCTATTTCTCGCCCTAGCATCTCTATTACTCTCCCTAGCATCTCTATTACTCGCCCTAGCATCTCTATTACTCGCCCAAACATCTCTATTACTCGCCCTAGCATCTCTATTACTCGCCCCAGCATCTCTATTACTCGCCCCAGCATCTCTATTACTCGTCATAGCATCTCTATTACTCGCCCTAGCATCTCTATTACTCGCCCCAGCATCTCTATTACTCGCCCTAGCATCTCTATTACTCGCCCTAGCATCTCTGTTACTCGCCCCAGCATCTCTATTACTCGCCCCAGCATCTCTATTACTCGCCCCAGCATCTCTGTTACTCGCCCTAGCATCTCTATTACTCGCCCTAGCATCTCTATTACTCGCCCCAGCATCTCTATTACTCGCCCTAGCATCTCTATTACTCGCCCTAGCATCTCTGTTACTCGCCCCAGCATCTCTATTACTCGCCCCAGCATCTCTATTACTCGCCCCAGCATCTCTGTTACTCGCCCTAGCATCTCTATTACTAGCCCTAGCATCTCTATTACTCGCCCTAGCATCTCTATTACTCGCCCTAGCATCTCTATTACTCGCCCTAGCATCTCTATTACTCGCCCTAGCATCTCTGTTACTCGCCCCAGCATCTCTATTACTCGCTCCAGCATCTCTATTACTCGCCCCAGCATCTCTGTTACTCGCCCTAGCATCTCTGTTACTCGCCCTAGCATCTCTGTTACTCGCCCCAGCATCTCTATTACTCGCCCCAGCATCTCTATTACTCGCCCCAGCATCTCTGTTACTCGCCCTAGCATCTCTATTACTCGCCCTAGCATCTCTATTACTCGCCCCTAGCATCTCTATTACTCGCCCTAGCATCTCTATTACTCGCCCTAGCATCTCTGTTACTCGCCCCAGCATCTCTATTACTCGCCCCAGCATCTCTATTACTCGCCCCAGCATCTCTGTTACTCGCCCTAGCATCTCTATTACTAGCCCTAGCATCTCTATTACTCGCCCTAGCATCTCTATTACTCGCCCTAGCATCTCTATTACTCGCCCTAGCATCTCTATTACTCGCCCTAGCATCTCTGTTACTCGCCCCAGCATCTCTATTACTCGCTCCAGCATCTCTATTACTCGCCCCAGCATCTCTGTTACTCGCCCTAGCATCTCTGTTACTCGCCCTAGCATCTCCATTACTCGCCCCAGTATCTCTATTACTCGCCCCAGCATCTCTGTTACTCGCCCCAGCATCTCTATTACTCGCCCCAGCATCTCTATTACTCGCCCGAGCATCTCTGTTACTCGCCCCTAGCATCTCTATTACTCACCCTAGCATCTCTATTACTCGCCCCTAGCATCTCTATTACTCGCCCCTAGCATCTCTATTACTCGCCCCAGCATCTCTGTTACTCGCCCCAGCATCTCTATTACTCGCCCCAGCATCTCTATTACTCGCCCCAGCATCTCTGTTACTCGCCCCAGCATCTCTATTACTCGCCCCAGCATCTCTGTTACTCGCCCCACCATCTCTATTACTCGCCCCACCATCTCTGTTACTCGCCCCAGCATCTCTATTACTCGCCCCACATCTCTGTTACTCGCCCCAGCATCTCTATTACTCGCCCCAGCATCTCTGTTACTCGCCCCAGCATCTCTGTTACTCGCCCCAGCATCTCTATTACTCGCCCCAGCATCTCTATTACTCGCCCCAGCATCTCTGTTACTCGCCCCAGCATCTCTATTACTCGCCCTCAGCATCTCTATTACTCGCCCTCAGCATCTCTATTACTCGCCCCTAGCATCTCTATTACTCGCCCCTAGCATCTCTATTACTCGCCCCACCATCTCTGTTACTCGCCCCAGCATCTCTATTACTCGCCCAGCATCTCTATTACTCGCCCCAGCATCTCTGTTACTCGCCCCAGCATCTCTGTTACTCGCCCCTAGCATCTCTGTTACTCGCCCCTAGCATCTCTATTACTCGCCCCAGCATCTCTATTACTCGCCCCAGCATCTCTGTTACTCGCCCCAGCATCTCTATTACTCGCCCCAGCATCTCTATTACTCGCCCCAGCATCTCTATTACTCGCCCCAGCATCTCTATTACTCGCCCCTAGCATCTCTGTTACTCGCCCCAGCATCTCTGTTACTCGCCCCAGCATCTCTATTACTCGCCCCAGCATCTCTATTACTCGCCCCTAGCATCTCTATTACTCGCCCCAGCATCTCTGTTACTCTCCCAGCATCTCTGTTACTCGCCCCAGCATCTCTATTACTCGCCCCAGCATCTCTGTTACTCGCCCCAGCATCTCTGTTACTCGCCCCAGCATCTCTGTTACTCGCCCCAGCATCTCTATTACTCGCCCCAGCATCTCTGTTACTCGCCCCACCATCTCTGTTACTCGCCCCACCATCTCTGTTACTCGCCCCACCATCTCTATTACTCGCCCCACCATCTCTGTTACTCGCCCCACCATCTCTATTACTCGCCCCAGCATCTCTATTACTCGCACCCAGCATCTCTATTACTCGCCCCAGCATCTCTGTTACTCGCCCCAGCATCTCTGTTACTCGCCCCACCATCTCTATTACTTGCCCCTAGCATCTCTATTACTCGCCCCAGCATCTCTGTTACTCGCTCCCAGCATCTCTGTTACTCGCCCCAGCATCTCTGTTACTCGCCCCAGCATCTCTGTTACTCGCCCCACCATCTCTATTACTCGCCCCACCATCTCTATTACTCGCCCCACCATCTCTATTACTCGCCCTAGCATCTCTATTACTCGACCCACCATCTCTGTTACTCGCCCCACCATCTCTATTACTCGCCCCACCATCTCTGTTACTCGCCCCACCATCCCTGTAACTCAGTCGTAACCAGGTCCGCCATCAATACAGTGTAAACTTTTTGTTTTGTCAATTCTGTATCGTTTGGAACACAGCTGACATCGACTGCCCTAATTGGTGGCGCGTGCGTGTGACAGCATACACCGACCCTCGCCTAAGCTCGTCTTTGATGCCACATCCAAGTGTCGTCTGTGGACTTAGAATGTAAACACCACATCCCCCCCCCCGGCAATCCCCACCACTCACTCCTGATGTCAAAGTTGTATTGGCGTCTATCTTCTCTGTTGACATTGAATGACTTTGAAATATTGACATGCAATTAGAGCTACGGCCCACCTGTCTTGTCTGTTGACATTGAATGACTTTGAAATATTGACATGCAATTAGAGCTACGGTCCACCTGCCTTTGCTGTTGACATTGAATGACTTTGAAATATTCACATTGAATTAGATCTCGGGTCCACCTGTCTTCTCTGTATCTCTCTCTTACAAACACATACTCATCTTTTCTTTCTCTCACTCTTTTTCTACCCTTGATCAATGTATGCGCCTTTTGTCTGTGTCTGTCTGACAGTCTGTCTGTCTGTCTGTCTCTCTCATGCCTATTTCAGCCCTCGTATAAAAGAAGTCGTGATCTGATGTGTATTTAGAAATCCCCTTCTTTATACAAGTACGTCTTCTCCGCAAAGTTCGTGTACAACTTCTTAAATTTCATCTTGGTCAGTGGAGAGACAAGTTTACCAAGTCCAGATCAATTGAAAGTGACCAGGGGTCATTCGGGACACATGCCCCAGCGTCCTACCTTAGGACACAGTCTAATTATATTTGTATAGAGTACCTTAACATGGCACTTCACATTTATAAACCGCTAAGAAAATCTAATACAGAGGATTGTATTCCAACTGTTGATGAAATAACAGAAGGTCTTCTGCTGTGGTCTTTGGTTGCCCGACCAACTATCTCCTTCATTAATGACACGGGATCCAAACAACAACCTTTCAAATAACTTCACGTGGTTGGGGGGGGGGCAGTTCAACATCAAAGGGCAATTGAAGTGACACAAAATATAAAGTTTTGAGAATACTTGTAAGGGGTCGAGATCAAAGTAATCGATTATCTCAGGATGACGCCGATACATGAGATCAGAGGACATTGTTAAGAAACTAAGAACCATCGCCCTGACATCACCCTCATCTTACCCGACCTCAAAGAGCGATGTTTACTATTTCGTGTCCGCACAATAGTTTTTTTTTAAAAAGTTAAAAAAAACAACTTCCCAATATAATGATCTGTCTCTCAATACCAAATGTTTATTGTTTTGTTTTTTTTTGTCTTTAAGTTATTTCGGAATCGAGTAAGTTCCTCACCGACGATTACGATTCCTTTACTCTAAGTCACGCTGTAATTCAGCCAAGACATAAATGATCGTATCGATATTCCGACTATTATCGATCTCTTGAGATAACGCTGAGATGTGCTTAACGTAATGGATTCGATTCTTTGTTCTCACTTGCGTGTATCCCTCCGCTAATCAGGAGTGTGTCTCGATGGGTAATCAGGCGACCTAAGTGTCCACTGTGGGGGGGGGGAGGGAGGGGGCGGGGCTCTGAGGATTGGGCCACAGCCATCAGAGATTGTTATGGGGTTAGGGTGCTGAAGAGTTGAGCCCTTAGGTTTAAACATCATTGTGACGCACGCATCTCCCAGTCCTTCGTTCAAATTCTACACCATGCTCACCTCTACCCATTGACATTTGAAACTTACTTTTAGTGCATCATATTCTACACCTTGCTCACCTCTACCCATTGACATTTGAAACTTACTTTTAGTGCATCATATTCTACACCTTGCTCACCTCTACCCATTGACATTTGAAACTTACTTTTAGTGCATCATATTCTACACCTTGCTCACCTCTACCCATTGACATTTGAAACTTACTTTTAGTGCATCATATTCTACACCTTGCTCACCTCTACCCATTGACATTTGAAACTTACTTTTAGTGCATCATATTCTACACCTTGCTCACCTCTACCCATTGACATTTGAAACTTACTTTTAGTGCATCATATTCTACACCTTGCTCACCTCTACCCATTGACATTTGAAACTTACTTTTAGTGCATCATATTCTACACCTTGCTCACCTCTACCCATTGACATTTGAAACTTACTTTTAGTGCATCATATTCTACACCTTGCTCACCTCTACCCATTGACACTTGAAACTTACTTTTAGTTCATCATATTCTACACCTTGCTCACCTCTAACCATTGACATTTGAAACTTACTTTTAGTTCATCATATTCTACACCTTGCTCACCTCTAACCATTGACATTTGAAACTTACTTTTAGTGCATCATATTCTACACCTTGCTCACCTCTAACCATTGACATTTGAAACTTACTTTTAGTGCATCATATTCTACACCTTGCTCACCTCTACCATTCATTCATCATGCGAATAGTTAAGTTATAGGACGGTGCCCATGAGGTTACCATCACACAGCTGTTGACACACGCCCCCAAACTTAGATATCAGCGCCCCACTAGTGTTATCAACCTACGACACACACACACAAATTAGTTCCCCTGTTATGGGGCACTACTATGTTATTTACCTCGCTGCTCAAAGAATATGTGAAAATAATCAAACACTTCTATTTCGTGAAAGGGAAGCCCCCCCCCCTTCCGGGGGAATCTTTCTTCACCCCCCCCCCTCAACTGTTTCCACCCAGAAAAAACGTAGAGTTCTCGTTCTCTGGAGTGTATGAACCAAGCAGATTCATTTTATCAATCTAAAATCCTGTCATGTTTCCTGAGGTGTGTATAGATATCCAATACGGTTGCCGTGGTAACGAGCATGGGATAATAAACCCTTTTATCACTCGTGCTTTCTTATTACTCCTTTGAAAAAAAAACAGAAGAGGTAAATATTCCAATAATCTTTACATAACTCTTGTGTTGTCGTTCTGTGGAGAAGTAAATGACGCGCGCTATGTCACGTGAGCGAGGGATCTTACGTCACGTGACGTCAAGTTCGCCATGATGTTCCTCAGCGACCCGGTGACCATCTGGTTCCGGCGGAAGAGCGTCGACTCCGAGGTCAGCCCGACCAAACTCCGGCCGTCCATCAGCGTCACGGAGGACGGTGACGAGAACGAGAACAACATCGTCTTCTCCTCAGCATCGACCTCCGCGTGCTCCTCGCGGTCCAGCTCGCCGTGTCACTCGCCCTCCAAGTCGCGCGGAAATAAGGGCAGGAAAAACAAGGCTCAGGACAAGAAGGAGAAAGAGGGGGGCGGTAAGGGCGCCAAGAAGAGCAGGATCCTGGGGCGTTCTGTCAGCAGCTGCACGGAGTCCACGGCCTCCAGGCGGACGGGGCCCAACTTCTTACCCCCGCCTCTGATCTTTGTCAACGGTGACTCGCCGCACCGCCTGGAGCGCTCGCTCAGCAACACCCTTGACCTGACGTCATCCCACCACGACCTCGCCCCGGGCTCAGCGGGGGCGGATGTACCCGCCAGGATGGTGCCGGCGACGGCCCTGAACAGCAAGTGCTTTGATTTCGACAGCATCCCGGACAAACTCCGGGCGCTGCAGGAAGAATGGAAGGCGGGGAGGGAGTGGAGGAAGAGGCTGTCCATCTCAGAGGGGAGGCAGTGCAAGGACGTCCACGCGGCGGCGTTTAGGTCAAGTTCAAGGCTGTCCATCGGATCGCCTCCCCTGGTGCCGCAGCAGTCGTTCTATCTGGAGGGACCGGAAGGTAAACATTCTTGTTACGTTAAGGGCATTATAAACCAGAGAATTTTCGATTTCAAAGGAAAATAATTCACGCCAAAAATATTTGTTTCCCATAACTTAGCTGTGTTTTGTTTGTTGAAATAACATTTTATTTTCTGCCTCAACCGGTCTAGACTTAACCCTTTAATAGATTATAGTCACCCACAAGTATTCTGTTGTCGCTAGGCTTTTTTTAATAGTTGTATACTTCCGCACAGTTTTGTAGAAGAAGCAGAGAAAATCTTTAAAACAGAGCAATAACGAAGATGTGCGTCCCTTACAATATTATTATATTTATTACTAGCGTACCCGTTCGCGCGCTGCAACGATTTCCGAAGAAACGCAATTCAAGGAAACTCGTTATGATTTGTATATAATTTATGTAAGCAAAAAACGACATTAAGGGCCCCCGGGTCCAATCGTGCAAGATTTGAATTTGAAATATATGTATATTTCATTCTGAATCATAATACATATATTTGTCAATATTTATAAAGATCGCGTAAAATCATAATGGGAATAAAGTCTTCAACGTTTGCGAAAAAAAAATATTTTGGGGCCCCGCCCCCAAAGGAAGGGACATTAGGAGTTCAATGCCCTATAGTATTTTAATATGGGCTATCAATTTTCTATGTACCAAGTTTGGCAAAGATCCATTAATTTTCTAAGTAGCTAACGCTTAAACGAATTTTGTATAGCTCATATTAGAAAATAATACATTTTTGTTAACCCCCCGCCCCATGAGTGTCAATATTCAAATTTTTTGGCCATTTACCACCCCGCAAGGGTACTCAACAATCTCCTAAAGTTTCATGGCGATCGGATGAATTGTTTAGTCATTAAAAAAAGACATGCATGAATATATACATACATACTTTAATTTATATATATATATGTATTACCTCTAATACTTTAATATGTTTAACGCACGGAATGTTTGTTAATAATAATTATTGTCATTATAAACACATATGATTGTCTATGAATTTGTTTGTGTATTTTGTTTGTTATTTAAAAGCTTTATCGCAGTCCTATTCTATATGATCATTGTATTACTGATTACTGATAGCAGGGGTGTCCAAAGTCCGGCCCGCGGGCCATAACCGGCCCGCGAAGCAATGTTAACTTGCCCGCGGCCTCATCTTAAATAACTAATTGACGGACGTATTATTTCTGTAACGACATTATATTTATTTTAAAAATTCGAAATTTTTTACTGTTTTTAGCACCTCAAAGGATGGCAAAAATCGATAACATTTTATTGTTTACTAATTACTAGACTTTCAGTCTTAAAGACCAAAAAAAAAGAGGAACAAATTTAGTTGCTTCTGTTTGTTCTGCTATTAATGACGTCAAATTGCCAAGAGAAATATTACTGTATTTATTACTGATGGTGCACCTGCCATGTCTCGTGAGCACAGTTAACTACCAAAACTTGTCTGTAACAATTCAGCGAAGAGGCTGACAAAGATTTTAAACTTCACTGTATCATTCACCAAAAAATTCTTGTGCCAAACATCTTAGATGTGATCATGTCATTAAGCCAGGGATAATAGCTATAAAGTCTATTATCTCTTAGGCCCTGTTTCACTTCCAGTTTCAGCAGTTTCTTCTTGACATCTAGGGAGAATGCGAAGATGTTGTGTATCACAATGATGTAAGATGGCTCGGGGAACAACACTTCAGCGCTTCTACACACTTAAAAATAAATTGGGCATTTCATAGAAAAATAAGAAATAACTAAATCCAGAACTAACTGATCCTGCTTGGCTGTCAGATTTTGCATTTTTAGTTGATGTGAAAAGACATCTAAACGTTCTTAACAGAAATCTTCAAGGGCACAATGCAGTTGTCAGCCAATTATATTCACATATCAAGGACAGAGGGAACAAGCTGCCATTTTTTCAAAGGCAACTGTCTCGAATGCAGCCTAATACCACACATTTCCCCTCACTACAGGAAATAATGACACGTTTTACAGAAAGAAGCTTCAATGAGTAATACAGAAGTATGTTGTAGATGTCAAATCCATGGCTGGTGAATTTCAAACACTCTTTAAAGACTTTGCAACTTTTGAAAATGAAATTATGATTATTTTTTTTTCTTTACATTTCTTGTTGACCCTGATGATGCTCCAGGCCATCTGCAACTGGAACTAATTAAGTAGCAGAGTGTTGCTGAATGTCGCAACAGACAACAGCTTTCTCGTATTGACTTTTACAGTCAGCTGGATAAAGAGAGATTCAAAGAGATTCGTACATTTGCTGACAAAATGCTCAGCTTGTTTGGCTCGACATACTTGGGTGAGCAGACATTTTTAAGTTATGAATTTTAACAAGAACCGTGTGAGGACGAGAATAAGTGACTCTCACATACGTAATAGTATACCTATCGAAACCAGTGGCATTAAACCTGACTTCACCTATTTACTGCATTCAAGATCTCAGTTTCACCCTTCACATTAACATTTTGCTATAAAAACTTCTCAACCTATGTCATTTTTATCACATTATTTTAATCCGGCCCGCGAATATCTTTACTTCAAGTTCAAGGAATATGGCCCGCCATGCAAAACGTTTGGACGCCCCTGGTCTATGGTATCTAAGTCATGTTAATGTGAACGAAGCTGACTTGATGGATGGTACTGACAGTAAAAACGCAAACTGAAAGTATACACTATACATGTAAGACTAACATTACACTAAATAATTTCTAAACTTGGGCAAATATTATCACCCAAGTCTCGTCAGTTACCTAGTTACACACAAGCCCTGGTTGGATTCGCAACCTGACATCAAACACGTCATTTCTTTTTTCCGTTGGTTTGAACTGCCGCCGACCCCCGCTGGTGAAGTCATTGATGAAACTGTCCGACTCGAGGCCCAAACGGCCGGACCGTACAAACCATCTTATCGACCGTGGGGCCAGGGGCGGTCATTCTTTTTATGACAACTCCGTTATTGCATGGTTAATCCCCATGGCTCGCTCTCAGCTGAGACTGTGAATGGGGCAAATGAACAGATGATTTCAGTTTTTTCTTATACAGGGAACTGGAAGATTTCTCTAGAGATTACGCGGTCTTTATGGCGGGGATTCGAGCAATACTTTTAATCATTCATGTAAAGTTGATTTTTTTGTTGTCTGTATTTGTTTTTTTCCTGTTCGCTTTTTAAAAAATATAATGGAATATTAGGATTCTTTCTGATCGATATTTCTCAATTTTGTGATGTGCATTGGTGGAAACAACTTATTTTCAGGGGCGTAGCTGTAGGCTTTGCGGCGCACAAGGTGCGTCACGTTTATTTGTGTGCGTCTCACCACTTGCATGTTAGTATTGAATGAAGTACACGTACTTATACTTTGTAGATAAGAAAGTATCGAAATAAGCAACACGCCTTGGGTTTGACTTTTATAACTTACTAGAAATATACCCGCTCTTCGTAGCGGGAGTGTGCTGACCATTTTTCCCAGTTGAAGTTGCTGGTTAGTACAATTTGTAAATCCCTTATATTAACTTCACCGCCGTCTCTGTCGTCATCTCTCTCTGTCTGTCCTGGGCGGGTGGATAAACAAAAGTAAAAAATTACCCACTTCCCGTGATCCGATCGAGCTGAAATTTGGCACACGGACCCGTCTCACCTAACAATGGATTGTATAAAATTTTCAGATCGATCGAACGTACCGTAATTAATTTAATGCATTTTTAGTTTATTCTTATATAACGTATGAAATTCAAATTCACTGTTTGTTATTGTTTTTTTTCACGTGAGAGTTTGAGTTAACGCGTTGACGCGACCCATCGAAGTACCGGCGTGCTTTTTTTAAACTGGCCGCATAAAATAAAGTCTTGTTATAAAGTAAATGTACTGGATCAAAATAACTCTTCCTTTTGACGTATTCATAATTGTTTTAACAGGGAAATAATAGTTTAAAAAATTTATGTCTCTAAATTTAAGATTTATATTTACGGTTTTTGTGCAATGTGTATAATTTAATAAAGGAATCATTTTTGTGTTCCCTATTTCTGATAAGGCATCATATTTTGTAAATTATATTTAATACACACACACCAGATTTTGTTTCTGAAAAATATTTGTATATATCTATCCACACTAAATAATAGATTCAGCCGTCTGTTAATAAGCACATCTGAAAAATGATTAAAAAGCAACTTCAGAAATGACCAATGTTATTCCGACTACAAAAGAATTAACATAACATGTTCAATTCACAATTCATATTAATTAAGCGTTTTCAGGATCACTTTATTAAATTTAGTCAACTTCTGTTAATACATTCGGTAGCGAAAGTTTATAATGTATAGTGTAAATATATAGCTTATGTAAACATTTTTAAAGTGTAAGTTTATTTGACATAGACCATCGCTTTCCACATAAAATAAACTCGCTACATCTATGGTTTTTAATTAAATGTCGAGTTATGAATTATATTTTTTAAAATCGCAATTTCATTCACACATGTAAAATATTAATCCAATGCATCGTGGAAAAATTGAAATAAAATAATTTAAACGCATATCTAATATATAAAGCTCAGTTGATGTTTGTATGTTTGTTTGTTTGTATCCATTAAAAAAAGCCACTGCTTTGTTGACATTTTTTCCAAAAGATCTCTACCACAGTCGTCACTAAAAAAGCTCATATATATTTACGACACTGCATCGTAACACAATTGTAATTAATACAATATTTGCATCAGCGTCTATGAGATAAAGATAATATGGTACTACCCCCCCCCCACCCAAATGCAAAATCTACTTAACCTATAGCGCCAATAAATCTAATATATACACTTATTACATAAATAGTGTTTTATTTAAATTTAGAGTTATGGAACAGAAAATAATTAAAACAAATGACGTCATAGTTTTATGTTTATATTTTAATTTTTGAAAAGGCAACGATGTAAACATAGGATTTGAGGATTTATAATTATTATGAAATTCTTTGTGTACATTTCAGCAAGTTTAATATTTCGTATTTATCAAACACGGATAAGTCACTTTTGTTAATTATGTATATTGATTCCCGTGGTCTGTATGGATTGTATAGAAATATTAAATTACGTCATTTGTTTATGCTTATATTTTATTTTTTGAAAAGAAGCGTGCACGAAAATGTGCGCACCGTAATTAGACAATATAATATTTTTTGAATGCGCACCGCTGAAAATAAAGTATTGGGGGAAAAAAAAACTTCACCAAAAATAACTCGCTTTGAACGGAATTTGAACGTCCGTGTAAAGTTGTTCAATATAGAAATGAGGTTAAATTTTTCATTCTTTGTCTCTGCATTTTCCGATTATTTAATTTACGGCATTCGGGCAAAAGGGACAATTACAAAAACTAACTTAAAACCATCTCCGGGGTAAAAGGAACCGTCCTGCCAAATTTGGTCCCCGTCCGTCATTTGGTTTTTCCGTGATTGTGTAACGAACGGAAAGTTGAAAAGTGAAACATAGAAACAACTGAGCTTTATATATATAGATAGATAGTAGGGCTGTTATCGATTTAATTTAATCGTTAACTTTTGAAAAATTATCGATTAATTAATCGATAATTTCGATTAAAGCCAAAAATAGAAATTTATGACGTCATTAAACTGAACATTTCTCCCGGACATTGAAAATTAAGAATATTTTGAACTAAATTTTATGACAATGTGTTGATACTTGATCGGATGTTTGTGCTGAAGATGGTACGTCAGCGATGTATTTGATCTTTTAAAAGAGAATTGTTTATGGCAGTGAACACAGTAAACTTTTTCACCATCTTCGACTTTGCCATCCGCAGTTAGCTAGAAAACAAAATTTTTGCTCAACTTTCTAGTTATATGTTTAAATTTAACTGCGCTGATACTGTCAGCCATTTTTTAGTTGACATCTGCCGCCCCACATAAAGTAATAAAATAAATTATAATATTACGCGTGAAAGTTTGTACGTAAAAAATATGTAAATTATTATTAATTATTAATAATTAATTATTTATTAATAAAATCTTTTAAAAATATGATAAATATTTTCTTTAATTTTAATCGAATTTATATCGATTAAAATAATTTTAATCGATAAAAAAATTTAACGATTATTCGAGAAATTAATCGTTATTTTTCGCAGCCCTAACTTATAGATATTAGAACACAAGGCTGGTCACAGATAGAGCTGGTTAATGCACTGTCCACCACTGAAGGTACACCAATCCAGCCGTTAGATACTAACGTAATCAAGTCCAACATTTGAGATGATGGCCTCTGTACTGGTCACCACTGGTCACCTCGGCCAAATTCTTATGGTGGAACCGGGGAGGTCAAGGACGTAACAGGCCGTCTCAGCTGGCGTCACCAACAGGAGTTCTTCATCTTTAGACGACTCTGCTTGTGACGTCAAAGACTCTCGGGCAAGGGGTGGTATTCGTGTATGACGCAGACGAGTCAGCGTCACAATTGAGTGAAAGACGGGTCAAGGACTATACGTGGGGGGAGTAAACCCGTCTTGCTCATCTTTTCAGTCGAGACTGATAGAGCAGGGGTGGCGAAACTTTTTGAGGCCGCGTGCCCAACATTCAACCAAAACCCACTTATTTATGTAGCAAAGTGCCAACGCTTCAAAGAAACCCAAAAATGAGGGTTTGGCTTATCTGGTTTGATTAAAGAAGTAATATTTTAGTCTCGAGCCGGCTGATGAGGCTCTGCGTGCCGACTGTGGCACTCGTGCCATAGGTTCGCCATCACTGTGATAGAGTATTTTTACTTAGATTGTGTGTGTGTATCGGTTCTAAGGTGGGAAACAAATGACATGCCCATACCGACATAACATTAACATTTGTTTGCACGCTTGGTGCCCCGCATGACGTCATGCATCCGAACTGAGCTCTGTCCTGATCCAGTTAAAACACATCTGTGACAAAATTACAACGAATTATGTCATCCACGGCGACGCCGCTGAGAAAACAGAGGCGAGGCCAACAACCTTAGAAGAAAATCTCGGCGTTACGGAAGTGGGTCTGACATTTCAGCACCCGGCATGCTTCGTTAACTTCCGGGAATGATGAATCGATGGGTTCCCGTCTAGCGTGAGGCTCCTTGGGGTGCGTATGACCCGGTGGCTAGCGGTAATTTCCGTTGCGTGACGGTGCAGCTTTCACGCCATGACATACCTGTGTTTTAGCCCCCACCCCCTCCCCGGCCCGAGGCTCGATGTCCTTACCTCCCTTTGGTTGCTGCAATCTCTTAAACATCTTCAGATGGCGTTTGGAGATAACCAAACTGTCACATGGTGACAAGACAAGTGAATTCTTACAATTTGAAACAAATTGTTGCCAGAGATAAGTGAACTGTCACATGGTGACAAGACAAGTGAATTCTTACAATTTGAAACAAATTGTTGCCAAGATAAGTGAACTGTCACATGGTGACAAGACAAGTGAATTCTTACAATTTGAAACAAATTGTTGCCAAAGATAATCGAAATGTCACATGGTGACAAGACAAGTGAATTCTTACAATTTGAAACAAATTGTTGCCAGAGATAAGTGAACTGTCACATGGTGACAAGACAAGTGAATTCTTACAATTTGAAACAAATTGTTGCCAAAGATAATCGAAATGTCACATGGTGACAAGACAAGTGAATTCTTACAATTTGAAACAAATTGTTGCCAAAGATAATCGAACTGTCACATGGTGACAAGACAAGTGAATTCTTACAATTTGAAACAAATTGTTGCCAAAGATAAGTGAACTGTCACATGGTGACAAGACAAGTGAATTCTTACAATTTGAAACAAATTGTTGCCAGAGATAAGTGAACTGTCACATGGTGACAAGACAAGTGAATTTCTTACAATTTGAAACAAATTGTTGCCAGAGATAAGTGAACTGTCACATGGTGACAAGACAAGTGAATTCTTACAATTTGAAACAAATTGTTGCCAGAGATAAGTGAACTGTCACATGGTGACAAGACAAGTGAATTCTTACAATTTGAAACAAATTGTTGCCAAAGATAATCGAAATGTCACATGGTGACAAGACAAGTGAATTCTTACAATTTGAAACAAATTGTTGCCAGAGATAAAGTGAACTGTCACATGGTGACAAGACAAGTGAATTCTTACAATTTGAAACAAATTGTTGCCAAAGATAATCGAAATGTCACATGGTGACAAGACAAGTGAATTCTTACAATTTGAAACAAATTGTTGCCAAAGATAAGTGAACTGTCACATGGTGACAAGACAAGTGAATTCTTACAATTTGAAACAAATTGTTGCCAGAGATAAGTGAACTGTCACATGGTGACAAGACAAGTGAATTCTTACAATTTGAAACAAATTGTTGCCAGAGATAAGTGAACTGTCACATGGTGACAAGACAAGTGAATTCTTACAAATTTGAAATAAATTGTAGCCAGAGATAAGTGAACTGTCACAAGGTGACAAGACAAGTGAATTCTTACAATTTGAAACAAATTGTTGCCAGAGATAAGTGAACTGTCACATGGTGACAAGACAAGTGAATTCTTACAATTTGAAACAAATTGTTGCCAAAGATAATCGAAATGTCACATGGTGACAAGACAAGTGAATTTTTATAATTTGAAATAAATTGTAACCAAAGATAATCGAAATGTCACATGGTGACAAGACAAGTGAATTCTTATATTTTGAAACAAATTGTTGCCAGAGATAAGTGAACTGTCACATGGTGACAAGACAAGTGAATTCTTAAAATTTGAAACAAATTGTTGCCAAAGATAATCGAAATGTCACATGGTGACAAGACAAGTGAATTCTTAAAATTTGAAACAAATTGTTGCCAGAGAAAAGTGAACTGTCACATGGTGACAAGACAAGTGAATTCTTACAATTTGAAACAAATTGTTGCCAAAGATAATCGAAATGTCACATGGTGACAAGACAAGTGAATTCTTACAATTTGAAACAAATTGTTGCCAGAGATAAGTGAAACTGTCACATGGTGACAAGACAAGTGAATTCTTACAATTTGAAACAAATTGTTGCCAGAGATAAGTGAACTGTCACATGGTGACAAGACAAGTGATTTCTTACAATTTGAAACAAATTGTTGCCAGAGATAAGTGAACTGTCACATGGTGACAAGACAAGTGAATTCTTACAATTTGAAACAAATTGTTGCCAGAGATAAGTGAACTGTCACATGGTGACAAGACAAGTGAATTCTTACAATTTGAAAACAAATTGTTGCCAGAGATAAGTGAACTGTCACATGGTGACAAGACAAGTGAATTCTTAAAATTTGAAATAAATTGTAGCCAGAGATAAGTGAACTGTCACAAGGTGACAAGACAAGTGAATTCTTACAATTTGAAACAAATTGTTGCCAGAGATAAGTGAACTGTCACATGGTGACAAGACAAGTGAATTCTTACAATTTGAAACAAATTGTTGCCAGAGATAATCGAAACTGTCACATGGTGACAAGACAAGTGAATTCTTACAATTTGAAACAAATTGTTGCCAGAGATAAGTGAACTGTCACATGGTGACAAGACAAGTGAATTCTTAACATTTGAAATAAATTGTAGCCAAAGATAATCGAAATGTCACAGGTGACAAGACAAGTGAATTCTTACAATTTGAAACAAATTGTTGCCAGAGATAAGTGAACTGTCACATGGTGACAAGACAAGTGAATTCTTAACATTTGAAATAAATTGTAGCCAAAGATAATCGAAATATCACAAGGTGACAAGACAAGTGAATTCTTACAATTTGAAACAAATTTTTGCCAAAGTGATAGCACCATAGGGTTGGCGTGCCTTCCTGACTGAATTTCAGATGACGTAATATTGTTGTGCATGGAAGCACTATGAGAACACAGCACATGGACGCACATGATCAACGATGCCTTAATAAGCGAGCACCAGCATATGGACGGCCACCAGCATATGGACGGCCACCAGCATATGGACGGCCACCAGCATATGGATGGCCACCAACATATGATTGGCCACCAGCATATGGACGGCCACCAGCATATGGACGGCCAAGCATAAGGACGGCCACCAGCATATGGATGGCCACCAGCATATGGATGGCCACCAGCATATGGACATATTTTTTAAAGGATTAAAACTCACACAAACACACTTGCAAACACACTTGCACACTCACGGGTACACTATTTACGTTAACTAAAACGTGTCCTTAGAGAAATAAAGAAAAATAAACTGCGTATAATGAAAAAATCGATACATTGTGAAATTAAGGTAATTACACGATCGATTACTTTGTAACTGATGGCTGTGTTATTATAACACGCATTAGACCACTTCTACATCTTACATTTCCCCTAACATATCTCCACACATTTCCCCTCACATATCTCCACACATTTCCCCTCACATATCTCCACACATTTCCCCTCACACATCTCCACACATTTCCCCTCACATATCTCCACACATTTCCCCTCACATATCTCCACACATTTCCCCTCACATATCTCCACACATTTCCCCTCACATATCTCCACACATTTCCCATATCTCCACACATTTCCCCTCACATATCTCCACACATTTCCCCTCACATATCTCCCCACATTTCCCCTCACATATCTCCACACATTTCCCCTCACATATTCCAATTTCTACTTGTTCAGATTTCTCCGCACATTTTAAAAATTATTTCCCCTTTTTTACCGCTTCAATCTTTCATGTTTTACCGTCACATTGTCCGTCACATTGTCATCTCAGTTTTGCCGAACATTTCCCTTTAATATTTCCCTTACTTGGCCCTAACATTTACTTCAGTTTTCCCCCAACACGCACTTAAGATTTTATAGCAGGGCTATTGAGACCAAGTGAGCAGTGATAGTGGGACCAAGTGAGAAGGGATAGTGAGACTAAGTGAGAAGGGCTAGTGAGACCAAGTGAGAATTGATATTGAGACCAAGTGAGCAGTCATAGTGAGACCAAGTGAGCAGTGATAGTGAGACCATGTGAGAAGGGATAGTGAGACTAAGTGAGAAGGGCTATTGAGACCAAGTGAGAATTGATATTGAGACCAAGTGAGCAGTGATAGTGAGACCAAGTGAGAAGGGACAGTGAGACCAAGTTAGCAGTGATAGTGAGACAAGGTGAGCAGGGATAGTGAGACCAAGTGAGAAGGGCTAGTGAGACCAAGTGAGTAGGGATAGTGAGACCAAGTGTGCAGGGATATTGAGACCAAGTGAGCAGGGATAGTGAGACCAAGTGAGCAGGGGCTATTGAGACCAAGTGTGCAGGGATAGTGAGACCAAGTGAGCAGGGCTAGTGAGACCAAGTGAGAATGGACAGTGAGACCAAGTGAGCAGTGATAGTGATACCAAGTGAGAATTTATATTGCGACCAAATGAGCAGGGATAGTGAGACCAAGTGAGAATGGATATTGAGACCAAGTGAGAATGGATATCTAGACCAAGTGAGGAGGTATAGCGAGACCAAGTGAGAAGGGGCTAGTGAGACCAATGGAGCAGGGATAGTGAGACCAAGTGAGAAGTGGCTAGTGAGACCAAGTGAGCAGGGATAGTGAGACCAAGTGAGAAGGGGATATTGAGAACAAGTGAAAAGGGGCTAGTGAGACCAAGTGAGCAGGGATAGTGAGACCAACTGAGAAGTGGCTAGTGAGACCAAGTGAGCAGGGATAGTGAGACCAAGTGAGAAGTGGCTAGTGAGACCAAGTGAGCAGGGATAGTGAGACCAAGTGAGAAGGGGATATTGTGACCAAGTGTGAAGGGATAGTGAGACCAAGTGAGCAGGGATAGTGAGCCCAAGTGAGAAGTGGCTAGTGAGACCAAGTGAGCAGGGATAGTGAGACCAAGTGAGAAAGGGATATTGTGACCAAGTGTGAAGGGATAGTGAGACCAAGTGAGCAGGGATAGTGAGACCAAGTGAGCAGGCATGGGGTGGTTGAATGGCCTCCCTATCATTGACCAGCCAGCCCTCCAGTAGATTGAATGGCTCATTCCCCGTGCCATTAACAGCTTTTCTTTCAATGACGTCTCTAGTGACGTCTGGCGTCTGTGTTATCGGACCGCAATTGCGACACCTCTCACAAACACGCTCTGACACACGCACACTGACAAACATGCACAAACACACACGCACTGACATACATGCACAGCACACACGCACTAACACACACGCACTGACATACATGCACAGCACACACGCACTAACACACACCCACTGACATACATGCACAGCACACACGCACTTACACACACGCACTAACACACATGCACTGACATACATGCACAGCACACACGCACTAACACACACGCACTAACACACACGCACTGACATACATGCACTAACACACACATGCACACTAACACACACGCACTAACACACACTCACTGACACACACACACTTACACCAACGCACTAGCGTACATGCACTAAAACACACTAACTAACACACACACACACGCACTAACACACACACACTACCCCACATGCACTAACGCATATGCACTAACACACACGCACTAACACACACACACTTACAGGCACACACTAACACACACACACACTTACAGGCACACACTAACACACACACACTTACAGGCACACACTAACACACACACTTACATGTACACACTAACACACACACACACACTTACAGGCACGCACTAACACACACACAACAACAATTACGCACCCACGCTCGAGACTTAAAGACACTTGTTGGTATACAAAATGTGAGAAACTCTATTATTTTCAAGCAATAACTTTAAAGATAAAAACATTTACATAACAAAGGCCATATTAAAAAAAAACTTTTCGTTTTATTTTTTTAATGAAGGAAACACTGGTCGTCTTATTTTCAATTTCCCTCTTAAAAATCTAACAAATATTAGTTTATTTTCGTGGTAGTTGAAGCCATAGAACTAAACAGTTGGGCTGATTATCAGAATATCACTGGCTGATTATCATCTACCTAGAAATATGGCTTCAACTTAAACATCAATGACATCAATGACATCAATGACATCAATGACATGTTTTGTTTAGAAATGAACCGATATTTTAGATCATTATATGTATTTTCATTGTTTGCTTGTGTTTCTTCCCTTGATTTTGTTTATTGACTGCTCCAAGCGAATCTTTGATAAACGTACATAGACAACCTTGTTGATAGCTGTTACGTCCGAAAGTGGTAGTGTGTCTCTAACTTACTATAAAGATTAGAGTAATGATTACACGGCTCGTTAAACGGCACGTAACACAAAAAGAAAAATTAAACACAGTAACTGTCTTTACAATATTGAATGTAATAATAGCAATGAAACATCAATTAAACACAGTAACTGTCTTTACAAAATTGAATGTAATAATAGCAATGAAACATCAATTAAACACAGTAACTGTCTTTACAATATTGAATGTAATACTAGCAATGAAACATCAATTAAACACAGTAACTGTCTTTACAATATTGAATGTAATAATAGCAATGAAACATCAATTAAACACAGTAACTGTCTTTACAATATTGAATGTAATAATAGCAATGAAACATCAATTAAACACAGTAACTGTCTTTACAATATTGAATGTAATAATAGCAATGAAACATCAATTAAACACAGTAACTGTCTTTACAATATTGAATGTAATAATAGCAATGAAACATCAATTAAACACAGTAACTGTCTTTACAAAATTGAATGTAATAATAGCAATGAAACATCAATTAAACACAGTAACTGTCTTTACAATATTGAATGTAATACTAGCAATGAAACATCAATTAAACACAGTAACTGTCTTTACAATATTGAATGTAATAATAGCAATGAAACATCAATTAAACACAGTAACTGTCTTTACAAAATTGAATGTAATAATAGCAATGAAACATCAATTAAACACAGTAACTGTCTTTACAATATTGAATGTAATACTAGCAATGAAACATCAATTAAACACAGTAACTGTCTTTACAATATTGAATGTAATACTAGCAATGAAACATCAATTAAACACAGGATACCTGTTGTTATAGCTAAATAGCATAATTTGATAACTCTAAACTTAATATAACAATATCTAACAATAACTAAACTTAATAATTCACTGACATAAACACTCACAACAGGAGAAAACTTTTTGTTTACAATAGTTAATAGTTCAATAGCAGGTAACAATAACAAGTAACAATGACAGGAGTGGTTGGTCTAGCTCGTTACTCTTCTCAGGCGATGAGGGGGATTGCTCCGTAATTCCACTATCTTGTTCCCTTCCTCTTCTACCCTCTCCATTCCCCTATATTTATAAACGAGCAACAAAGCCCATCCAAGGACGTTCAAGGACGTTCCGCCACTACTCGGTGGCATTTTGTAATTCCTCTCCAACAGCCGTCTCGACCGGCATACATGTGCATCACGTCAAAAATACTATTCATTATAGTTAAAATAAATAACTCGTAAAAACAGAGCTTTTGAATATAGGGGCCGTCCATAAATGACGTCACGCACCTAGGGGGGAGGGGGTCACACTTTTGTGACGTTGCGTGACGAGGGGGAGGGAGGGGGTTTGAAGAAATGTGACGTCACATCAAAAGGGTAACTTTAAATAAAACTTCCACTGAAATATTTGGTCGCTTACAATTTATTTAATGACTTTTTTTTCTTCTTTTAAAAAAAAATCAGTGCTTCTCAATGTGCTGGTCGGTAGGCCATCAGACGCTGGTTGGCGTATGCTATCAAGACACGAAAATTAAATCTAATTATAATCCTTAAGTTTGAGAATCCACAAGATAACATGAAATTGTTACACTGCGTCGTTTGATGTTGACATCAAAGCATTTGTGATCTAACCGCAGCTCCGTTTGGTTCTCTCATGCCCGTTACCACAAAATATACAAGTTTATGTATGCGTTACAGACTCTAGGTCCTGCTCACATGACTCGGGGATTTGGGGGAGCGTCTTTAGCACCCCCCACCCCCGAAAATGCTACTGGTGAGTTTTACAAGCATGACAAGTGTCTAAAAATGATTTGAATAGGATTATGTGTAGATATTTTAAGTCAAAACGACACGGAATATCCTTTTTCTTTAAAAGGGGAGGGGGAGGGAATCTATTTGATAGAATTAAAAACGTTTTAAGTTTGATATAATTGTTCGATTGGTTTTTGGTCAAACGCCCCTGGCCATTCTAGTCTTCTAGATCAGTGCTTCTCAAAGTGGTGGTCCGCGGACCGGTGCCGGTCCGTGGGCCATCCGCTGCCGGTCCGCAGATGTTCTAAAAAAAGGACAGAACAAAATTGTCAGTGCAGGGAAAATAGTGCACCGGTCCCTGGTACAATGGAAAAAATTCCTGCTGGTCCGCAATACTAAAAAGTTTGAGAAGCACTGTTCTAGATATAATGGTAAATGAGCCCATTTAAAATTAGTCAAGTATTCATTAACTTTATTGAATGCATCAAATTCTTGACATCGCAATTCGAGAGGAGAACAAAACAACTTTTCTTCTTAGCTCAGTTTTTAAGGCATTAATTTTAAATATCACAGAAATGATACGTGATAAAGACAAGTCATGCGGATTAAGATTAGATTGTATCACTCGTGTCAATATAAATGAAAGTAGGGTAGATTTAGGTGTCTTCATATAGTGCGTAGGTAAGAAATCTACATAGTTGTCAAATTTTAAAAAAATGCATTTTCTGGAAGTAACCGGTTTAATAATGGGCATATGTTCCAAGCGTACACGTACACATGACGTATTTTAATATATCTAGCGGATTGTAGTGGATGTTATATGTCCCAAATGAGTCTGCATTACCCCCAAGAATTCCTTTTTTGACCCCAGTTCATGTTATTTACCTCTGTTCGCCGACCTCTGTCAGTCAATTGAGGAATTTAAAAAAAATACATTTTAAAAATGTTATTTTTAAATTAAAATTTTTTTCTAAACAAAGACGTTAACCGTGATGATCAATAGTCAATGTTTAATTTGTATTCATTAAAATAAAATATAAGCTAAGGATGTTAACACAGTTCGTTTTCTGAAGGCTGGTTAAACGTTTTTAAAAAAAATGCTTCACGCGGGTTACGATATTAAAATTTAGATCTTCACTAAATAAATAATAAATACTTAAATGACAATAAAAGTGATTTGAAACATACTTATTTTCAAATAGAAAATAAAGTGTTTTTTTTTAAATGTCAAAGATTTGTGACGTATTTTTAGAGGGGGGGTCTAAGTTTTTGTGACGAGGGGGGGAGGGGGTAAAAAATCGGCAAAAATCGGGTGACGTCATTTATGGACGGCCCCATAAATCCCAACGCGCATAACTCAAAATAAAGTCTTGGAATAAATACTGCACCAAAAATAACTCGTCTTGAACCTCCGTGTAAACGTGTTCAATATGATTGGCTGTGTTTGAGGGACCAATCGCTATCGATGACCGGAGAGAACATTGCCTTTTATTATATAGGATGGATGTAAATACCAATTGAACTTTCTCGTTCTAGAACAACAACTTTTCTAGTAGGGATCAGCCGGATATGTTTTTTTCTATTAGCCGGATCCGGATAGTTTGACCCTAATATTTGCCGGATCCGTTGTTGTATAGTGTGATGTACAAGAAGTCGTGATCTAGAGCCATAATAAAAACTGTTCTTTTATTCAGACAATTTAAGTTTAATATGCTGTTAGTTAACTTAGTTTGTTATCTTATGTAGTAGAGTAATATCTATACTTGTCCCTTTTTAACTTAATATATTTTTATCGTATTGAAATTGATTCTTTTACTATATTTTGCATGGATTTCAATGATTCCATGATCAACGATTGTTAATGTGTTTATTTTGTTATATATTAATAATTTAATGTATAACTTAATTTGTTACTTAACTTATTTTGTATAATTATAATATTCACAATAGACTAGAGTTTTAAAATTATAAGACTGAATAAGATATAACACGTGAGACAAGCAACATTTTTATTTTTAAGTTCGTAAATCAAATCACAATTGCAACTGCCATTTAAAGTTTAACGGAAAAAAACAGCAAGAAATATAAAATTATTACAATGATATAACTTATATCATATAGGTAATTGAATAATTGACTACTGTCAACGTACTAGTCAATGACAAAGAAGTTAAAAACGACAGCTAACACTCAGCCTATCACAGTTTCCAAGGCTCCTGTTTAACTATAAAGTTTATGCTTTAAACTAGTAGTTACAAACTAAACTAAAAATGATTATTTTTTAACATAAAATTATTATTTTTAACATAAAATTAATATATCAGCTATAACAATGAAAATAAATTAATGTCAAGAGTAAATAAAATACTAGTTAGTAGTTACTAGTTACTAGTAAGTTGTAGTAACAGGGTACTCGGCAGTTCTTGTTACCTTTAAGTTTGTAGTTTATTTCTTCAATTTTCAAGTTTCGAAAAATTAAATGTTTATCATACCCAAATTCTTTTTCAAGAACTATAACATCCCAAGTTTGTTCGACGACAATCAGAACGCTTAACATCAATTATCTGCCCCGCTGTGCTGAATGCTCTCTCACTATCCGTTCTTGTTAAATGTACTGATTTTTGGTTATTATTTTTTTACTTTTGATATATTTGTTTATAAACTTATTAATATTAATTTAATTTGATTTCAAAAATTCTTTACTACATTAGATCTGCCATAATTATTTGCCGAATCCGGATAGTGGCGACAATACCGATATCCGGCGGACCCCTACTTTCTATTAATTAATTGCGTTCCATGTAATATTTGTAAAGAACCCCAAGGTCAGGTGGGTGGAGTCAAGCACGCAGACGCAGAGGTCAGCGCTGTACCCTTGACCAAGACTTAATAGGGGGGTGGGTTACAGTGATAAATTACTGGGACCCTCGGGCAGCCTCTCCCTGGATTCGTAGCAAGCAGGGAGGGTTGGGTGATACCTAACAATATCATGCACTTCTTCCAATTCTCGTGTGTGTGCGTGTGCTGGGGGAGGATGTGGTGGTGGTAAGACAATAACAACAAGAAACCATTCAAAAGCCCCCCGCCCACCCACCCCCACCCCATCGTGTTTGTTAGAGGCTGTTCGTTATTTTTATATTTTGCCCCCCGACCCTCAAGATGGCATCTTTGCACTTACGACCGTCGGGACATTACCCGAGAATGTCGTCTGATTTAGTGCTGGGTTCAGGAAGTGCACCAATCAATGTGCACCCGCTTGAACGGGATTTATACGTGTATGACGTCATAAGGGCCTTCTTAGATGGATCGGACTGAGATCGAGTGTCTGTGTGGGTCGTATCGGACTGGTCAAGGCGGATGGCTATTGGAGGGGGGGCGTGGGGTCAAGTTAAAAATAGTGGTGGTTGTAGAGTATTTTCGACTGGTCAAGATATGGCGCGGTGACGGTCAAAGACTGGCCGGGCGGATGTAAGGCTATCGGTCTGCCGGAGTTCCTTGCATCAATTTCTAACAACATGTAATGTCTTATCTTATCTTATCTTATCTGTTTACAGACGCTCCTTCTATACAGAAGATTATTGCGTCCTACGCTTATCTATGGTTTGTGTTTAGTCCTGCATTTTTATTAGAGATTTAAATGCTGATAAAGTGTTGGTTTTCCTGGATTCTTCAGGCAACCCATTCCACGCCCGAATTCCGGACGGGAAGAAGGAAAACTTGTATGTGTTTGTTCTTGCATACGGAATAAGGAAGGTGTTTTTATCCTTATGTCTATCTGAGGGTTGTATTAAGTTATCTTTGTGTTGTATTTCTAAATTAGAATTAATTGCTTTATGTATGATTACTACTTTGCTTTTGGTTCTTCTATCCTCTAGTGTTTCAAGGTTTAATGATTTAACTAATGGTGTTATTCTTGTCAGTTTTGAATATTCTCCAGTAATGAATCTGGCAGCTCTTTTTTGAATTTGTTCTAGTTTATCAATGTTTTCTTTGGTGGATGGGTCCCATACAGAAGATGCATATTCTAGTACAGGTCTCACCAAAGTGAGGTAGCATTTTAGTTTTATATCTCTATTACAACTCTATCGCCCCGCCTCTCAACATATTTATTACCGTCAACCTCTAGCTCTAAAACCATCAACAACTTTCTTCTTGTAAACGTCTAGTTTCAAACCATCAACCATCTCCACTTGTAAACGTCTACTTTCAAACCATCAACCATCTCCACTTGTAAACGTCTACTTTCAAACCATCAACCATCTCCACTTGTAAACGTCTAGTTTCAAACCATCAACCATCTCCACTTGTAAACGTCTAGTTTCAAACCATCAACCATCTCCACTTGTAAACGTCTAGTTTCAAACCATCAACCATCTCCACTTGTAAACGTCTAGTTTCAAACCATCAACCATCTCCACTTGTAAACGTCTAGTTTCAAACCATCAACCATCTCCACTTGTAAACGTCTAGTTTCAAACCATCAACCATCTCCACTTGTAAACGTCTAGTTTCAAACCTTCAATTACACCTGAACATTTTTACTTTAAATTGGCGTGTTTTTCTGGCATATTCCACAATTCGTTACAAAAAATATCCTTTACCACAGTGCTTCTCAAAGATTTTGTATGACGGACCGGCAGGAAATTTTCCATTGCACCACGGACCGGTGAACTATTTCCACCGTACTGGCGTGGTAGCGGAATGTTATGTATTTAGTTTTATTTGTTTCATTGTATGTGTTTATTGCGGAAAAAAGACCTTATAGAATTGATGGTTGCAAATGGAGGATTATAATTATATTTTTCTGTCTTTTCTTGATAACTTCTGCGGACCAGCAGCGGATGGCCCACGAACCACCACTTTGAGAAGAACTGCTTTACCAGAGACGACAAATAAATGCCAAGATTTATGTACCACAATAACCCCGGTTAACTCCCCTCAATAACATTTCGCTCTATCAATATTGAAGTTATCGTTCTTAGCATTGAAGGATGTTTTCTGTCTGACTGGATCATCTCCCTTTCGAGAAATTTGCTTGAGTACAGGAAACAAATGAAACCACTTTTCTTTCTTTTTAAATCCTTTATATTAACTCGTGGTGTCTGCGGCGGACCTTGCTTGCTTGCTTGCTTGCTTGCTTGTCGCCAAAACTTTTGATCGATTTTTAACCCACTTGCTCGCAAGATAGCGAGCTGAAAATTTGCAGGCAGTTTCGTACCGATGATAAAAACAATGTATCAAAATTTCAGATCGATCGCATGTACCGTAATTAAATTATTGATTTTTTAGATTATTTTTTTATTCCTATGTATCATGCTATTTTTTGAGATAGAGCGTCGCGGTGCGTATTATATTGAACAACCTTTCTGTCGCGCAATAAGGTGCGTATTTTATTGACATCTCTTTTTATAAACATATTCCTGATCGGTGCGTATTATATTAAACATGTTTTACGACACAACTTCAATTTTGTATTTCTGGATGGTCTGGCGCTGCGTATTATAATGAACATTCTTTTAGTTACTTCTCATACATAAAGGATTTATAGTCAAAAACTTGGTTTTTTACGGGTTTTTCTTATTTATTAAATCCTTTATATTAACTCGTGGTGTCTGCGGCGGACCTTGCTTGCTTGCTTGCTTGTCGCCAAAACTTTTGATCGATTTTTAACCCACTTGCTCGCAAGATAGCGAGCTGAAATTTTGCAGGCAGTTTCGTACCGATGATAAAAACAATGTATCAAAATTTCAGATCGATCGCATGTACCGTAATTAAATTATTGATTTTTTAGATTATTTTATTTATTCCTGTGTATCATGCTATTTTTTGAGATAGAGCGTCGCGGTGCGTATTATATTGAACAACCTTTCTGTCGCGCAACAAGGTGCGTATTTTATTGACAGCTCTTTTTATAAACATATTTCTGATCGGTGCGCATTATATTAAACATGTTTTACGACTCAACTGCAATTTTGTATTTCTGGATGGTCTGGCGCTGCGTGTTATAATGAACATTCTTTTAGTTACTTCTCGTACATAAAGGATTTATAGTCAAAAACTTGGTTTTTTACGGGTTGTTTTTATTTAACAACTATTTTTGTTTGTATTTGTAGTTTACTTAAACTAGTTGATGGATAACATGTCAACAGGGTATGAGTGAGCCTGACAGGGCGTAACAAAACAACGAACATGTCAACAGGGTATGAGTGAGCCTGACAGGACGTAACAAAACAACGAACATGTCAACAGGGTATGAGTGAGCCTGACAGGACGTAACAAAACAACGAACATGTCAACAGGGTATGAGTGAGCCTGACAGGACGTAACAAAACAACGAACATGTCAACAGGGTATGAGTGAGCCTGACAGGACGTAACAAAACAACGAACATGTCAACAGGGTATGAGTGAGCCTGACAGGACGTAACAAAACAACGAACATGTCAACAGGGTATGAGTGAGCCTGACAGGACGTAACAAAACAACGAACATGTCAACAGGGTATGAGTGAGCCTGACAGGACGTAACAAAACAACGAACATGTCAACAGGGTATGAGTGAGCCTGACGGGACGTAACAAAACAACGAACATGTCAACAGGGTATGAGTGAGCCTGACGGGACGTAACAAAACAACGAACATGTCAACAGGGTATGAGTGAGCCTGACAGGACGTAACAAAACAACGAACATGTCAACAGGGTATGAGTGAGCCTGACAGGACGTAACAAAACAACGAACATGTCAACAGGGTATGAGTGAGCCTGACAGGACGTAACAAAACAACGAACATGTCAACAGGGTATGAGTGAGCCTGACAGGACGTAACAAAACAACGAACATGTCAACAGGGTATGAGTGAGCCTGACAGGACGAAACAAAACAACGAACATGTCAACAGGGTATGAGTGAGCCTAACAGGACGTAACAAAACAACGAACATGTCAACAGGGTATGAGTGAGCCTGACAGGACGTAACAAAACAACGAACATGTCAACAGGGTATGAGTGAGCCTGACAGGACGTAACAAAACAACGAACATGTCAACAGGGTATGAGTGAGCCTGACGGGACGTAACAAAACAACGAACATGTCAACAGGGTATGAGTGAGCCTGACGGGACGTAACAAAACAACGAACATGTCAACAGGGTATGAGTGAGCCTGACAGGACGTAACAAAACAACGAACATGTCAACAGGGTATGAGTGAGCCTGACAGGACGTAACAAAACAACGAACATGTCAACAGGGTATGAGTGAGCCTGACAGGACGTAACAAAACAACGAACATGTCAACAGGGTATGAGTGAGCCTGACGGGACGTAACAAAACAACGAACATGTCAACAGGGTATGAGTGAGCCTGACGGGACGTAACAAAACAACGAACATGTCAACAGGGTATGAGTGAGCCTGACAGGACGTAACAAAACAACGAACATGTCAACAGGGTATGAGTGAGCCTGACAGGACGTAACAAAACAACGAACATGTCAACAGGGTATGAGTGAGCCTGACAGGACGTAACAAAACAACGAACATGTCAACAGGGTATGAGTGAGCCTGACAGGACGTAACAAAACAACGAACATGTCAACAGGGTATGAGTGAGCCTGACAGGACGAAACAAAACAACGAACATGTCAACAGGGTATGAGTGAGCCTAACAGGACGTAACAAAACAACGAACATGTCAACAGGGTATGAGTGAGCCTGACAGGACGTAACAAAACAACGAACATGTCAACAGGGTATGAGTGAGCCTGACAGGACGTAACAAAACAACGAACATGTCAACAGGGTATGAGTGAGCCTGACGGGACGTAACAAAACAACGAACATGTCAACAGGGTATGAGTGAGCCTGACGGGACGTAACAAAACAACGAACATGTCAACAGGGTATGAGTGAGCCTGACAGGACGTAACAAAACAACGAACATGTCAACAGGGTATGAGTGAGCCTGACAGGACGTAACAAAACAACGAACATGTCAACAGGGTATGAGTGAGCCTGACAGGACGTAACAAAACAACGAACATGTCAACAGGGTATGAGTGAGCCTGACGGGACGTAACAAAACAACGAACATGTCAACAGGGTATGAGTGAGCCTGACGGGACGTAACAAAACAACGAACATGTCAACAGGGTATGAGTGAGCCTGACGGGACGTAACAAAACAACGAACATGTCAACAGGGTATGAGTGAGCCTGACAGGACGTAACAAAACAACGAACATGTCAACAGGGTATGAGTGAGCCTGACAGGACGTAACAAAACAACGAACATGTCAACAGGGTATGAGTGAGCCTGACAGGACGTAACAAAACAACGAACATGTCAACAGGGTATGAGTGAGCCTGACAGGACGTAACAAAACAACGAACATGTCAACAGGGTATGAGTGAGCCTGACAGGACGTAACAAAACAACGAACATGTCAACAGGGTATGAGTGAGCCTGACAGGACGTAACAAAACAACGAACATGTCAACAGGGTATGAGTGAGCCTGACAGGACGTAACAAAACAACGAACATGTCAACAGGGTATGAGTGAGCCTGACAGGACGTAACAAAACAACGAACGTGTCAACAGGGTATGAGTGAGCCTGACAGGACGTAACAAAACAACGAACGTGTCAACAGGGTATGAGTGAGCCTGACAGGACGTAACAAAACAACGAACGTGTCAACAGGGTATGAGTGAGCCTGACAGGACGTAACAAAACAACGAACGTGTCAACAGGGTATGAGTGAGCCTGACAGGACGTAACAAAACAACGAACGTGTCAACAGGGTATGAGTGAGCCTGACAGGACGTAACAAAACAACGAACGTGTCAACAGGGTATGAGTGAGCCTGACAGGACGTAACAAAACAACGAACGTGTCAACAGGGTATGAGTGAGCCTGACAGGACGTAACAAAACAACGAACGTGTCAACAGGGTATGAGTGAGCCTGACAGGACGTAACAAAACAACGAACATGTCAACAGGGTATGAGTGAGCCTGACAGGACGTAACAAAACAACGAACATGTCAACAGGGTATGAGTGAGCCTGACAGGACGTAACAAAACAACGAACATGTCAACAGGGTATGAGTGAGCCTGACAGGACGTAACAAAACAACGAACATGTCAACAGGGTATGAGTGAGCCTGACAGGACGTAACAAAACAACGAACATGTCAACAGGGTATGAGTGAGCCTGACAGGACGTAACAAAACAACGAACATGTCAACAGGGTATGAGTGAGCGTGACAGGACGTAATAAAACAACCAACGTTTCGCCAAGCATTCCTCAACGGATTCGTTCGTACTGGAAGGTTCTTTGGCGAAACGTTCGCTGTTTTGTTACGTCCTGTCAGGCTAACTCATACCCTGTTTACATGTTATTATACATCTACTAAATTGTAAGCATGATTGCAGTCTCACCCACATTTCGTTTACTCAAACAACTGTGATGCAGTATATGGGTGGAGAGACTGTAGTCTATTTGAAGACAGCTTTTAAAAAATAAAATAATTAAATATAAAAGAAAGTCGAGAAGAAAGTTTTACTCAATGTCATTCAGTAACTCCCCTTCTCTCTGTACACAAGGGCACACATAGCAATGTGCCAGTTTGTAGTGCAGACTAAATCATTTACTCAATGTCATTCAGTAACTCCCCTTCTACCTGTACACAAGGGCACACATAGCAATGTGCCAGTTTGTAGTGCAGACTAAATCATTTACTCAATGTCATTCAGTAACTCCCCTTCTACCTGTACACAAGGGCACACATAGCAATGTGCCAGTTTGTAGTGCAGACTAAATCATTTACTCAATGTCATTCAGTAACTCCCCTTCTACCTGTACACAAGGGCACACATAGCAATGTGCCAGTTTGTAGTGCAGACTAAATCATTTACTCAATGTCATTCAGTAACTCCCCTTCTACCTGTACACAAGGGCACACATAGCAATGTGCCAGTTTGTAGTGCAGACTAAATCATTTACTCAAAGACGGCCTTTTTAAGGAATTAAATAAAAATAATAAACGAATGTGCTACAATAAATTAATGACAAAATTCGGGGTAACGTTTGAATGTCTAAATGCCTGATAGCAGGAAGTCAGGAACTGTTGCTCTATTCCCCACTAGTATCAGGCCTGTCTCACTGAAAGGTCTACTGTTACACACACACAACCACTTACACACACACAACCACTTACACACACACAACTACTTACACACACACACACACACACCAGTCTTTCCTGACCGTGTATCATGCACTGATGTTATCCGTCTATACTACAGTCATAATCCTCATGCCTTCAAGTTCCCTTGTCCGAAAGCCAAATTGCTACAAAAATCATTCTTGTCATAATCAAAATTTGATCTTTTACGATCATGAAATGTGCACAACGAGCCTGTGTTATGATCTTGTCGATCAAATAAAAACTAGAAATATTTCAGTCCGTTGCTATCAGTAGCGACATGTAACCAGATGGCACTAGAAGTCCAGAAACATTTAATTACTACATATCACGTCATCATGGTTTCATCAGCGATACAGTCTCACAAAGTTCATATGTGACTTAATTAGGGCATGTCACTCACGCAGTGCAACAACAAAAATAAATCATTTAGTCCTATATATCCTATTGATTAAAACATGTGTAATATGTTGTCCGTGAGTCATCTGTGTGCTATCTTCATCATATGACCGCTACTCGCGTGTCGAAATAGCTGTGCTTGTGTGTGGAATATAAATTAACTTAGCGTGTAATAATTAATGATTTACTACGTCTAGCGTGTTGCTTCTAATTGTACTTCATCCAGTGACTAATGTACTGAGCTACTATAAACGAGATAGCTGTCTATAGAGATAACCTTGACTTTAGTCTACATACTAGGAGCATCATTATATCTCCCACTTATTGTCTTTCTTTTGTTTTCCCTGTAGTCGGCAAAATGAACTGGCCACACACATTTCCCCAGACTGAAATTTAACGAAAAAGTCAAACATGCGACCTTGGACTGAAAAGACTTGGACTTTAAAATTGGCACCCTTCAACAGACTTTACGTCGTCCGATAGACAGACGACTATAGCCAGGCCTGGCCCGCGGGGCCTGTGGGTGGGGGTGGTGGGGGTCCGCCAGATTAAAGCACAAGACCCACTTCTGAATAAGAGAGTTGGTCATTGTCTCTGAGCAGCCCTCAGACAAACCCTCTGTCTCTGGTGGCAGTTGAAACTGTAAATCTGTTTCTAAGCTTTTGTGTCGGCGCATGAGCCGAGCTTTAAGGGGAATCAGAATGTATGCACATTTTAGATGACTTTGCAGACAGGCGTGCACAGTGCATTCCCGGGGACAGGGGAACCTGTCCCAAGTATCTGATCTTGTCGTGGAATGCGGTAACAGTTGATCCGATCACAGTTTGATACACATCAGCACTCAGAACTTTCAGAATAATTATCTATGTTACAATCAAATTTACAGTGGATTTCTAAAATTCGGTTTTAAAACTTCAGAATTTTTTTTTAAATTGACTGGAAATAAGGAGAAAAAAATGAGAATCTTGAATTTGCATTATTAAGTTTTACTTCATGTTATTTTTCCCTGCTTGTATTTTGATTTTGTTTTCATTCTCTGATTAAAGAAATCGATAAGTTGTGTTTGTAAACAAACAGTCAACAAAAAACACGTGAGCGCCTAGTTTGTTCAGGAGTTTGTAGAACTTAATTGCCTAGGAGTTCTATTCAATGCCATGAACAAAGTGTTGTTGATGGACGTCTACTGTCATAAACGTCACAGGTGACATCTGCAGCTGTCCTCGGACACACGGACATCACCTTCCGTTGTGCGCGCGTTGATGGGTAACCTATAGTGTGGTTGCCGTGGTTTAATGCCGCGTGAAGCTAGAAATCTCTTGGCAATACTGACATTGCTTCCCCTCCACCATACACACACACGCACGCACACACACGCACACTTACACGCACACGCGCACACACACCCAGACAATATTTAAAACGTGAAATAACCAGCACTTAGCACATATTCACACAGACTCTCTGTAACAAGTAGTTTGAAGTATCTAACAAGTCGCCTGAGGGAGTGGTCAGGCCGGAAACATTGGACGCCATCTTCAATGTTGCTGGATCAGAGAGTTGGAGGCTGGCAAAACGGTTGACCTGCTTGACTCCATGATGTACCTGGATGTGTTGTACCAATGGCTAACTGTACCACTCAACAACTGTACCAATGGCTAACTGTACCACTCAACAACTGTACCAATGGCTAACTGTACCACTCAACAACTGTACCAATGGCTAACTGTACCACTCAACAACTGTACCAATGGCTAACTGTACCACTCAACAACTGTACCAATGGCTAACTGTACCACTCAACTACTGTACCAATGGCTAACTGTACCACTCAACAACTGTACCAATGGCTAACTGTACCACTCAACTACTGTACCAATGGCTAACTGTACCATTCAACAACTGTACCAATGGCTAACTGTACCACTCAACTGTACCAATGGCTAACATTACCAGTCAACAACTGTACCAATGGCTAACTGTACCACTCAACTACTGTACCAATGGCTAACTGTACCACTCAACTACTGTACCAATGGCTAACTGTACCACTCAACAACTGTACCAATGGCTAACTGTACCACTCAACTACTGTACCAATGGCTAACTGTACCACTCAACAACTGTACCAATGGCTAACTGTACCACTCAACAACTGTACCAATGGCTAACTGTACCACTCAACAACTGTACCAATGGCTAACTGTACCACTCAACTACTGTACCAATGGCTAACTGTACCACTCAACAACTGTACCAATGGCTAACTGTACCACTCAACTACTGTACCAATGGCTAACTGTACCATTCAACAACTGTACCAATGGCTAACTGTACCACTCAACAACTGTACCAATGGCTAACTGTACCACTCAACAACTGTACCAATGGCTAACTGTACCACTCAACAACTGTACCAATGGCTAACTGTACCACTCAACAACTGTACCAATGGCTAACTGTACCACTCAACTACTGTACCAATGGCTAACTGTACCACTCAACAACTGTACCAATGGCTAACTGTACCACTCAACAACTGTACCAATGGCTAACTGTACCACTCAACAACTGTACCAATGGCTAACTGTACCACTCAACAACTGTACCAATGGCTAACTATACCACTCACTAGCTCCAACAGTGATTAGCTATAACCGGGCACTAGTTTTACCAATAGCTAACTGTAGCAATCTCTATCTGTACAAATGTCTAGTGGTAGCAGCCGCAAGCTGTCATACAGTGTAATGTCCCGATAGTCAGGCGAATGGAAAACTGAGTCATTAATAAATTAAATTTTAATGGTGGCATTTACTAATCATTAGTTGTACTCATATTGAGCTGTACTCATATTGAGCTGTACTCATATTGAGCTGTACTCATATTGAGCTGTACTCATATTGAGCTGTACTCATATTGAGCTGTACTCATATTGAGCTGTACTCATATTGAGCTGTACTCATATTGAGCTGTACTCATATTGA
The DNA here is from genome assembly GCA_944989445.1 of Ampullaceana balthica. Lineage (NCBI taxonomy): Eukaryota > Metazoa > Mollusca > Gastropoda > Lymnaeidae > Ampullaceana > Ampullaceana balthica. The sequence goes on from CALYLW010000564.1 coordinate 153,423, forward strand.
GCTGTACTCATATTGAGCTGTACTCATATTGAGCTGTACTCATATTGAGCTGTACTCATATTGAGCTGTACTCATATTGAGCTGTACTCATATTGAGCTGTACTCATATTGAGCTGTACTCATATTGAGCTGTACTCATATTGAGCTGTACTCATATTGAGCTGTACTCATATTGAGCTGTACTCATATTGAGCTGTACTCCTATTGAGCTGTACTCCTATTGAGCTGTACTCCTATTGAGCTGTACTCCTATTGAGCTGTACTCCTATTGAGCTGTACTCCTATTGAGCTGTACTCCTATTGAGCTGTACTCCTATTGAGCTGTACTCATATTGAGCTGTACTCATATTGAGCTGTACTCCTATTGAGCTGTACTCCTATTGAGCTGTACTCCTATTGAGCTGTACTCATATTGAGCTGTACTCATATTGAGCTGTACTCATATTGAGCTGTACTCATATTGAGCTGTACTCATATTGAGCTGTACTCATATTGAGCTGTACTCATATTGAGCTGTACTCATATTGAGCTGTACTCATATTGAGCTGTACTCATATTGAGCTGTACTCATATTGAGCTGTACTCATATTGAGCTGTACTCATATTGAGCTGTACTCATATTGAGCTGTACTCATATTGAGCTGTACTCCTATTGAGCTGTACTCCTATTGAGCTGTACTCCTATTGAGCTGTACTCCTATTGAGCTGTACTCCTATTGAGCTGTACTCCTATTGAGCTGTACTCCTATTGAGCTGTACTCCTATTGAGCTGTACTCCTATTGAGCTGTACTCATATTGAGCTGTACTCATATTGAGCTGTACTCATATTGAGCTGTACTCATATTGAGCTGTACTCATATTGAGCTGTACTCATATTGAGCTGTACTCATGATTATCTGTATGAAAAAATCTTTAAATGTTCCAGAAATCGCCGCCTGGGAACTGTGACTTACTGTGTACCAATAAGATGTACATTGTACCAATAAGATGTATATTGTACCAATAAGATGTATATTGTACCAATAAGATGTACACTGTACCAGTTTGATGTACATTGTACCAGTTTGATGTACATTGTACATTGGGGTGTGGTACCTATATTTATGTGTACCAATGTCTAGGTTGACTAGTAATGAAGCGAACGTCTCACCAACTCTTGTAGTATCTCTAGACAAAACATGAACTTCCTTAAGTCCCACTAACATAGAAGACCTAACATTGTAAACAGTGTACTTCCTGTTCTCATTTCAGATGACGTCACTCAGTTGTGCCAGTCTCCGAGGTGTTCAACACGTGACACGGCAACAAGGGTAAGTAACTCACTTGTGTCTCTCTTGGAACGGATTTAAATTTATTAGGTTTTAAAGACGCGTCTTTATGGGCCATGTGAGGGAACTCTGTGTAAAGATATGTTAATGTTTTAATGACTTACTTATAGGCATATATATTAAGGGAAGGACTTGATAAGTAATATTTTTTTTAAAAAACATCAACAGGGAATTCAGGGTACATTAATATAGCATATCGTTTAAATGATAACGTAGCCTATGTACTATATAATGTCATATGTTGTAGATAGCATATTAATGTTATACATTAAATGCATTTATAATTATTTATGTAATGTATTACTGTTTTTATGTTGGGAGCCCAGCTGTTTGCTGAGGTAGGCCTACTGCGCTATTTAAATTATCAAATTATTATTATTATTATTATTATTGACAGTGCTAACAAAAACCAGACTATTATTTTAGCAAGGCTTGCTTTCTGATATTACTTCCCTGGCTAGCAAAATCCGTGTTTATTGTTGCATGTTTACAACTATTGATCATGTTTATTGTTGCATGTTTACAACTATTGATCATGTTTATTGTTGCATGTTTACAACTATTGATCATGTTTATTGTTGCATGTTTACAACTATTGATCATGTTTATTGTTGCATGTTTACAACTATTGATCATGTTTATTGTTGCATGTTTACAACTATTGATCATGTTTATTGTTGCATGTTTACAACTATTTTATTTTTAGATTACCGTAAGATCTCAAATTTCTAGTCATGTTAAATGTCATTTTGTGTTTAATTTGAACTGTATTTTGAAATGCGCTTTAATGTTTCTATTATATATTTAGTTTGATTTTATGTGTCATTTATACTTTCTCTACTTCCGTATGACGTCTGGTATTAACTCCCTTGTCTCACTGCCCTTGACCTTTCCAACGTGAAGTTGTTGGTATCAACTGTTGGTGTGTTGTACTTCACTCAGTTGTTACAAATAACTGCCAGCAGCTACCTGGGGTGGGGGGGGGGAAGGGGGGCGTACGTTTAAGTAAAAATACTTGATACAAAATTATCAATGAGTGCAATCTACTGTGAATATGAATTGTATTGAGTCTATCGAAATTACCGCGGCAGCCAACCTCAGTGGTGAAGTGGTCACGTGGGACGTAAGAGAAATTGGTGGACTTTAAAAACTAAAACAAGGGGAAAGAACGCGGAAGAAACCGATGAGAATGATATATTATCTGGTTATGTCCCCTGACCAGCTTCACACTTGAACTTGACATGAATGTTTGAATTTGTAACAAGTTCTATGATAAACTAAATGTTACTTACGTTACATAGTAAACACATTGGCCTTTCCGTGGATAAAAATAAGAAATTATTCAAAGGGAAAAATCCGGATCTATTTTTTTGTAATCTTCGTGTAACAAACACACATGTCACATTGGCCAGTGTTTTTGTTTACATTAAACACACATGTCACGTTGGCCAGTGTTTTTGTTTACATTAAACACACATGTCACATTTGCCAGTGTTTTTGTTTACATTAAACACACATGTCACGTTGGCCAGTGTTTTTGTTTACATTACTGAGGCTATATTTGCCGATATTTCGGCATCGATATCTGGATATCGGCAATATCGGTATCGGTAGCATGTAAAGGTCCCGATATTGACGTCACAGATATTTAATGATAGTGACATTAAGACCAAAAAGAAAAACAGAAAAGAAAAAAAAACTATCATTTAGATTTACAATATCTCGACAAATTAATATATTGACCCTGATACCGGTATTGAAATAGCCAAAAGAGTCCTAGTATTAATATGTGCAGCCACGATACAGTGTGCCATGTGCTATGATATTGTTTAGGTATCGGCCGATTTTCGTATACTCGGAAATACTGTGTAAATACATTATTGCCGATGCCAAGTATACCGTAATTGCTTTAATAAATGTATAACATGTAAACATTATGTTCACGTAATTGCTCTAATACTAACAGCAAAGATGCACGCAGAATCGCAGATGTCTAAAACATTTTGTTTCGTATGGAATAACAAAATGTACCGTGTGCAGACTTGTTGTCATTGGCAACCATTCATCCTTCAGCCTCATTTTGACTATATTACTATTGTACTTTGTTCTCATTGTTTCATTCAGAAAAGGTGGCCGTGTGCAAAAGCTATTAAACTATTGGTTAGGATTAATAATTATTAGTCAAAGTTGAAGTTTAAAAAGGAGTTCCTAATTTTGCTTGTACATTTTTATAAAGAACGGTTCGTTTTGTCATGAGTCCTATCTAGGTCATGATCTGGAACTTGTAAACAAAGAAACTTCGTTTCGGCAAAAAAAATTATTTAAAAATCGTTAAAATTGGCAAAACTGCATATGGGTAGACCCCTAAATTATTAAATATAGATAATTACGAGTGATAAATTTAAGAAGTACGTCATCAAATATGACCGCAGTTATTTTTATCCTAATAAATACTTATATTGGCACTCATATCGGTAATATCGGCAAAAATGCATATCGGTAGACCCCTAATATAAAATATGAATAATTAGGTGTGATAAATTTAAGAATGACGTCATCAAATAAGACCGCTGGTTTTTGTCCTTACAAATACTCATATCGGCACTCATATGGGAAAAAAATATCGGTAATATCGGCAAAAATGCATATTGATAGTCCCCTAATATAAAAAATAAATAATTACGAGTGATAAATTTAAGAATGACGTCATCAAATATGACCGCTGGTTTTTATCCTAACAAATACTAATATAGGCAAAAAAAAATCGGTACTATCGGTATCGGCAATATTGGAAAAAATGCATATCGGTAGACCCCTAATATTTAACCATTTAATTATTTGTACACCAAATTTTGGTCCTTTAAACCTTACATTTTGTTTCTCTTGTCCTGTTATTTCGCTGCACAATTCGCGAGGCAATCGTTTTGCGTGTAGAGGTGTCAACAAATTAAAAATTACAGTTTTGCATAGAAAACAAATATGTGTGTATAATGTCGAGGTGTGTCGATGTGTGGAAGTCGGGATGAGTTGTGAGTGTGTGGGTCTGTTGAAATCTCCCTCAATATTCAACTCTTTTTCTACTTTCACCATTTCCGTTCCCCAACCTTCAATCAATCATCAAAATGTCCAACCCGCCCCACCCTCCCCCAGTCCCATATAGCGCTGGTCCTGTCCTAATCCAGGAAATATAACTCTCAAATTTCACCAGTTTCTCCAAAACAAAGAATGAATCTGGTCCCCTAATGTCGTTCCCCATCTAATCACAGGAGATCACATGATGGCACAGATAACCTGTGGATATATATCTTTGATATTCGTATAGTAAACCTAACTCTATATCCTAACATTGCGTCAAACAATGCTCTGCTCTCCGCCCCTGATGTTACAGCAGTGAGTCCACCATCCAATATTCTGTTCTCCGCCCCTAATATCTCAGCCACTCACTCCGCTGCTGATGTCCCCGCCACCCGCTCCGCCCCTGATGTCCCAGCCACCCGCTCCGCCCCTGATGTCCCAGCCACCAGCTCCGCCCCTGATGTCCCCGCCACCAGCTCCGCCCCTGATGCCCCAGCCACCAGCTCCGCCCCTGATGTCCCCGCCACCAGCTCCGCCCCTGATGTCCCCGCCACCAGCTCCGCCCCTGAAGCCCCAGCCACCAGCTCCGCCCCTGATGCCCCAGCCACCAGCTCCGCCCCTGATGTCCCAGCCACCAGCTCCGCCCCTGATGTCCCAGCCACCAGATCCGCCCCTGATGTCCCAGCCACCAGCTCCGCCCCTGATGTCCCCGCCACCAGCTCCGCCCCTGATGTCCCCGCCACCAGCTCCGCCCCTGATGCCCCAGCCACCAGCTCCGCCCCTGATGCCCCAGCCACCAGCTCCGCCCCTGATGTCCCAGCCACCAGCTCCGCCCCTGATGTCCCAGCCACCAGCTCCGCCCCTGATGTCCCAGCCACCAGATCCGCCCCTGATGTCCCAGCCACCAGCTCCGCCCCTGATGTCCCCGCCACCAGCTCCGCCCCTGATGTCCCCGCCACCAGCTCCGCCCCTGATGTCCCCGCCACCAGCTCCGCCCCTGATGCCCCAGCCACCAGCTCCGCCCCTGATGTCCCCGCCACCAGCTCCGCCCCTGATGTCCCAGCCACCCGCTCCGCCCCTGATGTCCCAGCCACCAGCTCCGCCCCTGATGTCCCCGCCACCAGCTCCGCCCCTGATGCCCCAGCCACCAGCTCCGCCTCTGATGTCCCCGCCACCAGCTCCGCCCCTGATGTCCCCGCCACCAGCTCCGCCCCTGATGCCCCAGCCACCAGCTCCGCCCCTGATGCCCCAGCCACCAGCTCCGCCCCTGATGTCCCAGCCACCAGCTCCGCCCCTGATGTCCCAGTCACCAGATCCGCCCCTGATGTCCCAGCCACCAGCTCCGCCCCTGATGTCCCCGCCACCAGCTCCGCCCCTGATGTCCCCGCCACCAGCTCCGCCCCTGATGCCCCAGCCACCAGCTCCGCCCCTGATGCCCCAGCCACCAGATCCGCCCCTGATGTCCCAGCCACCAGCTCCGCCCCTGATGTCCCAGCCACCAGATCCGCCCCTGATGTCCCAGCCACCAGCTCCGCCCCTGATGCCCCAGCCACCCCACCGAGTCTTTCGAGCCAAACCTTTCATGTCAAGGACCAACAGAAACGTTAGAACAACTTCCTGTTCCCTGAACTTTAACCCCCTCCCACCCCCGCCACTGAGGTGTTTGAATGGTTGGCGGGTTGTATAGGAGTGGTTCTCAATGTGGGTTGGTTATCGTCATCACCTCAATGGGACGTCATCTGTTAGCATGACGTCACCTCAGTGGGACGTGTTTCGTTGGCAAGACGTCAACTCAATGGGACGTCCTCTGTTGACATGACGTCACCTAAAACCCTGCGTCCTTAAAATGTGTGTCACCTAATAGTATAAAAAATAAAATTCAGATATTTTACGAAAATAATAAAGAGACACCCCAAAGGAAAAATAGACATTCTAAAATTTTAAAGGGGGACAATTATTAAAGGAAGGTAACTCTCGTCGAATCAAACAACGTGATATCCCGCTTCACCACCGTGGTACCAACACAAGTTTAGAACCCTTGTTGTATTGAATGGAATGGGAGAAATCAAACATGCTGTACTCGGGAATTAGGCTTAAGTTTGAATGTCGTGAAACAGGTCACGTGGACTTATGTGACCCTCATTCTAAGCTCGGTGGTGATTTGTGGTGATTTGTGTTCCGCAAGTCACGTGATTCTGTGGTCAGTACAGTGTGGTCAGTTCAGCGGCTAATTCTGTGCTAAGTTAAAAGACGCCGGCCAATGACGTCATAACTTCAACTCGTTTGGTGAATGTTTGGTGAATGTGAATTTATTTCGTGACGTGGATCTTAACCTCTTATGTGATGGTGACGTCAGTTTTCGGAGTATGTCAGGTTTAACTTGTATATCTTTAATGGAGTGGTCGTAATGGGGTGGTCGTAATGGAGTGGTCGTAATGGAGTGGTCGTAATGGAGTGGTCGTAATGGAGTGGTCGTAATGGAGTGGTCGTAATGGAGTGGTCGTAATGGAGTGGTCGTAATGGGGTGGTCGTAATGGGGTGGTCGGAATGGAGTGGTCGTAATGGAGTGGTCGTAATGGGGTGGTCGGAATGGAGTGGTCGTAATGGAGTGGTCGGAATGGAGTGGTCGTGGGGTATAATGCCCATTAACTTTTCCTCCTGACCAAAAAATTTGTAACAATGAAGTAGCAGGGGTTTGTAACACTCGGGAGGGTCAAGCTATTTGCCACCGCATTTCACGAAACTCTCTTCCACTCCTCATTAATAGTAGTAGAAAAAAGTTCCGCCAGGAGCGGACCTACCCCTTGCTACGCCACTGCTTGGAACTCCCATCAGTTAAAGCCACACAATTTCGATTCAAAACGTCTGGACTTTGTAGTTAGTGTCAGAGAGAGTATTGGCCCTTTGTAGTTAGTGTCAGAGAGAGTATTGGCACTTTGTAGTTAGTGTCAGAGAGTATTGGGAATTCCCACAGATTTCGACTAACTTGGCACACTCTCTTATCTCTAGGACCTTCACCTAGTGGCATGCACGACACGGCTACGCACGACACGGCTACACACGACACGGCTACACACGACACGGCTACACACGACACGGCTACGCACGACATGGCTACACACGTGTCACGCCGTGTATTGATCTGTCACGATAATTAGCCTGAGTCCCATCGTCACCATGGTACTATTGAAATACAATTTATTTGATTTTGTTTAATCGTTCGCCTCCCTTGTTGTATGGTTGTAAATATTAGCACGACTCGGTGACATTATTGGTGCGTGTCTTGTGGGGTAAATCTTTGGACACATTTATGACACATCATTGGGAACATTTTGGGTCACTTTTACGTCACACCCAGTGACAACTTAAGGGCACATCTTGGGGAGTAATTAGGGCACATCTAGGGGAGTAATTAGGGCAAATCTATGGGAGTAATTAGGGCAAATCTAGGGGAGTAATAGGGCAAATCTAGGGGAGTAATAGGGCACATCTAGAGGAGTAATTAGGGCACATCTTAGGGAGTAATTAGGGCACAACTTAGGGAGTATTTAGGGCACATCTTAAGGAGTAATTAGGGCACATCTAGGGGAGTAATTAGGGCACATCTAGGGGAGTAATTAGGGCACATCTAGGTGAGTAATTAGGGCATATCTTGGTGAGTAATTAGGGCACATCTTGGTGAGTAAATAGGGCACATCTTGGTGAGTAAATAGAGCACATCTTGGTGAGTAAATAGGGCATATCTTATGGGGTATTGTGATGACATCCTGGGCACAATTCTTGTATTAAAGACGTGTTCATCCCTCCAGTCGTGTGGTTGCAGTGAGAATATGTGCAGTGAACATATCTGGACATATGAATGGCATTGTGTGGCGGGGCGGGCACAGGGACATATGGGCCAGCTACCATAAGGTCAAGAATTTAGTGGACACACATGTCAATTATTTCATCATTACCGATTAGTGGGGAGTCTTGGGGAGGTGGAGGGGGGGGTTACATTTCTTCTAGGCCCACAAAGTTGCAGCCCGAATGATGGAGGTCATAGGTAGATAGTGGATGAAATAATGGAACAATACAAAATGCAGTGAACAATAGTTCAGGCGAGTACACACCAGTTTGTTATTTGTACAGGTTCTGAAGTACTTAGTACACACCAGTTTGCAATATGTACAGGTGCTGAAGTACTTAGTACACACCAGTTTGTAATATGTACAGGTTCTGAAGTACTTAGTACACACCAGTTTGTAATATGTACATGTTCTGTAGTACTTATTACACACCAGTTTGTAATATGTACAGGTTCTGAAGTACTTAGTACACACCAGTTTGTAATATGTACAGGTTCTGAAGTACTTAGTACACACCAGTTTGTAATATGTACAGGTTCTGAAGTACTTAGTACACACCAGTTTGTAATATGTACAGGTTCTTAAGTACTTAGTACACACCAGTTTGTAATATGTACAGGTTCTGAAGTACTTAGTACACACCAGTTTGTAATATGTACAGGTTCTGAAGTACTTAGTACACACCAGTTTGTAATATGTACAGGTTCTGAAGTACTTAGTACACACCAGTTTGTAATATGTACATGTTCTGTAGTACTTAGTACACACCAGTTTGTAATATGTACAGGTTCTGAAGTACTTAGTACACACCAGTTTGTAATATGTACAGGTTCTGAAGTACTTAGTACACACCAGTTTGTAATATGTACAGGTTCTGTAGTACTTAGTACACACCAGTTTGTAATATGTACAGGTTCTGAAGTACTTAATACACACCAGTTTGTTATATGTACAGGTTCTGAAGTATTTAGTACACACCAGTTTGTAATATGTACAGAATCTGAAGTACTTAGTACACACCAGTTTGTAATATGTACAGGTTTTGAAGTACTTAGTACACACCAGTTTGTAATATGTACAGGTTCTGAAGTACTTAGTCCACGCCAGTTTGTAATATGTACAGGTTCTGAAGTATTTAGTACATCTCCCATGAGCCAGTCTCTCTCGTGTTGACTGCGGCCATCTCCCATGAGCCAGTCTCTCTCGTGTTGACTGCGGCCATCTCACATGAGCCAGTCTCTCTCGTGTTGATTGCGGCCATCTCACATGAGCCAGTCTCTCTCGTGTTGACTGCGGCCATCTCACATGAGCCAGTCTCTCTCGTGTTGACTGCGGCCATCTCACATGAGCCAGTCTCTCTCGTGTTGACTGCGGCCATCTCACATGAGCCAGTCTCTCTCGTGTTGACTGCGGCCATCTCACATGAGCCAGTCTCTCTCGTGTTGACTGCGGCCATCTCACATGAGCCAGACTCTCTCGTGTTGACTGCGGCCATCTCCCGTGAGCCAGACTCTCTCGTGTTGACTGCGGCCATCTCCCGTGAGCCAGTTGTAACTCTGCTCTACTTGATACACCTTGTGTCCAACATAAACCTGACAGCCTTCAGATCTGTACAGGTGACGTAGACAATAGCCAGGTCGTTATATTATCGACTTGATGTTTATGGTCTCATCGTGTCAGTAGACGTGGCGACCATTGACTGGAAAGCGGCGTAACTCTCTACATGTACATGAGTTATAGCCGGTTCACACGTACACATTTTGATCGTGTGTATGTGTGAACCTGCAATAATCCTCATTACGGCGTGTTTCATTAACATACAAAAATTTAAACAACGAAATTTTTTATTTAATTTTATTGTCTTCTTATGTTTGGTGTTGTCTAATTAGACAGAGAGCATCTAGTCCCACGGGTAGTCTACTTGAGTGTGGGTGCACATGGGGCGGGGTAGTCCCACGGGTAGTCTACTTGAGTGTGGGTGCACATGGGGCGGGGTGGTGTTGGGGTGCAATCATTTGGACGTAGGGTAGCATGCCCGGGTTGGGGGGGGGGTGAAAGCCATGCTAATCACAAAGTGCTATCGATTACGTCATTCCAACGATTGCTGGCTGTGTGTGTGTGGGGGGGGGGAGATATTGATTCCCGCTATCGATCACTGAATGGCTGGATGGAACGATTCAAGGCTTCGATCACGGGTTTACTGCTCGTATCAGTTGGCATCGCCTACAATTGTTCCATCCTTTCATTTCATGGTTCTGTTCGTTTAGCTGACGGCGGTTTGGTTCACATGGTAGCCACGGGTCAAGTCTGGGAGGCATCCATGAATCCATGTGCCGTGGTGTTCTGTGTGGTGTTGTGTGTGGATCACTCTGTGAAGATGTTCAGCGCTTATTAAGTTATTTTAATTTTCTAATAGTGTTTCCCAATGATGGATTCATTCAGTGATGTCTTTTAGCTTACCCAGCTGTGACATTTGATGTCTTTTAGCTTACCCGGCGGTGACATTTGATGTCTTTTAGCTTACCCAGCTGTGACATTTGATGTCTTTTAGCTTACCCAGCTGTGACATTTGATGTCTTTTAGCTTACCCAGCTGTGACATTTGATGTCTTTTAGCTTACCCGGCGGTGACATTTGATGTCTTTTAGCTTACCTGGCGGTGACATTTGATGTCTTTTAGCTTACCCGGCGGTGACATTTGATGTCTTTTAGCTAACCCGGCGGTGACATTTGATGTCTTTTAGCTTACCCGGCGGTGACATTTGATGTCTTTTAGCTTACCCAGCTGTGACATTTGATGTCTTTTAGCTTACCCAGCTGTGACATTTGATGTCTTTTAGCTTACCCAGCTGTGACATTTGATGTCTTTTAGCTTACCCAGCTGTGACATTTGATGTCTTTTAGCTTACCCGGCGGTGACATTTGATGTCTTTTAGCTTACCTGGCGGTGACATTTGATGTCTTTTAGCTTACCTGGCGGTGACATTTGATGTCTTTTAGCTTACCCAGCTGTGACATTTGATGTCTTTTAGCTTACCCGGCGGTGACATTTGATGTCTTTTAGCTTACCCAGCTGTGACATTTGATGTCTTTTAGCTTACCCGGCGGTGACATTTGATGTCTTTTAGCTTACCCAGCTGTGACATTTGATGTCTTTTAGCTTACCCGGCGGTGACATTTGATGTCTTTTAGCTTACCCGGCGGTGACATTTGATGTCTTTTAGCTTACCCGGCGGTGACATTTGATGTCTTTTAGCTAACCCGGCGGTGACATTTGATGTCTTTTAGCTTACCCGGCGGTGACATTTGATGTCTTTTAGCTTACCCGGCGGTGACATTTGATGTCTTTTAGCTTACCCGGCGGTGACATTTGATGTCTTTTAGCTTACCCAGCGGTGACATTTGATGTCTTTTAGCTTACCCGGCGGTGACATTTGATGTCTTTTAGCTTACCCGGCGGTGACATTTGATGTCTTTTAGCTTACCCGGCGGTGACATTTGATGTCTTTTAGCTTACCCAGCTGTGACATTTGATGTCTTTTAGCTTACCCGGCGGTGACATTTGATGTCTTTTAGCTTACCCAGCTGTGACATTTGATGTTTGATTATGTCTGTGGATAGTTCTGTTTTAAAGATGGCCAAATGGGCTTGGAGCTAAATTGGTTTGGAGCCAAATTGTTTAGGGGCCAACTTGTTTAGGGGCCAACTTGTTTAGGGGCCAACTTGTTTAAAGGCCAGCTTGTTTAGGGGCCAACTTGTTTAAGGGCCAACGTGTTTAGCGGCCAATTTGTTTAGGGGCCAACTTGTTTAGGGGACAACTTGTTTAAGGGCCAACTTGTTAAGGGGCCAACTTGTTTAGGGGCCAACTTGTTTAAGGTTATCTAATGATGCTAATCTCTCTAAATTATTGTCCCGTGAATCAGTATAAATTCGTTTCTCTGTTGTTTGCTGTAGCTATAACGACAAATGCTTTAAACAAAGGCCAATTGAAGGCGTGTAATGTCAATACAATGTGACCTCAACTTTTAAGACGTATTCACTATATACTCCCTGGACACTGAGTCCATCAAGTCGTAGACGTCTGGCCCTTGGATAAGCTGGGTTACTATATCCTTTAATCCAATAGGGACATTGTTGGCCGGACATTGAGCCGTTTGGGGGAGGGGGAGGGCATCGGTCAGGAAATGAGGTTAAAGTCAGTTTGCGCCTGACCTGTGACCTAGTCAAGTTAGATCGACACGTACATTTCAAAGTTTGTGGACTGAGTAATAACAAAACTGTCGTCTGGTTCATGTGGAGACAGAAACAATGTCCGACTTTATTGTGTAACGTGTGGACATACGATGGTTGGTCATTGCCTTTATATGCTATACACGGTAGACCTTCTCACCCAGCTCATGTTAGCCGGCTATACACGGTAGACCTTCTCACCCAGCTCATGTTAGCCGGCTATACACGGTAGACCTTCTCACCCAGCTCATGTTAGCCGGCTATACACGGTAGACCTTCTCACCCAGCTCATGTTAGCCGGCTATACACGGTAGACCTTCTCACCCAGCTCATGTTAGCCGGCTATGCACGGTAGACCTTCTCACCCAGCTCATGTAAGCCGGCTATACACGGTAGACCTTCTCACCCAGCTCATGATAGCCGGCTATACACGGTAGACCTCCCCACCCAGCTCATGTAAGCCGGCTATACACGGTAGACATCCTCACCCAGCTCATGTAAGCCGGCTATACACGGTAGACCTCCTCACCCAGCTCATGTAAGCCGGCTATACACGGTAGACCTTCTCACCCATCTCATGTAAGCCGGCTATACACGGTAGACCTTCTCACCCAGCTCATGTTAGCCGGCTATACACGGTAGACCTCCCCACCCAGCTCATGATAGCCGGCTATACACGGTAGACCTCCCCACCCAGCTCATGTAAGCCGGCTATACACGGTAGACATCCTCACCCATCTCATGTAAGCCGGCTATACACGGTAGACCTCCTCACCCAGCTCATGTTAGCCGGCTATACACGGTAGACCTTCTCACCCAGCTCATGTTAGCCGGCTATACACGGTAGACCTTCTCACCCACCTCATGTTAGCCGGCTATACACGGTAGACCTCCCCACCCAGCTCATGATAGCCGGCTATACACGGTAGACCTCCCCACCCAGCTCATGTAAGCCGGCTATACACGGTAGACATCCTCACCCATCTCATGTAAGCCGGCTATACACGGTAGACCTCCTCACCCAGCTCATGTTAGCCGGCTATACACGGTAGACCTTCTCACCCAGCTCATGTTAGCCGGCTATACACGGTAGACCTTCTCACCCAGCTCATGTTAGCCGGCTTGTTACTTTTCATGTGAACACCTTTTAACGTCTCACCTACAACTATCCACTGCTCTTGATGTGCGTCACACTTTGACACCTTGCACCTGTTGCACACCTGTAACCGCTCTCACTCTGACTGACCTGTGATGGTGATGGTATCTACTCACAGCCACCCATCGACCAGTCCACACAGCACGTTGACTGCTGTACCGTTGACCACGTCACACAGTCCACACAGCACGTTGACTGCTGTACCGTTGACCACGTCACACAGTCCCACATTCCACGCTGATACACACCACTCAGACTTTGACATGAATCCAATTTTGTAAAGTTTCGTCCTACCGTATTCACCTCAATAAACGTTTAGTTAATTGCTTGCAATTAGTCCTGTTGTCGTGTTGAGCTGTAGTTGTTTTTTGTGGAAGTTTTGAAAATTTTAATGTATAAATTGATGGCTGCGGAAATTAACGTTTTAGTAATAGATTAATCGTTAAATTTTTTATCTGTTAAAATTAATTTGATCGATTAAAATTCGATTAAAATTTAAGAAAATATTTCCAATATTTTTTTTTACAATTTATTACTAATTTATAGTTTTTTACTTACCCGTACACACTTAACCCTCGTATTAATATTATTTATTTAGACGTGCATACGTAAACAAAAAGGTTTTTCCTCCTTATTTCTTGCATAGCAAAACGAATTTGCTGTGTTACGTCACACAATTTGGGAGTCATGGAATTACCGCGACTTAACCGATTTCGCGAAATAATGAATCACGACTTAACGGGATCTATATATGCGTTTTAAAAATATAATTAATCGAAATTAATCAATTAATTTTTCCCGATGAATCGAACACACTTTTTTCAATCAGGGAAAGAATGGACCCAAACTACCGCACGAAGAAGTCAGAACAGCGCGAATGAACGTTGGGGGGGGGCATTTCTTACGTATTGATGGTCTAGCTGGCCAACCATAAACTGTGATTGGCCGACCCTATCGGATGGTATGCTATGTTCGCAAAACAGGGGGGAAAGAACGGACACAAACAAACATTTTTAATAAAAACAACCTGTTAAAAACAAAGTTTTTGACTATAAATCCCTTATATATGAGACATAACTACAAGTGTTGATTATGTTCAATATAATACGCACCGCGCGACAAACATTTACAGGCTGAACGTGACTGAACTCCCCTTGCTGTAAAACACGGGGATGTGGTCATCGATGGCTGGAGTTAACTCCAGCGACCCGTGGAGGTCAACTATAGCAGACGACTTCATAGAGATACATAAAGATAAACTAAGGCATTAATTTAATTACGGTACATTCGATCGATCTGAAATAAAGATACGATGCATTGTTAGGTGACACAAGTCTATGTGCAAAATTTCAGCTCGATAGCATCACGGGAAGTGGGTCATTTTTAAATCCCTTATATTAACTTCAAAATCTTGTCTTTCGTGATCTCTGTCATCGCGGGCGGAAAAACAAAAGTAAAAAATGACCCACTTCCCGTGATGCCATCGAGCGGACATTTGGGTTCGAGGTTGTGGGAGTTGGTAACCAAGTTAAGAAATCCTGACCAAACAAGGGGATTTACAACAACGCGGACTCCATGATTCTGTCCCCTTGATTCGGATTCATTTATTTATCACGCACTTCTTGTCTTTAACCCCATGATACTAACGTCATACTGCTGAGACATGTTCTTTTAGTTTTATCGCGGCACTCGGCTACAAAATCTTCTGTCATCCGTCTAACACATTAGTAGTTAGGTGGCTCTGTTAAAGTGTTAACAAGCGTTTGACTTCACCTCATACGTTATACCTCAGCCTTCCGGTGTACGTCATGTGATGTATGAAAGCATTGAGTCCCTACTAATAAACGGAAGCGGTCTGACGGGTGCGTCCTGATATCTCTAGTAACGTTCAGATGTCAATAGAGGGGGGTGGGGTAGGTGGGTTGTGTGTATGTGTGTGTGCATGTGGTTTGGGGGGGGGTGGTTAAAATGATTTCACTTTTATTTCGACACGTAACCAACAGATAAGATCGTCTGAGGCCGTCACGGAGATTTGGGAGTGTGTGTGTGTGTGTGTGTGTACAGAAACATGCTTCAGAAGTGACACAACATCGGGTCTGTACTCAAACATCGGCGTAGTGGCATGTGAACTGTCGCATTGATTACGACCTCCATTCAGACTTTAAGATAAAAAGAAATTTAAACAAAACAAAAATATCATCAAATTAAATTACAAACAGTTTATAGCTGACGATGATTTAATGTTCAATGTCCAGTAAACCACACACATACACACACACAGACTCCTGTTGCGTCAGAAGACTCCGAGTAAGTGCCGTGCTTGATAAATGAAGTGTGACCAGGACAACAACTGGAAACTTCACTGAGCGTAACTGAGGGGGGGAGGGCTGGGGTAAGGGTGTAGCATATGTTGAAGGAGGAGGGAGTTAGAGGAACAGAGAGGGAGTTAGAGGAGCGGAGGAGGGAGTTAAGGGAATGAATGAGGGAGTTAAGGGAATGGAGGAGGGAGTTATAGGACCGGAGGAGGGAGTTAAGGGAATGGAGGAAGGAGTTAAGGGAATGGAGGAGGGAGTTAGAAGAACGGAGGAGGGAGTTAGGGGAACGGAGGAGGGAGTTTGGGGAACGGAGGAGGGAGTTAGGGGAACGGAGGAGGGAGTTAGGGGAACGGAGGAGGGAGTTAGGAGAACGGAGGAAGGGGTTAAGGTAACGGAGGAGGGAGTTAGGGGAACCGAGGAGAGAGTTAGGGGAACGGAGGAGGGAGTTAGGGGAACGGAGGAAGGGGTTAAGGTAACGGAGGAGGGAGTTAGGGGAACGGAGGAGGGAGTTAGGGGATGGAGGAGGGAGTTATAGGCAGGGAGGCAGTTGTGGTAACTGAGGAGGAGAGAGTTAGAAGAACGGAGGCGGGAGTTATAGGAAGGGAAGCTGTTATGGTTACTGAAAAGTTTAATTTCCTGAGACTCGTGCTGATAATTCGGATATAAATAACTGCAGAGGCGACGGCGAGGGTTGACAGGTGGAGCTCGGTGTTTTACCATCAATAAGTGAAAACCGTTTCAACCGGTACTTCCTGTATCGTGGTGTTGTTATGCTGGAGACGAAATTGATTCATTTTGTTCGAATTCATGTTGGATTTGTTCCGTGAGCTCCAGTGTTACACACTAAGAGGACAAGATATTTAAATCGTGTGCCGGCTTCTAAATGGTGTTAACAGTTGTTTATTCTGTTTGTGCTGGACACATTTAAAAACGAATGTTAATCGGTTATGTATCCTACTTCTGTCATTATCCTAACATACTCCTGTCATTCTCCTAACATACTCCTGTCACTCTAGAACAAATTGTGCGGGTTTCAGTTGACTTTCTGTCACTGTGTCCTGTATGCGGACACATGTGTTGTACTGTTTACCTTTATGGTACATGTTTACATTTGTTTGGACAGTGTCACCCGTGTGTTGCACCAATGTTGTCGATGTCCACCCGTGTGTTGCACCTGTGTTGTCGATGTTCACCGGTGTGTTGCACCTGTGTTGTCAATTTCCCCCCTTGTGTTGCAACACTGTTGTCAATGTCATCATTTCTATTATTATTATATAGCACCCACACCCCCCTTGGAATGATATTTGGATATTGTGTGGATATTTATATGGTTGATAAATGTCACATATCATTTATATTGACAATCCGTCGTTTAAACATCCCATAATCCACTTTGTGACAATGCATAGTGACGTCATGTAATAAATCACTTACCTCTGACAGTGGTTGCCGTCACACTTGAAGTGGCCAATATTTCATTGAAGCAGTCGTGGATTAACAACAGTTAAGTGAAGGATTAACAGGGGTGGGGTTAAAGACAAACGTGTGACCCGGGCTGTCGGTGAAGTCAGGTTTTGACTATAGTGAACCAGTGTCTTGTTATTTCCTTCCTCGTGTCAGTGGTATTGGTTCAGTGAATGTGTACAGAGAGACAGAGAGTTGCTTGTATGGCTATGACAATATCGGTGGCATGATTTAACCTGCACTGATTGTAATCGTTTGCTGCCTGTAGTCGAGATCGTGTTTACTGGACCGGAGCTGGTTACTGTAAATGTCGGTTAAGGAATCGAATCCCGTTCCTGTAGAAACATTCTGCAAAGAAAGGTTGATATGAAATTGATGGCATCATTGTTTATTGCCCGCTTTGATAGACAACTAGCCGATGACGTCAGTGTGTATTGCTCAGTTTGATAGACAACTAGCCGATGACGTCAGTGTGTATTGCTCAGTTTGATAGACAACTAGCCGATGACGTCAGTGTGTATTGCTCAGTTTGATAGACAACTAGCCGATGAAAAAGTAAAGTAAAGTTCCCCTTTTAGCCTATGCTGGCCTATGAGGCAAGTGAGGCACTGAGACTCGAACACGTGACTCTCAGTACGTCAGCCGAGCGCGCTGCCACTCGACCACCGCGCCCCCACTAGCCGACGACGTCATTGTTTCTTGCCTACTTTGGTAGACAGCTAGCCGATGACGTCATTGTTTATTGCCCACTTTGATAGTCAACTAGCCGATGACGTCATTGTGTATTGCTCAGTTTGATAGACAACTAGCCGATGACGTCATCGACTGAGTTGAGAATACAAAGCTTGAGTCGTGGTTATGTGGTCATAGCCAAGATGGCAGAACATCCGGCTTGTTAAAGTTCTGTCTTGAACGTGAAATACCATAAACTTGGTATCGCTTTCAGCAATATACACAATGATAATTCCTATCGCCTATTTAGTTTATTATAAGAATAACATCTTTGTATAGTCCTATGGTTTCTATGATACAAGTACTTTGTATCAACAAAAGTGGTATTAGGTGATTTAAAAATGTAGATAATTTGCAATAGTCAAATGTTGAAAACAAAACAATTAAACACAATTATGTTAAAGATTACTTTTGTGACTACTTTCTACTATATAGATTTATTCATAGGATCAAAGAAACCCAACAATTAAACCAATGACTTTCAGTCTTAGATTAACGGCGTTAAAATACAATCAACAAAATCTAGGCACCTTTTCTCGTGCCTGAAAAATCTAGTTACGCAATATACGAGCTCCCCCCCCTCCCCACCAACTATCTTCCATATTTATTGATTAAACCATTACAGTCTCTGGCGTTATAGATTATCACAAGAGCTTAACATATGACGGGCGTGGTCTGTGTCTCAGTACTCACTTGTACCTACACGCATCTCATTACTCACTTGTACCTACACGCATCTCAGTACTCACTTGTACCTACACGCATCTCAGTACTCACTTGTACCTACACGCATCTCAGTAATCACTTGTACCTACGCGCATCTCAGTACTCACTTGTACCTACACGCATCTCATTACTCACTTGTACCTACACGCATCTCAGTACTCACTTGTACCTACACGTATCTCAGTACTCACCTGTACCTACACGCATCTCAGTACTCACTTGTACCTACACGCATCTCATTACTCACCTGTACCTACACAATCTCATTACTCACCTGTACCTACACGCATCTCAGTACTCACTTGTACCTACACGCATCTCAGTACTCACTTGTACCTACACGCATCTCATTACTCACCTGTACCTACACAATCTCATTACTCACCTGTACATACACGCATCTCAGTACTCACTTGTACCTACACGCATCTCATTACTCACCTGTACCTACACAATCTCATTACTCACCTGTACCTAAACGCATCTCATTACTCACTTGTACCTACACGCATCTCAGTACTCACTCCCATTACGATGTGTACCGTGTTGATATCAACAACACTATGTATAACATCATCTCTAGTATAGTAGCTCTATGCACGCACCTAAACCCGCTCATTATGTTAGCACAGCTCCGAACTATGTAATGGCAACCATTTAGGGCAGGGCCTTTATTGTCTTGAACATGTCTTACACTCTGATTAAGAGTTACTTTTTTTTGTTGCTGAGATATATTCAATATTAGACATTGGCTGCATAGTTGAAAAATAGGAAGAAGATATAATTATATAAATTAAAAAATTGGCCAAAATACCGTCGTTGGATTTCTTTATGATTCTGTCATCCGGTTGTCTGATTTATAAATATAAATGGTCGGTGATTCGTTTTCCAGATCATTGTTATACCATTGTTAAAAGTAAATTGTGTTTTTCTTAAAAGGGTGTTCTAGGAGAGTTTTTGTGAACCGTTGTGTTTTTATTTCGTGATTGGAATATGGCAGAAATCTTTTCTGGGATTCACTTTGTTGGATTTAAAACAAAAATGTGAAAGATAAATGAATTTGTAATCTGACACCCCTACAAACATATTGTAGCGTAAAATGAGTCTGACCCAAAAGGCCAAAAAGAAGTTCATTGGTTCATTCTCCAAGAGGAAAAAAATAAAGTCGACCACCAAGGAGGAGGAGCGACCCCCGCCGCTGCCTCGGTCACGCCCCCCTATCCCAGACTTCTCTCGTCCGTTTGAGGAAACCATGGGCCTCCTCTACTCGGCCAAGCCGAGTCCGGCCATGTTGGACCATCCGGTCACCTCGGGACGTTCGTCTCCCGTGACCGCCCTGTGCACGTCCTCTTGCACGCCTGGTGTGCATCATTTCGCGGCGGTCGCGCCAGGTCCGCACAGAGTTCAAAGCGTTTTGGTGCACTCGACCAGCCTGCAGGACATGAGCCCCCGCTTGGCCAGGCTTAACAGGGCGAACAGTGAGCTCGTTTTGTCTGTTAACAAGGATCTCAAAATATCGGACTCCGGGCCTGGTCCGTTACGTAACATTGTCAATTCAGTGGATTACCATTCTCGTCAACACGAAGATGTCACCAACAAGCCACGTCTGTACACACATTCCCATCGCGCACCACCGGAAGTCGATGACCCACATCTGGAAAACGAATCTCCCAGTCTGTGGGACGCCAACTCCCAAAACAAAGCAGACGACTGCCATGCGGATATCCACAGGTGTTCAAGCTGGTCATCACCTCGGTCTCCACCAGGCGATCATGTCACCAACGGTAGTTTCGAACCTACTGGAGACTCTGTTGTCAGCAGCAGTTACGTGAACAGTCCTGTTGATGATGGGGCTCAATGGTGCAGACGATGTCTTTGTTGAACCGTGTGGTTGTGGACTGCCTACAGAATCAAGAATTCGTAAAGACAATGCTGTTAGCAATCTTTCATATGATGGGGAACATAGCAATAACGACAAAGGCGGTAACACGTTGCTTGACGCAACAACGCAACCCAACAATGGGAAGACAACTGTTGTCCCCTTAGATTCCTCCAGCCCGGTTATCCAACCTGAAAGTACAACCCGGGTTTTTCAGTCAGACTCTCCCCAACCGACAACCCCGTCAGAATATTGCAAGATTGCCGAGACCCGATCCTACCTCCAGAACCACGAGAACAAGTACTACAGCTTGCCCAGAATTCCCCGGATGGACAGCTCCGTGCTGAAGAAGATCGAGTTTTTCGAGCATTTCACCGATGTCGACGGCAGCGGAGCTCAGCTGTCCAAAAGTCTGGACACGGCCACCTTTAAACAAATGACCTCTAGCGGACCCCTGGCCCCTAGACGCTCGTTGTCTCCCCCTGAACATGTCTCCTACACCAACACAAAGCGGCTGTCTTTATGGACAAGTCTTAAGTCGCCAAGGGGAGAGGCGTCTGATGGCGGGCTGAGGCCGCGAGGCGATGAGGCCAACGTGGGACTTGATGACAAGTTCAAACCTGTCATCGAACACGTTTCTGCTGGGCCCCCAACACAGTCCAATGACAATGTGCCTGATGGGCCCCCAACACAGTCCAAAGACAAGGTGGTCCCCGGGCCCTCTATAGAGGTTATTGAGAAGAGATCTTGGGGGCCCCTCAATGAAACTTCAAACTTTGCTCAAGCCGTTTCATCTCATGCAAGGGATCAACCTCGTCATTCAGACCCTCCCACAGATGCCGCCCCTGCTCAAACTCAAAAGTCGGTCGTCGAAACGGCGCCAGAGGCCCATCCCGGTGACGCCCACGGGCCGACCATGTAGGGGTGCGTTTCCCCGCGGGTTCCCCAACCCAGGGGCGTCGTCTTGCCCACGACTCAACTTCTCAAAGTTCCGACGTTCAAAGTCCATCCCTGAGATTGGAATACTCTGTGACTGCGGGAAAGGCTGTGAGGCGGAATGTGTGACGGAGGACTGGTCAGCCAGTGCTGGACCTGCTGGTCAAGCGACGGAATTCTGTTACAGCCTGACGGATATGAACCATCAGAAACAGGTTATCGATCTATTATAATTTTTTTTATGACCGCATTATGAAATCATGACTTTTCTTTACGCATTTCAAAAACTTGTCATCACACATCTGGTCTATTTAAGGCTATGCATCTATATAAAAATAATTTTAACAACACGCATTCTTCAATATCTATGTACACATCTCAGACTCATAGTACCAAATCCATTACAGCAGACGACCTGTATACTTTTAACCAAATCTATTATAGCAGACACATATATATGTGTTAACCAAATGTAATAAAGCACACGACCTATATAATTTTAACCAAATATATTACAGCAGACGACATATATATGTTCAACAAATCTATTATAGCAGACGACATATATATGTGTTAACCAAATGTATTAGAGCAGACGACATATATATGTGTTTAACCAAATCTATTACAGCAGACGACATAATTATATACGTGTTAACCAAATCTATTATAGCAGACGACACACACACACATATATATATACATTTTACGTACATATTTCTTTGCCAGTGATCACCCTGTTGTTCTTCATTAGTTAAAATTAGACACCACCTGGCCCACCTCATTTTTATCTGGGATTATTTTTTTTTATCGCATTGTGTCATTGCCTAAAATAGCATTTTTTTAGTTCATGTATATCGTTCTTATTTCGTGGAATCTTTTTGTTTGTATGTGAAGTTGTTTACAAAATATTTGTTTATAAAATGTGTTTGGTCTTATATCCTCACTTCCCTGGTATTGTTGCCACCATTATGTTAGAATCCGTTTTAGTTTTATGAACAAATTTACGATTTTGTTATTTAATTTTTGTTGTTGTTGTTATTTTAAATATTTTCTCCTTCTCTTTGGAAAGTAATTTTTTGTCCATTGCACACCGATTGGTCACTCTGAGCTCTCCTTGCACTAGCCGATTAATCTTGCCATCATGCGACTACCAGATTCTCATGTAATCATCATTCTGCTCGCCATTCACACCCCGAGTCCAACCAATCCCCAATTCTACACAAAAAAATTATACGGATTGATTGCCCTCGACCACAGCCTCGAGTTCTGGAAATCCCCATCAATATATTTTTTTAAAACCTCGAGACAGTTTGTTATCCATCATCTCTTGAGCAGACGGATGATACGTTCGTATTGTTGTTTTTTTAAAAATCGTATTAGTAATTCTATTTCATACCAATGTTTCCTGTTATAGTAATTGTATTTCATACCAATTTTTCCTGGTATAGTTATTGTATTTCATACCTTAATGTTTCCTGGTATAGTAATTAAATTCTATTCTATTGTCAGCTGTGCCAAACATCTTATCTTGAAAATATCATCGTATGACCATTCATTGTATGACCATTCATCGTATGACCATTCATCGTATGACCATTCATCGTATGACCATTCATCGTATGACCATTCATCGTATGACCATTCATCGTATGACCATTCATCGTATGACCATTCATCGTATGACCATTCATCGTATGACCATTCATCGTATGACCATTCATCGTATGACCATTCATTATTGTCAACTATTCCTTCATAACCCTTCTCTCATTAGGATCCAGTGGTGATCGCCTAGTCCTCGGCAGGCACAGCACCACACTTTGAACTCGTGGCTCTATTCCGTGAAAGTGGGCCGTCAGTTCTCTGACACACCTGGAGATACGGACCTTTCACTTGGCCCCATTAAGTGCACGTCGGCACATGTAAACACTGCTGACAATAGGTTATTTGGTGTGTTGGTAGGTCTCCCAATAGGTTGGTTGGTCTGTCCGTCAGTCAGTTGGTGGCTAGGTCTGTCTGTAGGTTGCTGTCTGATGTCTGTAGGTTGGTCTGTCTGTAAGTTGGTCTTTCTGTAGGTTGGTCTGTCTGTAGGTTGGTCTGTCTCTATGTTTGTCTGTCTGCAGGTTGGTCTGTCTGTAAGTTGGTTTGTCGTTCCGTTAGAGGTTCGCCATGGGATCACAGTGCATTAATTAAAATGACCATTTGCCCATTGGATTAAATGATTGTTATAAACAAACGAGAGTCCAAGGTGAATTTCAGTCGTGATGATAAGATTGTAGTGCTCCACTGGGGCGTACACAGGTATTTGAGAATCACTGTCCTGGCTCACGTTAAAATCATATCAGCTGTGTCTCATTGAGTTGTCCGAACAAAGTAAGTGCTCCACTGTGGCGTACAGAGCAAGTTGAGAATCACTGTCCTGGCTCACGTTAAAATCATATCAGCTGTGTCTCATTGAGTTGTCCAAACAAAGTAAGTGCTCCACTGTGGCGTACAGAGCAAGTTGAGAATCACTGTCCTGGCTCACGTTAAAATCATATCAGCTGTGTCTCATTGAGTTGTCCGAACAAAGTAAGTGCTCCAGGCATTAGCCATTGAAATATTCCCTTTTGAACAAATCTTTAAACGCTGGGATTAAGAGAGAAAAAAATGGAAAGAAAGAAAGAGAGAAGGGAATCCGATGTGCTCTCCCTTGATCTGCCCGTGTTATTAGAACATAGGACGCAATACTATTCTGTACAGAAGGATATTCTGCAATAGATGAGATACGATACCTGTGTACTGTGCCCGTCTACCTGTGATATCTGCCCTTCTACCTGTGTAATGTGCCATTCTACCTGTGTACTGTGCCCGTCTACATGTGCACTCTTCCCATCTGCATGTGCACTCTGCCCTTCTTCTACCTGTGCACCGTGCCCCTGCCCGTCTGTCCGCCTGATTGACTGTCCGAATGTTTGCGTTGCGAATCTAACCTTCAGACCGTTGTGTTACCTGCCAATAAACGTCTGTAATCCTATTCCCGACAACTCTTGGCTGGCCTTCTCACGGTAATTTCATCACACTTCCCTCCCCTGTTGGGTTGTTTATTTTATTTTTCTATTAACTCGCGTGTCACTGTGACTTTTCCAACAGATTTCAAGGTCGCGAGGTCAATAATTATTGATTAAATTAAACCCTTTTTTGATGTACACAAGGGGTGTCAAAAGTTTTTTATCAACGGGTGCCGTATTTCATGATGTAAAAATATGCGTGGGCGGATTAAGATTATAAACAGAAATGACATTAATTTAAGACTGAGTTAACGGACTTTTCAATTGTATGATTTTGTTGGTAATTTGTAAAAGAGATATTTTGTGGGTACAATACGATCGTGATTTTCGATAACTTATAAAATACGTATAAT
This sequence comes from Ampullaceana balthica, assembly GCA_944989445.1. Classification (NCBI taxonomy): domain Eukaryota; kingdom Metazoa; phylum Mollusca; class Gastropoda; family Lymnaeidae; genus Ampullaceana; species Ampullaceana balthica. The sequence goes on from CALYLW010000564.1 coordinate 178,518, forward strand.
ATATTACATCATTGGAAACGACTATAATTTGTTAAATAATCACCAAGTTACACATAAGCTGTAGTTTTTATAATACGTAATTTACAATAAATAAAAAGTGTTGAAATATAATAATTACAGCGGGAAATGGTGTGTTAACAAATGTGATGTAAAATATGTCTTAAAATTTATGTGCACTTATGCCACATTCGTTTCCTTTTCGAGATGGCAAAAATAAACAATAATACGTTATTATTTTTTGCCATTAGACGTCATCACAATTCGTACACATAATCACACATAACTTGGTCGGTTTTTTTTGTTGTTTTTTAAATGTATAACTTTTTAAAAATCAACATTCTCCTTTGTAAACAAATTTTAATGAAACGTCACCAATTTTCCCGTCATTTGACGAAATCGAATTGTTTAATCAAAACAGCACCTAATTTCAGCTTTTCTATAAAATCTGTCGTCGTTACAGAAAATATCCACTACACTAGTCATTTATTTATTGAAGATGAGGTCGCGAGCCACTTAAATTTTGAACGCGGGCCACTTAAAATTGGAACGCGGGCCGCATTTGTCCCGCAGGCCGGACTTTGGCCATCCCTGATGTACACTGATTATTTAACCGGTCAAAGATCGCATATGGTTTATCATTTCAGTGTGAGTCCTAAACAAAGGATTTGAAGTCAAAATTACTTTCCTCCCCCCCCTCCCCGGGGTCCAACACACAACTACTAACTGATTTCTTCTCTAGGTCTGCCACCATCCACCGCTAGGAGCAAGACTCAACAATCTCACCTACTAACTGATTTCTTCTCTAGGTCTGCCACCATCCACCGCTAGGAGCAAGACTCAACAATCTCACCTACTAACTGATTTCTTCTCTAGGTCTGCCACCATCCACCGCTAGGAGGAATACTCAACAATCTCACCTACTAACTGACTTCTTCTCTAGGCCTGCTACCATCCACCGCTAGGAGCAAGACTCAACAATCTTACCTACTAACTGATTTCTTTTCTAGGTCTGCTACCATCCACCGCTAGGAGCAAGACTCAACAATCTCACCTACTAACTGATTTCTTCTCCCGGTCTGCCACCATCCACCGCTAGGAGCAAGACTCAACAATCTCACCTACTAACTGATTTCTTCTCCAGGTCTGCCACCATCCACGATGCATGGAAGATAACGGTGATCTGCCCCTGTTGCTATGCCGACCGTGTGACCTTCACATTCACAGACAACCAGAGTTCAGCGGCCATCTTGTGCTAGACAGACTTAAAAAACGTAAGAATTTCATTCCACACAATTTTTTTACTTCCGATTTTCCTTCCAATTTGAGATCTTTAATTTCACCACGAACCTAGCCCCCCACCCACCCAAACCCACACACACACATACCACACACACACATACCCCACACACACATACCCCACACACACACACACCCCACACACACGCACGCACGCGCGCGCACAACACTTGTACCACACATCAATATTGCTAAGAAGCACATCATCAAAAAACTCTCAGCCAAGTTAAATCCATTAATTGTATCTCTAAAATAATACTATCCCGAGTCAATGACTAGCAAATTATGATAACACTAGCGTATCTCCCGTCAAAAATGACGGAAGTTTTCAGCTGAAATCTATTTATTTTGAAAAAATGCACTTTTTTTAGGGCGCCTACGGCGCCCACCTTTTTTCAAAAGCCCAACTAACTTGTCCTTGTTTGATCAATACGAAATATTAAACTTTCTGAAATGCAAACAAAATATTTTATAACAGGAGTTGTAGGGCGCCGTAGGCACACCTTTTGATGCATTGGTGCAGTAATTTGGTGCGCTGCTTTCTAAAATTAGTAGCGTCACGGACAGACACTACAGACGTGACATTGCAAATTATATTGTAAATAAAGGAAACATCTTTATGTGAACATATAATAAAATAGTTTTACAGGAGTATTTATAATTTTGTTTTAAAAAAGTTTTTAAAAGAAAATTACGCTGGCTAAGTAGTCCGTTTTACATTACTATCAATGGTTCACCGACAAAACGGCCCCGACATAACGGCCCCGACAAAACGGCCCCGGACTAATAGATGGACTAAAAGTAACATGTCCAATCAAATATTAAATTCGTATTTTTACTCACGTCTTCAGTGTCAGGTTTTGCTAATAATAAACAATAATAATGACATCACAATAGTGAATTTCATAGCCTTTACGTGAAATGGTACCAATCGCGGCTGTTTGTTGACAATAAACGATATAATAACATCAAAATATATAATTTTACAATTTTAACACTTTATTTAAGGGTGAAAAAGTTGACAAAAGCTTAAAATGAAAAAAAAATTAAGTTTTTGTAGAAAAATTTTAACAATTTGTCTGGGCCGTTTTGTCTGGGGCCGTTATGTCGGGGCCGTTTTGTCCGGGACCGTTTTGTCCGGGACCGTTTTGACGGGTCACCCTATCAATACCTAACAAGAGAATTGCATATACAACGCAGATCTAATGCAGTTATTACATTTGTCACGAACATGGACAATCTTTAAATTATTGAACTGTACAGTTTTTAAGATTAAAATTTGTATCCCTGAAAACTACAAAAATGTTATTTAGCCCTTTTTAACGCAATTTCCCATTAGAAAAAATGCGTTTCTATATTTGAAATGTCTGTAACGCTTGATCCTGAAATTCCTCCTGAACCATACCAGATGGAGGGTTCGGGTCTCAAGGATGTACAAGGGCCAAAAAATACCGAAAAGTTTTACTGGATTTCTGGAAAATAAATTAATTTCAATTTTTTTTTAACGAAAAAAGATCAGTATTTTGTCAATTTCTCGCAAACCATAACAGCTATCGGGTTGAAACAAACCCCAAACGATAGCTAATAATTTTCAGAACAATGTTGGAGAAGGAATTTTTGAAAAATCTCTTTTCATTCGACTCCCGTAATTTGAGCAGCATGTTGTATATAGCAGCATGTTGTATATAGCAGCATGTTGTATATAGCAGCATGTTGTATATAGCAGCATGCTGTATATAGCAGCATGTTGTATATAGCAGCATGCTGTATATAGCAGCATGTTGTATATAGCAAGTGTTTTGTTTATACCTTCATAATTATTGATTTCAATTGACTTTTCATGTAATCTAGAATGATTTCCCTTGAATAAAAAAAATCGGAATTCTTTTTTTTGAAATTGCGGTTCGAGTTTTTATTACTTGTTTTCCCTTGTGGTCTGCACATTTTTTAATGGATAGATGAAAGACTTTTAGCCACATCTAAATGATTTGTTTAGTGGCTAGATGCGGACTTTTAGCCACATCTAAATGATTTGTTTAGCGGCCAGATGCAGACTTTTAGCCACATCTTAACTTGCTGGCACTCATGAAGCCTTCACGCGCCTTTGTGAAACTGTAGCTATATTTAGCCGCTAATCATGGTGGCGTATGTTGGTGTGACGTCATTTAATAACAATGTTCTTCTATCTGGCCTGCCATTAGGACCGCCTGGACCACCAGGACCACCAGCCGTGAAGAAGCGGTCCGCCAAATCTGAGCAGGATGAAGAGAGTGACAGCGACCCAGCTGAGACCACACAACTCAACACAGCCGAGGACCAGGTGGACGGTCTCTTTGTCAAGAACAACTCTAAAGTCAGGTCAGTGCTTTGGTGGGGCATCTTAAAGTGACCTAGGGTAGCTTTTAGCCAGATGCTCGGGGACATCTTAAAGTTACCAAAGGTAGCCATAAATCTAACTCGCGGATCACATTCCGAGAATCCCTTTTCTGGAGACGTGGGTTGCTTCCCATATCTTATAACGCACTTTTCGGCCTACAAAAAATCTCTATACAGTAAAGTCTTTCTTTTCACTGATGACGTGTTGCAATAAAAGTAAGTCTAGACACAACATAAATCTTTGTTTTTTTTACCATTACCTCATGAAATTCGAATTATTTCGTTTTAAACTGACGTAATAATTTTTATCACGTTGTATCTCTTTTCACCTCAAGCATGTTGGGTTGTTTCGTTCCTGGCGTGTTAGCAATGCGATACTTTTGACATTCCCGGCAGAACCAATTTTTATTTTTATATGGATGCTTGTCTTAAGACCTTTTGTTACGTCTGAGAAATAACTGAGGTGTCGGCAGTGGTGGATCTGGGGGTGCGCCCTGGGCGCTGCTTAATATTGCAGCCCTTCTCCCGCTAGAAAATCACGAAATATTGCGTGAGACGCCGCATGTGCAGTGTAAACAGTCTTGAGTAGCACATTGCGCTAAGTGTCTAACGGTGCTGGCATTGATTTTAGTCCCGAATTCCACGATTTGCCATCAATTTTGAGCCCTTAAAAAATGCGCATGCTTGTCGGCACATCAAAGACATTCCGACCACTTGTCACAACTCTTAATAAGGTCAGGGTGTGTGTGACGTCACCTATAAAATGATTAAATCCGTGTTTATTGACTGGAAACAACGGACAACCGTAGGCTGTGTTCTTCCCAACAAACTTTGTACAGCTCTGGAGAGCCTGGCCCCACAACGTCCGCATGGGTCACTCAGTTGGTGTGTGGTGTACCTCATTTGGTGTGTCGTGTGCCTCAGTTAGTGTGTCGTGTGCCTCGGTTAGTGTGTCGTGTACATCAGTTGGTGTGTCGTGTGCCTCAGTTGGTGTGTCGTGTACCTCAGTTGGTGTGTCGTGTACATCAGTTGGTGTGTCGTGTACATCAGTTGGTGTGTGGTGTACATCAGTTGGTGTGTGGTGTACGTCAGTTGGTGTTGTGTACATCAGTTGGTGTGTTGTGTACATCAGTTGGTGTGTCGTGTGCCTCAGTTGGTGTGTCGTGTACCTCAGTTGGTGTGTCGTGTACCTCAGTTGGTGTGTCGTGTACCTCATTTGGTGTGTCGTGTACATCAGTTGGTGTGTCGTGTACATCAGTTGGTGTGTCGTGTACCTCAGTTGGTGTGTGGTGTACATCAGTTGGTGTGTCGTGTACATCAGTTGGTGTGTGGTGTACCTCAGTTGGTGTGTGGTGTACATCAGTTGGTGTGTCGTGTACATCAGTTGGTGTGTCGTGTACATCAGTTGGTGTGTCGTGTACATCAGTTGGTGTGCCGTGTACATCAGTTGGTGTGTCGTGTACATCAGTTGGTGTGTGGTGTACCTCAGTTTGCTGTGTCGTGTACATCAGTTGGTGTGTGGTGTACATCAGTTGGTGTGTGGTGTACCTCAGTTGGTGTGTCGTGTACATCAGTTGGTGTGTGGTGTACCTCAGTTGGTGTGTCGTGTACATCAGTTGGTGTGTGGTGTACCTCAGTTGGTGTGTGGTGTACCTCAGTTGGTGTGTTTTGTACATCTGTTGGTGTGTCATGTACATCAGTTGGTGTGTGGTGTACATCAGTTGGTGTGTGGTGTACATCAGTTGGTGTGTGGTGTACATCAGTTGGTGTGTCGTGTACCTCAGTTGGTGTGTGGTGTACCTCAGTTGGTGTGTCGTGTACCTCAGTTGGTGTGTCGTGTACCTCAGTTGGTGTGTCGTGTGCATCAGTTGGTGTGTGGTGTACCTCAGTTGGTGTGTCGTGTACATCAGTTGGTGTGTGGTGTACCTCAGTTGGTGTGTCGTGTACCTCAGTTGGTGTGTGGTGTACATCAGTTGGTGTGTGGTGTACCTCAGTTGGTGTGTGGTGTACATCAGTTGGTGTGTGGTGTACATCAGTTGGTGTGTCGTGTACATCAGTTGTGTGTGGTGTACATCAGTTGGTGTGTGGTGTGCCTCAGTTGGTGTGTCGTGTACATCAGTTGGTGTGTCGTGTACATCAGTTGGTGTGTGGTGTACATCAGTTGGTGTGTGGTGTACCTCAGTTGGTGTGTCGTGTACATCAGTTGGTGTGTGGTGTACATCAGTTGGTGTGTGGTGTACCTCAGTTGGTGTGTGGTGTACATCAGTTGGTGTGTGGTGTACCTCAGTTGGTGTGTGGTGTACCTCAGTTGGTGTGTGGTGTACATCAGTTGGTGTGTGGTGTACATCAGTTGGTGTGTGGTGTACCTCAGTTGGTGTGTGGTGTACCTCAGTTGGTGTGTGGTGTACATCAGTTGGTGTGTGGTGTACCTCAGTTGGTGTGTGGTGTACCTCAGTTGGTGTGTGGTGTACCTCAGTTGGTGTGTGGTGTACCTCAGTTGGTGTGTGGTGTACATCAGTTGGTGTGTGGTGTACCTCAGTTGGTGTGTGGTGTACCTCAGTTGGTGTGTGGTGTACCTCAGTTGGTGTGTGGTGTACCTCAGTTGGTGTGTGGTGTACATCAGTTGGTGTGTGGTGTACCTCAGTTGGTGTGTGGTGTACCTCAGTTGGTGTGTGGTGTACCTCAGTTGGTGTGTGGTGTACCTCAGTTGGTGTGTGGTGTACATCAGTTGGTGTGTCGTGTACATCAGTTGGTGTGTCGTGTACCTCAGTTGGTGTGTCGTGTACATCAGTTGGTGTGTCGTTTACCTCAGTTGGTGTGTGGTGTACCTCAGTTGGTGTGTCGGGGTGTGAGTGTTAGTAACGATAGGTGAATTAAATACAGAGAGCCACCGATTCCAAAACCGTGCCATAAATCTTTATCTTGACACAAATATGTTTTATTAGCAGGATACTTGACACAGATAAATTCATGTTTTATTCTTATCGTCCGCATCTTTGTTTTGAATTATTTAGATATTCGTATTTTTGGTTGTAATATGAAATTACAACTGTACAACATCAACCTATGGTAGGGGAAGTTAGACTTTATCAACATATGGTAGGGGAAGTAAGACTGAATCGACATATGGTAGGGGAAGTAAGACTTTATCAACCTATGGTAGGGGAAGTTAGACTTTATCAACATATGGTAGGGGAAGTTAGACTTTATCAACATATGGTAGGGGAAGTAAGACTGAATCGACATATGGTAGGGGAAGTAAGACTGAATCGACATATGGTAGGGGAAGTAAGACTTTATCAACATATGGTAGGGGAAGTAAGACTTTATCAACATATGGTAGGGGAAGTAAGACTTTATCAACATATGGTAGGGGAAGTAAGACTTTATCAACATATGGTAGGGGAAGTAAGGCTGAATCGACATATGGTAGGGGAAGTAAGACTTTATCAACATATGGTAGGGGAAGTAAGACTTTATCAACATATGGTAGGGGAAGTAAGGCTGAATCGACATATGGTAGGGGAAGTAAGGCTGAATCGACATATGGTAGGGGAAGTAAGACTGAATCGACAAATGGTACGGGGAAGTAAGACTGAATCGACATGGTAGGGGAAGTAAGACTGAATCGACATATGGTAGGGGAAGTAAGACTGAATCGACATATGGTAGGGGAAGTAAGACTGAATCGACATATGGTAGGGGAAGTAAGACTTTATCAACATATGGTAGGGTAAGTAAGACTGAATCGACATATGGTAGGGGAAGTAAGACTGAATCGACATGGTAGGGGAAGTAAGACTGAATCGACATATGGTAGGGGAAGTAAGACTGAATCGACATATGGTAGGGGAAGTAAGACTTTATCAACATATGTTAGGGTAAGTAAGACTTTATCAACATATGGTAGGGTAAGTAAGACTGAATCGACATATGGTAGGGGAAGTAAGACTGAATCGACATATGGTAGGCGAAGTAAGACTGAATCGACATATGGTAGGCGAAGTAAGACTGAATCGACATATGGTAGGGTAAGTAAGTCTTTATCAACATATGGTAGGCGAAGTAAGACTTTATCAACATATGGTAGGGTAAGTAAGACTTTATCAACATATGGTAGGGTAAGTAAGACTGAATCGACATATGGTAGGGGAAGTAAGACTGAATCGACATATGGTAGGGGAAGTAAGACTTTATCAACCTATGGTAGGGGAAGTTAGACTTTATCAACATATGGTAGGGGAAGTAAGACTTTATCAACATATGGTAGGGGAAGTAAGACTTTATCAACATATGGTAGGGGAAGTAAGGCTGAATCGACATATGGTAAGGGAAGTAAGGCTGAATCGATATGTGGTAGGGGAAGTAAGGCTGAATCGACATATGGTAGGCGAAGTAAGACTGAATCGACATATGGTAGGGGAAGTAAGACTGAATCGACATATGGTAGGGGAAGTAAGACTGAATCGACATATGGTAGGGGAAGTAAGACTTTATCAACATATGGTAGGGGAAGTAAGACTTTATCAACATATGGTAGGGGAAGTAAGACTTTATCAACATATGGTAGGGGAAGTAAGACTTTATCAACATATGGTAGGGGAAGTAAGGCTGAATCGACATATGGTAAGGGAAGTAAGGCTGAATCGATATGTGGTAGGGGAAGTAAGGCTGAATCGACATATGGTAGGCGAAGTAAGACTGAATCGACATATGGTAGGGGAAGTAAGACTGAATCGACATATGTTAGGGGAAGTAAGACTTCATGAACATATGGTAGAGGAATTAAGACCTTGATCAACATGGGGTAGGGGAAGTAAGACTGAATCATTATTTGGTGAGACATATAAGAATTAATCAACATATTGTATATCAGTGCTTCTCAAAGTGGTGGTCCTCGGACCGGTGCCGGTCCGTGGGCCATCTGATGCCGGTTCACTGAAGTTACCAAGAAAGGTCATTTCGATACCACCTCAGTACAGGGGAAATAGTTCACCGGTTCCTGGTGCAATGGAAAAATTCCTTCCGGTCCGCCACACAAAAAAGTTTGAGAAGCACCGTTGTATATGATACAGTATCTAGTTGACTTTGTAAAGATTGTAGACGATGTTCCCTTTAAGCTGCCTTGTCGCGCAGATATCTGACCGACGCCGCGCAGCAGTTTAGGATAACCGCGCGCCAAATTTTGTAAACACAGTACACAAAAAATGGACCCAAGGCAACTTTGCACACGATATTTATTAACTCTGAACACAGGCCACCGAATCTTAGCGGGAACGTTGACTGTAGAATATAACAAAAGTTTGAGAAGCCCTGGTTTATGTCACCAGCCTCGCTCATGTTTTATGACCGTTGTTCCGTGATGACGTCACGACCATAAACATCGTCTGCTGTGTTGGATCCATGCTGGCGAACTAACGCTGAGCCGGTCCATCGGACTCCAGAGTCACGGACTCTGGCATATGGCGTCACTGACGGCTCGTGTTACGGGCGTAGAATGGTCAAGAACTGACCGGTGACGCCACGTGATCTCATTTCAACTTTTCCATGTTGACGGAATTGGGTTTGGCATTAATTAGTATGGTATAATGTTGCTTAAATAGTGCCTGGTATAATGACATTACTTAGTATGGTATAATGTTGCTGAAATAGTGCCTGGTATTATGGCATTAATTAGTATGGTATAATGTTGCTGAAATAGTGCCTGGTATTATGGTATTAATTAGTATGGTATATTGTTGCTGAAATAGTGCCTGGTATTATGGCATTAATTAGTCTGGTATAATGTTGCTGAAATAGTGCCTGGTATTATGACATTAATTAGTATGGTATAATGTTGCTGAAATAGTGCCTGGTATTATGGCATTAATTAGTATGGTATAATGTTGCTGATATAGTGCCTGGTATTATGACATTAATTAGTATGGTATAATGTTGCTTAAATAGTGCCTGGTATTATGGCATTAATTAGTCTGGTATAATGTTGCTGAAATAGTGCCTGGTATAATGACATTAATTAGTATGGTATAATGTTGCTGAAATAGTGCCTGGTATTATGACATTAATTAGTATGGTATAATGTTGCTGAAATAGTGCCTGGTATTATGGCATTAATTAGTATGGTATAATGTTGCTGAAATAGTGCCTGGTATTATGACATTAATTAGTATGGTATAATGTTGCTGAAATAGTGCCTGGTATTATGACATTAATTATTATGGTATAATGTTGCTGAAATAGTGCCTGGTATTATGACATTAATTAGTATGGTATAATGTTGCTGAAATAGTGCCTGGTATTATGACATTAATTATTATGGTATAATGTTGCTGAAATAGTGCCTGGTATTATGACATTAATTATTATGGTATAATGTTGCTGAAATAGTGCCTGGTATAATGAAATTACTTAGTATGGTATAATGTTGCTGAAATAGTGCCTGGTATAATGACATTAATTAGTATGGTATAATGTTGCTTAAATAGTTCCTGGTATAATGACATTACTTAGTATGGTATAATGTTGCTGAAATAGTGCCTGGTATAATGACATTACTTAGTATGGTATAATGTTGCTGAAATAGTGCCTGGTATAATGCCATTAATTAGTATGGTATAATGTTGCTGACATAGTGCCTTCGTATTATCTGTGGTATTAACATTGTTTTAAGTAACCAATATCTAGCAGATATATGATATCTTTATATCGTCTCTGCTTTTATTTTTTTCGTTTTATTTACAGGAACTTAAAAATTCAAAAATGTTGATTATTCAAGTTTATAAAATAAATGCATTTATAATGTTAAATAATAAACAGTAGAGGTGTAAGGGAAATAATTTGAGAACCGCGATTATCATGATTGTTTTTGTTCCCTCGACACAGGAACAGGTCGCCGTCCAGTGAGCTAGAGAGAAAGTTACAGCGAAAGAGGGCTTTGAAGAAGAAAGGTGTCTACTTTCCTAAGATAGTGAGTACTGTCTTAAGTTAGGTCACGTGGGACTGAGTGAGTACTGTCTTAAGTTAGGTCACATGGGACTTAGTGAGTACTGTCTTAAATTAGGTCACATGGGACTGAGTGAGTACTGTCTTAAGTTAGGTCACGTGGGACTGAGTGAGTACTGTCTTTAGTTAGGTCACGTGGGACTGAGTGAGTACTGTCTTAAGTTAGGTCACGTGGGACTGAGTGAGTACTGTCTTAAGTTAGGTCACGTGGGACTGAGTGAGTACTCTCTTAAGTTAGGTCACGTGGGACTGAGTGAGTACTGTCTTAAGTTAGGTCACGTGGGGCTGGCTAGTCGGGGATGAAAGTCTTTGTCAGGGGAACTGGAGACAACGGGAACATTCGAGATAATAGGGGAAGTGTTGCATGTGGTGTATGGGAACATACAAGATAGGGGAAGTGCTGCATGTTGGTTTATGGGAACATTATACAAGATAGGGGAAGTGCTGCATGTAGTTGTATGGGAACATACAAGATAGGGGAAGTGCTGCAGGTAGTTGTATGGGAACATACAAGATAGGGAAAGTGCTGCGTGTTGTTGTATGGGAACATACAAGATAGGGGAAGTGCTGCATGTAGTTGTATGGGAACACTTAGGATGTCATCATTGGGAACACGTAGGATGTCATCATTGGGAACACGTAGGATGTCATCATTGGGAACACGTAGGATGTCATCATTGGGAACACGTAGGATGTCATCATTGGGAACAGTAACATCAGTTTTATGTAGGAGATAACTAAAGACACGTGTGCCATGTGTCGTGTGAATGTTGGCGCTTCTCTTTTAACCACGATAGCAGACACACAAAATATTTGGGTGCGACAAGAACGCGTATCATATTTCCAAGATCTGTGTTCGAACTCTGTGGACAATATTGTGTCTGGCAGTTAATGTCTTGGTTCATGATTAGCAATCATCAGGAATAAGTTCACACATTTCTATACTAATAAAAGGCAAAGCCCTCACTGACTGACTGACTGACTGATTCACCACTAATTCTCCAACTTCCCGTGTAGGTAGAAGCATGAAACTTTGTGAAGTTGTCGAGTAGCCTCTCGCGACGAAAATTGGAGTAAAAGAATTTTAAAAATAACACTCATGGGGGCCGGGGGCCCAAAAACTTTTTTCCCCCTTATATGGCCTATATAAAATTTGAAAATCACCAATTCTCCTATTTCCCGAGTAGGCAGAAGCATGAAACTTTGGGAAGTTGTTGAGTACAATCCCGCGATGGTAACGGGAGAAAAAATATTTAAATTATCACTTCCTGGGGGCCGGGGGCCCAAATGAAGTTTTTTCCTTATATGAGCTTTATAAAAACTAAAAATCACTAATTCTCCTATTCCCCGTGTAGGTAGAAGCATGAAACACTAGGTAGTTGATAAGCACACTTCCGCGATGTTAACAAGCGAAACAAATATTTAAAATAACACTTAATGGGTCCGGGGGCTCAAATGTAGTTTTTTTCTTATATAAAAAACTGACTCATCACTAATTCTCCAACTTCCCGTGTAGGTATTAGCATGAAACTTTGGGAACTTGCTGAGTACACTCTCTCAACGATAATTGGCGAATAAGAATTTTAAAATTCACACTGTTGGGGGCCCGCGGCCCAAAAACGCGTTTTTTCCTTATATGGACTATATAGAATATGAAATCACTAATTTTCTCATTTCTCGAGTAGGCAAAAGCATGAAACTTTGGGAAGTTGTTGAGTAAAAACCAGCGATAGCGACGGGAGGAAAAAAAAATTAAATTATCACTTCCTGGGGGCCGGGGGCCCAAATGAAATTTTTTTCCTTATATGAGCTATACAAAAACTAAAAATCACAAATTCTCCTATTTCCCGTGTAGGTAGAAGCATGAAACTTGGGGTAGTTGTTAAGTACACTTCCACGATGGTAACAGGTAAAAACAATATTTAAATTATCACTTAATGGGGACCGGGGGCCCAAATGTTTTTTTCTCAGATAAAAAAACTGACTCATCACTAATTTTTCAACTTTCCGTGTAGGTAGAATCATGAAACTTTGGGAAGTTGTTGAGTAGCCTCTCGCAACGAAAATTGGCGTAAAAGAATTCGACAATTTACACTCATGGGGGGCCGGGGGCCCAAAAAAGTTATTTTTCCTTATATGGCCTTTATAAAATTTGAAACTCACAAATTCTCCTATTTCCCGAGTAGGCAGAAGCATGAAACTTTGGGAAGTTGTTGAGTACAAACCCGCAATGGTAACAGGCGAAAAAATAAATAAATTATCACTTCCTAGGGACCGGGGGCGCAAATGAAGTTTTTTCATTATATGAGCTATATAAAAACTGAAAATCACAAATTCTCATATTTCCCATGTAGGTAGAACCATGAAACACTGGGGGGTTGATAAGTACACTTCCGCGATGTTAACAAGTGAAAAACATATTTAAATTATCAGTTAATGGGGGCCGGGGGCCCAAATGTAGTTTTTTTTAATATTAAAAACTGACTCATCACTAATTCTCCAACTTTCCGTGTAGGTAGAAGAAGCATGAAACCTTTGGGAATTTAAATAGCTTCTCGCGACGAAAATTGGCATAAAATAATTTTTAAATTCACACTCATTGGGGCCGGGGGCCCAAAACCATTGTTTTCCTTATATGGGCAATATTAAAAGTAAAATCACTAATTCTCCTATTTTGCGAGTAGATAGAAGAATGAAACTTTGGGAAGATGTTGAGTAAACTTCGGTGATATCAACAGGCAAAAAAATATTTAAATTTTCAAATACTGGGGTCCGGGGGCCCAAATAAAGTTTTTTTTTCTTTATGGGAGCTATATAAAAACTGAAAATCACAAATTATTATGTTTCCCGTTTAGGTAGAAGCAAGAAACTCTGAGTAGTGGTAACAAACTAAAACAATATTTAAATTATTACATAGTGGGGGCCCGGGGCCTAAATGTAGTTTTTTCCTCATATGAGCTATATAAAAACAAAAAATCACTATTTCTTCTATTTCCCGTAAAGGTGGAAGCATGAAACTTTGGGCAGTTGTTAAGTAACATTCCGCAATGGTAACAGGTATAAAAAAAAGTATATAAATTATCACTTACTGGGGACCGGGGGCCCAAATTTAGTTTTTTCTAATATTAAAATCTGACTCAACACTAATTCTACAACTTGCCGTGAATGTAGAAGCTAAAACTTTGGGAACTTGATTAGTACACTCTTATGACGATAAATGACGAAAAGAAAATTTTAAAATTTCACTCATGGGTGGCCGGGGCCCCAAAACCGTTTTTTCCCCATATATGGGCTATATAAAACTGAATGAACACTAATTCCTCATCTTCCCGTGTAGGTAGAAGCATGAAACTTTGGAAAGTTGTTGAGTACCCTCCCGCGATGATAACAAACACAACCAAATATAAAATTATTATTCACTAGGGGGCCGGGGGCCCAAATGTAGTTTTTTTCTTATATGAGCTACATATAACAGACTCATCATTAAATATCTAACTTCCCGTGTAGTTAGGAGCACGAAACTTTGGGAAGTTGTTGAGTACCCTCCCGCAATGGTAGCAGACGAAAAATAAATTAAATTATCAGCTCGATAGGATCACGGGAAGTGTGTCATTTTTTACTTTTCGTTTTTGTTTTTCTGCGGGACTACGACAGACAGTCAAGACGGTGAAGTTAATATAATAATAATAATAATAAATTGATTATTTATATAGCGCTGTATCCCAGTAAGGAACTGGGCTCACAGCGCTTTACATGAAAGAAATAACATACTCATAAGTATTAAATTAACTTTCATATCACAACAAACACACAAAATTACAATACATTATACATAAGCTACGTTAATCATTTACAAGAAATGTTGTTTCATCAATTCTAAAAATAAATTTTGAAAAGATGTGTCTTAAGTGCAGTCTTGAAGGACTTGGTTGTTTGAATACTACGTATGTGTAATGGTAGAGAATTCCATTGTTTGGCTGCACAAAAAGAGAACGACCTTTCACCAAACGTTTTGGTGCGTGTCGTAGGAACAGAGAGAATATATGTATTATATTCATCATGATCCAGATTGAAATCAATTGGTGTTTTGAATTTGTGTTACGCGGGTTCTCAACGGTAACTGAAATCCTATTTTCCGCAGCGTAGCGCGGGTATTTTGCTAGTTTATTATATAACTGTCTTCCCGTGCACCAACAGGATGGCCTTGACCTTGCCCTGGCCTTGATGGCAGACCCAGAAGGGGACGATCTTGAGACCTTCACCAGAATGGAGACGGAAGTGGATTACAGGTACAAGTATTACTATGGCATTTGTTACCAAACATTGACTTGTGTGACCTTCAGTCGGTAATGATGACCTTGTTGATATGTTTTTGTATAAGGTATTCAACCTGACTCTTAATCCCTAGCAACTAATCCTTTACTTAGCCCCTAGCAACTAATTATTTACCTAACCCCTAGCACTAATCCTTTACCTTAACCCCTAGCACTAATCCTTTACCTTAATATCCAGCCACTAATCCTTTCCATCAACCCATTGCCCTAATCCTTTACCTTAAACCCTAGCACTAATCATTTACCTTAACCCCCTAGCACTAATCATTTACCTTAACCCCCTAGCACTAATCATTTACCTTAACCCCCTAGCACTAATCATTTACCTTAACCCCCTAGCACTAATCATTTACCTTAACCCCTAGCACTAATCATTTACCTTAACCCCCTAGCACTAATCATTTACCTTAACCCCCTAGCACTAATCATTTACCTTAACCCCTAGCACTAATCAATTACCTTAACCCCCTAGCACTAATCCTTTACCTTAACCCCTAGCACTAATCCTTTACCTTAACCCCTAGCACTAATCCTTTACCTTAACCCCTAGCACTAATCAATTACCTTAACCCCTAGCACTAATCCTTTACCTTAACCCCTAGCACTAATCCTTTACCTTAACCCCTAGCACTAATCCTTTACCTTAACCCCTAGCACTAATCCTTTACCTTAACCCCTAGCACTAATCCTTTACCTTAACCCCTAGCACTAATCCTTTACCTTAACCCCTAGCACTAATCCTTTACCTTAACCCCTAGCACTAATCATTTAACTTAACGCCTTGAGGAAAGATTTTTCTTGAAGCTACCAAGGTCATTACTTATAACTCTCTCTCTCTCTCCTAGGGCCCAGAATGACCTGTTTGGACGCAGGGATTCTGGATTAGGAGATTACCCGAGTCTGCAGCGTCAAGAGTCACAAGACAGCCCTCCAGAGGTCCTCAATGGTGGGGGCGGCTGGAAGACACCTGTACGACGCCAGTCCAAGGTGAGTTGGGATAGGACTAAATGTCCTGGTAGGACTTGGTGTGCTGGTAGGACTTGGTGTGCTGGTAGGACTTGGTGTGCTGGTGTAATATATGAGTTGGGATATGTGTACTGGTGTAATATATGAGTTGGGATAAGTGTGCTGGTGTAATACATGAGTTGGGATAGGTGTGCTGGTGTAATACATGAGTTGGGATAGGTGTACTGGTGTAATACATGAGTTGGGATAGGTGTGCTGGTGTAATACATGAGTTGGGATAGGTGTGCTGGTGTAATACATGAGTTGGGAGAGGTGTGCTGGTGTAATACATGAGTTGGGATAAGTGTGCTGGTGTAATACATGATTTGGGATAAGTGTGCTGGTGTAATACATGATTTGGGATAAGTGTGCTGGTGTATTGAATTTTTGCACGTTCACATATTGACAGCGCTGTTGTTTTTAAACTAAACATAGTTTGTCTTGTATCTACTGGTATAAACACTTGCTCCTCTATTGCCATACATTCTTGGCTGTGACCTGTCAGAATCTACAGATACTCACTTAATGTAAGAACTCAATGGACCAATCAGATTGTTAAACACAAGACACATCTAGGGGCAACTGTCGACACGGGACCTAATCCCCCCCTCGATAGTGACACAGATGGACCAACAGACCAATTGGCCAACACCCATATTTCACCTCACCCTGACAGCAGGAATGTGAACTTTGCCGGTGTGCGTGCAGCGGTTCTCTCCCATTCACTCCCGGGGGTGCGTGACTTAAAAGAGTACTTCTTACGTCATTTTTGAGAACCCCTGTGCAATAGACAATGGGTGCTAACTACAAACAATCGTCTGGCACTGCTGAGGTTGATCTACCAGTCCAACGGGCCATCTTCAATCAGAATATCGGACCGTTGCAAGGTCACACCTGCTGAACATGACCTCCTAATACATAACATCGAGAGCACACACAAGATGGCCGGAAGCCAGCCTGGATATGTGTGTCCCATCTTTTAATTTAAACAAATCCTGATTGGTGCTATTAAAAATAATTCAAAACTGGAACAAGCTTTTTCCTCGTGTCAGTCTCTGCGGTTCTTGCAATTTGAGGCGAGGAGAGGAGGGGGGTTTAACATCTGTGGCGTGAATATCTGTTCACGTGACGACATACCCTGGCCACGTGACGACATACTATGGCCACGTGACGACATACCATGGCCACGTGACGAAATAACATGGCCACGTGACGACATACCATGGCCACGTGACGACATACCATGGCCACGTGACGACATACCCTGGCACGTGACGACATACCCTGGTCACGTGACGACATACCCTGGTCACTTGCCGAAGCTTGCGTCGTTGGTCAACATGTATGTACCTCCACAATCAACAGTGACAGTGTTGGATCCATGCTTGCGTCCAATGGACGGTGTTCGACAAAGAGGCACCGCTGGTTGATGTTAAGAACTTAAACGTTGGAGTGATGCTGGGTGCTAGTGTTAACAATAAATTATTCCTAATTGTCCATTTCTTCCATGGGAAGTTTGACTGCCTCGTTATATCACAGAGTCCAGCATGCAGCGCGTGGTCCACCATTAACAATATCGGGAATGCCCGGTTTAAGAAAATGACTCTCAGGGGTGACGTCCCCTTGTGCTGAAATACGTTGTTGCGGTGACGTCCCTTGTGCTGAAATGCGTTCTTGCGGTGTCCACCAGGCACACGATCAATCATAACAACGAGAGTACAACCAACAGCTGTGCGAGCGACATGGCGAGGGTTTTACTGCGCGATGCCGTTAATAGGACGGTGTCCGGGGGGGGGGCTGGAGCTGGTGGCGAGATGGATTGAGGGGGGGGGGCTGCAAGAAAAGGGAGAGGGAGGCAACTGAGGTCGTGCTCTGAGCGGATTATCAGTAGTGTTTTAAACTTAAGGATTGTGTGTGCCGCCATCCCAGGTCCTGTGAGTGGATTATCAGTAGTTTTTAAAACAGGATTGTTTGTGCCGCTTGTGTTTTTATCAAAAAGGATTGTGTGTACGGCTAGTGTTTTAACAAAAGGATTGTGTGTGCCGCCATGCCAGCGTTCTCTCCTCTCTACCTCAGGTGACGCTAAACGACAACTTATTCACGCTGGTGTTCTGCACGAGAGACCGTCTAAAAGAGGAGGTGGTTGCTGCTGTGGAGAACACGACATTAAGGTGAGTCGGTGTGGTCAGGTGAGTCGGTGTGGTCAGGTGAGTCAGTGTGGTCAGGTGATTGTGTGTGGTCAAGGGAGTCAGTGTGGTCAGGTGAGTCGGTGTGGTCAGTTGAGTCGGTGTGGTCAGTTGAG
The DNA here is from genome assembly GCA_944989445.1 of Ampullaceana balthica. Lineage (NCBI taxonomy): Eukaryota > Metazoa > Mollusca > Gastropoda > Lymnaeidae > Ampullaceana > Ampullaceana balthica. Next base: position 196,833 of record CALYLW010000564.1, read on the forward strand.
TTGGTGTGGTCAGTTGAGTCGGTGTGGTCAGGTGAGTCGGTGTGGTCAGGTGAGTCGGTGTGGTCAGGTGAGTCGGTGTGGTCAGGTGAGTCGGTGTGGTCAGTTGAGTCGGTGTGGTCAGGTGAATCGGTGTGGTCAGGTGAGTCGGTGTGGTCAGTTGATATAATGTAAAGGTGAGTCGGTGTGGTCAGTTGATATAATGTAAAGGTGAGTCAGTGTGGTCAGTTGATATAGTGTTAAGGTGAGTCTGTGTGGTCAGTTGATATAACGTAAAGGTGAGTCGTGTGGTCAGTTGATATAATGTAAAGGTGAGTCAGTGTGGTCAGTTGATATAGTGTTAAGGTGAGTCTGTGTGGTCAGTTGATATAATGTAAAGGTGAGTCAGTGTGGTCAGTTGATATAGTGTTAAGGTGAGTCTGTGTGGTCGGTTGATAAAGTGTTAAGGTGAGTCTGTGTGGTCAGTTGATATAATGTAAAGGTGAGTCAGTGTGGTCAGTTGATATAGTATTAAGGTGAGTCGGTGTGGTCAGTTGATATAGTGTTAAGGTGAGTCTGTGTGGTCAGGTGAGTCAGTGTGGTCAGTTGATATAGTGTTAAGGTGAGTCGGTGTGGTCAGGTGAGTCAGTGTGGTCAGTTGATATAGTGTTAAGGTGAGTCGGTGTGGTCAGGTGAGTCAGTGTGGTCAGTTGATGTAGTGTAAAGGTGAGTCGGTGTGGTCAAGTGAGTTGGTGTGGTCAGATGAGTTGGTATGGTCAGTTGATTTGGAGTGGTCAGTGAAGTCGTGTGGTCAGTGGAGTTGGTGTGGTCAGGCAAGTCGGTTTTGTCAGTTGGCACGACGTTAAGGTCAGTAGGTATGGTCAGCTGATGGCATTGGGAACCATTTTTAAAAAGTTCCATTATAAAAGTAATTTATGTGATCAGTTTTCTTTGGTTCAGAGAGTGCAGACCTCCACACTGACAACCTACACCATCTTAGCTGCCACCAAGTGTCGGTGTCGGCTGATTTAATTTGAGACTCGCTACGTTTAATTTGATTTATGACGTGTTTAAAGTATAGGAGATAGTTTACGACGGGAATGCCTTGAACTTGAATGACTTGTGTTGTCCGTGAGATGGCCTTAGACAGACCTTGAACTTGAATGACTTGTGTTGTCCGTGAGATGGCCTCAGACAGACCTTGAACTTAAATGACTTGTGTTGTCCGTGAGATGGCCTCAGACAGACCTTGAATTTACATGGCTTGTGTTGTCCGTAAGATGACCTAAGAGTGACCTTGAACTTAAATGACTTGTGTTGTCCATGAGATGACCTCAGACTGACCTTGAACTTAAATGACTTGTGTTGTCCATTAGATGGTCCCAGACTGACCTTGAACTTAAATGACTTGTGTTGTCCGTGAGATGACCCCAGATTGACCTTGACCTCGTTCCAGGGATGTCATAGAGCCGGTGCTGCTACAGAGGGGCCTGGACGTTAGCTCTGTGCACGTGTTCATCGCCAAATCCAAGACGCCGCTCCCCATGTCATGTGACAGCCTTCGGTTAGGCGGGACAACTCTGGAGATCAAAGGTGAGTGCAGTTGTCTGCCCCTTGATATGTACTCGCTTGATGACTCCTCGTTGGTCTTTTCGTTTGTAATCAATGTCCAGGTGTTTAGCTGTGTGTACATGTGTGGGGCTGTGTGTACATGTGTGAAGCAGTGTGTACATGTGTGGGGCTGTGTGGGGATGTGTGTACATGTGGGGGCTCTGTGTACATGTGTGGGGCTGTGTGTACATGTGTGAGGCAGTGTGTACATGTGTGGGGCTGTGTGTACATGTGTGGGGTTGTGTGTACATGTGTGGGGCTGTGTGTACATGTGTGGGGCTGTGTGTACATGTGTGAAGCAGTGTGTACATGTGTGGGGATGTGTGTACATGTGGGGGCTCTGTGTACATGTGTGGGGCTGTGTGTACATGTGTGAGGCAGTGTGTACATGTGTGGGGCTGTGTGTACATGTGTGGGGTTGTGTGTACATGTGTGAAGCAGTGTGTACATGTGTGGGGATGTGTGTACATGTGGGGGCTCTGTGTACATGTGTGGGGCTGTGTGTACGTGTGTGAGGCAGTGTGTACATGTGTGGGGCTGTGTGTACATGTGTGAAGCAGTGTGTACATGTGTGGGGCTGTGTGTACATGTGGGGGCTCTGTGTACATGTGTGGGGCTGTGTGTACATGTGTGAGGCAGTGTGTACATGTGTGGGGCTGTGTGTACATGTGTGGGGCTGTGTGTACATGTGTGGGGCTGTGTGTACACGTGTGAGGCAGTGTGTACACGTGTGGGGCTGTGTGTACATTTGTGAGGCAGTGTGTACATGTGTGGGGCTGTGTACATGTGTGGGGCAGTGTGTACATGTGTGGCTGTGTGTACATGTGTGGGGCTGTGTGTACATGTGTGGGGCTGTGTGTACATGTGTGGGGCTGTGTGTACATGTGTGGGGCTGTGTGTAGATGTGTGGGGCTGTGATTGGTTGACTAAAAACACCCAAGGCGACTGATTGGATCAGGAAAGACGCTAATGTTTGAGGCCCATGAGAAGTAGTAAGATTATGATATGATATTTAACCGTCGTGCCTACCTGCTCCCACACCACCCACACCATTCCCGGATGTCCTTGGAATGGATTAAAGTGTTCCTCGCCTTGTGTCGAGCGTCTTGGTAACAGCGATAAGAAGACTTCGGTAACGAGGTTATTGATGTCCTGCGCCCACACACGTACACACACCACATACACACACACTCACACAGCACAGGATGAATGTCCAATCAAGGAAGCCCTTCTCGTGCACTTGTTCCGGTTGGAAGTCAGCTCACACCATGCCGGAAGACAGGCAACATGTAGTCAGACCCCATTGTCAGGAAGCCAGTAATAGGATCGGAAATGCATTCATCTTTTCTTTTCTTTCAAAACCTATTTTTCAAATAGTTATAGTAATATAGTATGTTATCAAATAGTTATAGTAATATAGTATGTTATCAAATAGTTCTAGTAATATAGTATGTTATCAAATAGTTCTAGTAATATAATATGTTATCAAATAGTTATAGTAATATAATATGTTATCAAATAGTTATAGTAATATAGTATGTTATCAAATAGTTATAGTAATATATTATGTTATCAAATAGTTATAGTAACATAGTATGCTATCAAAAAGTTATAGTAACATAGTATGCTATCAAAAAGTTATAGTAACATAGTATGCTATCAAAATCAACTCATCAAAGATGGATACCAAGTTATTTACCGCCACATGCTAGAAGCGTCAAGTAAAATTTCTGGAATATGCCACCCTCAACCCCCCCCCCTTCCAAATAAAGAAAAAGTGACCTTCGGGGATGTACCTCCCTTACGTCGCCGCCCAGACTGATGGGATCTATTCTCTTCACCACCGACTCCTCGATGCCCCCCCCCTTTTTTTTTCCTGTCTCCCGACCAATTGTCTTGTTTGTTACGTTTCGTTTCCTACCGGAACTCGCTCCAGCGAGACGCAAATATCAATGATGTTTGATCCAGAAAACCAGATGCTAGTCTGTAGACGTAGGATGTTGGACAAATAGCCGACCGTTGACCCGAGTCGTCCCGGGGGACCTAGGGTGGGGGGGGGGCTGAGGAGTTGTTTTAGAATCTCTGTTTGATCAGCTTATAAATCTATTGTTGTTGTTGTTGTATATGGTGGTGTTGGTGGTGGTGTTTGGAAGTTAATATTATATAAGGTAATTTATGTATTAGTTTCAATACATCATTAAAATCGCCGAGTTTAACAGTAAATATATGCGTGACTTAAGTACAGGTCACGGAGAATGAGCTTTCATGTCAAGGAAGAAAGAAGACACAGACCAGAAATCAGTGTCTAACAGCCCATATGTCAAAAGTGTTACTGCACCAGTGGCGGCTTTTGTCCTTTCTTGTCTTCAAACTAAAAATGGAGACTATCATGACTTACGAGTCACGAACTCCAGGAAACTGAACATCAAATATCGATCTTTTGATCATTTACCGACGGGTGCCGAAATCTAGTTTGTCCCACGAGTTATCAGATTCACCCTCCCCCCCTTTTTCCAACACATCACCATACCCTATCTTTCTTCATTCCATTCTCTTCAATTTTTTTCTTCTAAATTACACATTGCTTCTTCTCCTTATTCCCTCGTTAATACCCCATCAATCCCTATATACACTAATCCCCCATCAATCCTTATATACACTAATCCCCATCAATCCCTATATACACTAATCCCCCATCAATCCCTATATACACTAATCCTCCATCAATCCCTATATACTATACACTAATCCTCCATCAATCGCTATATACTATACACTAATCCCCCATCAATCCCTATATACTATACACTAATCCTCCATCAATCCCTATATACACTAATCCCCCATTAATCCCTATATACACTAACCCCCATCAATCCCTATATACACTAATCCCCCATCAATCCCTATATACACTAATCCCCCATCAATCCCTATATACAATAACCCTCCATCAATCCCTATATACACTAATCCCCCATCAATCCCTATATACACTAATCCCCCATCAATCCCTATATACACTAATCCCACATCAATCCCTATATACTATACACTAATCCTTTATCAATCCCTATATACACTAATCCCCCATTAATCCCTATATACACTAACCCCCCATCAATCCCTATATACACCAATCCCCCTTCAATCCCTATATACACCAATCCCCCATCAATCCCTATATACACTAATCCTCCCATCAATCCCTATATACACTAATCCTCCCATTAATCCCTATATACACTAATCCCCCATCAATCCCTATATACACTAATCCTCCCATTAATCCCTATATACACTAATCCTCCCATTAATCCCTATATACATTCTTTACACACCAACCCGTGTCCCCATCCATCTCAACATCATGAAACTCCACTCATTTTACTGCAATTCCCTACTTTCACCTCCTACCTTCCATTCCCTCCTCTCCCATTCACCCCTTCACATTGACCTTTGTCCTAAGCATGACCCCCTCCCCAACTCAACAAGATCTAAGTCTGCTTCCAATCCCTTACTCCCCCTCCCCAACTCAACAAGATCTAAGTCTGCTTCCAATCCCTTACTCCCCCTCCTCCAACTCAACAAGATCTAAGTCTGCTTCCAATCCCTTACTCCCCCTCCCCAACTCAACAAGATCTAAGTCTGCTTCCAATCCCTTACTCCCCCCACCCTGCTCTCCCCAATCAAAACCTCCCCCGTGGCGATACCAATTTTCTCTGATTAATATTTCATCTACCTACGTCATGTACATAGCTCACGACAAGAACCCGTCTGATTGGCTGACCGCAAGAAACGCCTCGTTTGATTGGTGGAGACAGTGAGACCCACCGGAAGCTAGGTATCTCCGGCGGTTAACTGCTTCCGGAATCACGAGTGTCTGCCTATGACGCCACAGTTTTTCTGCTTCTTAACGTAAATGTATGCAACATGTTGTTGTTCCAATCGCTTGTCCCTATAGCAACTTTAGAACACTGAGAACAATCGCCATGTTACAGTTAGGTGTATTCTCTGGCTTTCGTGGCATTAATTATAAAAGTTTCATTCAATCTTCAACGTCATACTATTTGAAGAAAAGAAAAGTATGTAACTATATGGAACATTGTTGCGCGGTCACATGAAATGGTCAGTCTCCAGCCCAAGTTATACATTGTTGCACGGTCAGATGAAATGGTCAGTCTCTAGCCCAAGTTATACATTGTTGCACGGTCAGATGAAATGGTCAGTCTCCAGCCCAAGTTATACATTGTTGCACGGTCAGATGAAATGGTCAGTCTCTAGCCCAAGTTATACATTGTTGCACGGTCACATGAAATGGGGTCAGTCTCCAGCCCAAGTTATACATTGTTGCACGGTCACATCAAATGGTCAGTCTCCAGCCCAAGTTATACATTGTTGCACGGTCACATGAAATGGTCAGTCTCCAGCCCAAGTTATACATTGTTGCACGGTCACATGAAATGGTCAGTCTCTAGCCCAAGTTATACATTGTTGCACGGTCAGATGAAATGGTCAGTCTCTAGCCCAAGTTATACATTGTTGCACGGTCAGATGAAATGGTCAGTCTCTAGCCCAAGTTATACATTGTTGCACGGTCACATGAAATGGTCAGTCTCCAGCCCAAGTTATACATTGTTGCACGGTCACATGAAATGGTCAGTCTCCAGCCCAAGTTATACATTGTTGCACGGTCACATGAAATGGTCAGTCTCTAGCCCAAATTATACATTGTTTCACGGTCACATGAAATGGTCAGTCTCCAGCCCAAGTTATACATTGTTGCACGGTCACATGAAATGGTCAGTCTCTAGCCAAAGTTATGGCTTTGTTGCACGGTCACATGAAATGGTCAGTCTCCAGCCCAAATTATACATTGTTGCACGGTCACATGAAATGGTCAGTCTCTAGCAAAAGTTATACATTGTTGCACGGTCACATGAAATGGTCAGTCTCCAGCCCAAGTTATACATTGTTGCACGGTCACATGAAATGGTCAGTCTCTAGCCCAAGTTATACATTGTTGCACGGTCAGATGAAATGGTCAGTCTCTAGCCCAAGTTATACATTGTTGCACGGTCACATGAAATGGTCAGTCTCCAGCCCAAGTTATACATTGTTGCACGGTCACATGAAATGGTCAGTCTCCAGCCCAAGTTATACATTGTTGCACGGTCACATGAAATGGTCAGTCTCTAGCCCAAATTATACATTGTTTCACGGTCACATGAAATGGTCAGTCTCCAGCCCAAGTTATACATTGTTGCACGGTCACATGAAATGGTCAGTCTCTAGCCAAAGTTATGGCTTTGTTGCACGGTCACATGAAATGGTCAGTCTCCAGCCCAAATTATACATTGTTGCACGGTCACATGAAATGGTCAGTCTCTAGCAAAAGTTATACATTGTTGCACGGTCACATGAAATGGTCAGTCTCCAGCCCAAGTTATACATTGTTGCACGGTCACATGAAATGGTCAGTCTCTAGCCAAAGTTATGGCTTTGTTGCACGGTCACATGAAATGGTCAGTCTCCAGCCCAAATTATTCAAATTTTTTAAAACTTTCCAACTTTGTTGTATTTTTTCCCAAAACAATCAATAAACAGACATGATTTTAGCGCCACGTGTTCCAGCTTGAAGAATGGTTTTTTTCGTCCAACGTCCCCGTGCCCCCCGCCCCCAACATAAAAATTAGAAATGCCATCTGGGCATTAAAAGAGAACTCGCCCCCCCCCCGACCCAAGAGGCACAAGAAATGGGTTTATACCTATACCTGTACAGGTGAACGGCCCATACCTATACCTGTACAGGTGAACGGCCCATACCTATACCTGTACAGGTGAACGGCCCATACCTATACCTGTACAGGTGAACGGCCCATACCTATACCTGTACAGGTGAACGGCCCGTGCCTGGTTGGACCTGATCGTAACAATCAACACTGTCACGTGGTGCTGTCGTTAACGTCTTCATTAATGTCTGTCTCTAGGTGTGGACGACAAGACGGAGGCACATGGAGTTGGGTGGGGGGTGGTATTGAGGGGGGCATGTACCTAATTCAATTTCGGGTTAAAATATTGGCGTCCGGCTACTTGGGATTATATCTGTGAGAACTGGCGAGCAGTCGTACGTTTGAATAATGAGCCGCCTTCAGATTGGGGTGTGGGGGGGGGGCACCAATCAAGTGGACCTATCTGATGGTGTGGTGCAAAGGTCATCTAGTCTGCAGATGATCGCTACCCTAAGACAAGGCTAGGGCCTAGCAAGGGTAGTCTGCAGATGATCGCTACCCTAAGACAAGGCTAGGACCTAGCAAGGGTAGTATGCAGATGATCGCTACCCTAAGACAAGGCTAGGACCTAGCACGGGTAAAGGTTAGTAAGGTCAAGGTTAGGCTCAGGGATTTTGTCGCATGGGTTCGTGTCGCTTAGAGGCGCCCGGGGCGGGGCCAGAATTTCGCCCCTTTACCACGACAACAAAATCCCTAGTTGTCCGAAAATGCCATCCACCCTTCTATGTAATTGTAATGCAAGAATTGAACCTGGTATAGACCACCTCCTCCCCCGCCACTTTTGGTCGTGTCTCAAGTTTCAAGTACAGACTGTGACCTAACAAATGTGTGTCTTTGTTGTACAACTACGAGCAGGCCGTGACCTAACAAATGTGTGGCTTTGTTGTACAACTACGAGCAGACCGTGACATAACAAATGTGTGGCTTTGTTGTACAACTACGAGCAGACCGTGACCTAACAAATGTGTGGCTTTGTTGTACAACTACGAGCAGGCCGTGACCTAACAAATGTGTGGCTTTGTTGTACAACTACGAGCAGACCGTGACCTAACAAATGTGTGGCTTTGTTGTACAACTACGAGCAGCCCGTGACCTAACAAATGTGTGGCTTTGTTGTACAACTACGAGCAGACCGTGACCTAACAAATGTGTGGCTTTGTTGTACAACTACGAGCAGACCGTGACCTAACAAATGTGTGGCTTTGTTGTACAACTACGAGCAGGCCGTGACCTAACAAATGTGTGGCTTTGTTGTACAACTACGAGCAGGCCGTGACCTAACAAATGTGTGGCTTTGTTGTACAACTACGAGCAGGCCGTGACCTAACAAATGTGTGGTTTTGTTGTACAACTACGAGCAGACCGTGACCTAACAAATGTGTGGCTTTGTTGTACAACTACGAGCAGACCGTGACCTAACAAATGTGTGGCTTTGTTGTACAACTACGAGCAGGCCGTGACCTAACAAATGTGTGGCTTTGTTGTACAACTACGAGCAGGCCGTGACCTAACAGATGTGTGGCTTTGTTGTACAACTACGAGCAGGCCGTGACCTAACAAATGTGTGGCTTTGTTGTACAACTACGAGGCATCTGTGACGTCAATAACCAGGGTCTTTACAGATTGACTGCTTCATAGATATCACACACATCAGCGCATTAAACACACCAGCCCATTACACACACCAGCCCCCACACATACTATATCACACACATCAGCCCATTACACAGACCAACCCATTACACACACCAGCCCCCACACATACTACATCACACACATCAGCACATTACACAGACCAACCCATTACACACACCAGCCCCCACACATACTACATCACACACATCAGCCCATTACACAGACCAACCCATTACACACACCAGCCCCCACACATACTACATCACACACATCAGCCCATTACACACATCAGCCCATTACACACACCAGCCCTCACACATACTAAACCACACAAACCCCCATTACACACACATTTGGAACATTATTATTGGTTCATTTATCCACTGTCTATCTTTATTTGTTCACATATCCACTGTCTATCTTTATCAGTTCACATATCCACTGTCTATATTTATTTGTTCACATATCCACTGTCTATCTTTATCAGTTCACATATCCACTGTCTATCTTTATCAGTTCACATATCCACTGTCTATCTTTATCAGTTCACATATTCACTGTCTATCTTTATCGGTTCACATATCCACTGTCTATCTTTATTTGTTCATTTATCCACTGTCTATCTTTATTTGTTCATTTATCCACTGTCTATCTTTATTTGTTCACATATCCACTGTCTATCTTTATTTGTTCATTTATCCACTGTCTATCTTTATTTGTTCATTTATCCACTGTCTATCTTTATTTGTTCACATATCCACTGTCTATCTTTATTTGTTCATTTATCCACTGTCTATCTTTATAACTGTAACGTCTGACAAGAACATTTCATTGTTTGAGCCTCGAGTGTTAGACGTATTATCAACAAAATACGGCCTCACCAATTTGGTTCAAAAGATGACTATGTGACTACAGTTAGACAGACGAGCACAGCTCTGGTCTACATGTACTGCATCCCAAAGACAGAACTATTGTAGCATTAAGTTTACAGATACTGCATCCAAAATACATAACTATTGTAGCATTAAGTTTACAGATACTGCATCCAAAATACATAACTATTGTAGCATTAAGTTAACAGATACTGCATCACAAAGACATAACTATTGTAGCATTAAGTTAACAGATACTACATCACAAAGACATAACTATTGTAGCATTAAGTTAACAGATACTACATCACAAAGACATAACTATTGTAGCATTAAGTTAACAGATACTGCATCCCATAGATAGAACTATTGTATCATTAAGTTAACGGATACTACATCACAAAGACATAACTATTGTAGCATTAAGTTAACAGATACTACATCACAAAGACATAACTATTGTAGCATTAAGTTAACAGATACTGCATCCCATAGACAGAACTATTGTATCATTAAGTTAACGGATACTACATCACAAAGACAGAACTATTGTTACTATTGTAGCATTAAGTTACAGAGATGTAAAAGAGAGAGTCCTGGCGTTGGAATAAAGGCGCCGTGACTTACGATAACATTCACCAGTTCTGTCTGACGCTTCACGCCTGCGTAATCGATTCTCATAATCTTTTAGGAGTCTTGAACCTTTATATCGAGTCCGTGCCGCATATTGAACGATTGAAATAAATCAGAGCGCAGTCAAGGTCATTGCTGCAACCGAGGCGTAATCGTCTGCTCCTCCGCGTTTGTTTGGGCCCGGGGGGGGGCAGATAATTGCGGCCCATTTCTTCTCCCCGCCCCCCATTAACCAAATGATGGGGAAATGTATCGCCAACTTGTCAAAATTTGAGAATATTACAGTCAGAGCGAGGGGAATGCAGCCGGGAAACTCGTGGCCAGCGTTAAAGGAGGAGTGCATCAGAAACCGAGCTCACAGACGAGTTAAGAAAAAAAATAAATCCCTGTCAAGGTAATCTTTCAATTGTGTGACTTATAACGTGATTTCAACGAGAAATCTTGGTTTCCTGTATGTTGGTGAATTAGGGTTATGGATAAGTTAGGGTGAGGCTTAGCGTTAGGGTTAGAGATAGGTTAGAGTTAGGATTAGGGCTATGGTTAGGTTAGGGTGTGGGTTAGGAGTATGTTTATGGTTAGGTAAGGGTGAGGATTTGGGTTATGGTTAGGAAAGAGTGAGGATTATGGTTAGGTTAGGATGAGTGTTAGGGTTAGGATCAGAGTTAGGTTACGTTATGTTAGGGTTAGTTCAGGTTAGTGTTAAGTTTAGGTTAGGGTTGGTGGATTGTGGCTCAGAAGTGATCCATGAGATACGGCTACCAGACCATAGGTGTCGCTTCTTAGGACAGGAGGGAGTACAGAATACGGAGGTGGGCCAAATTTTTTTGTTTTGTTGTTGTTGTTACGAGATGTCTTGAACGTTACAACACCAGTTGGGTAATGAAGTCAGCTAACAGAAACAGAAGTCCAGTTGCTGCTGTCTGTACTTGTGTCCAATTGCTGCTGTCTGTACTTGTGTCCAGTTGCTGCTGTCTGTACTTGTGTCCAGTTGCTGCTGTCTGTACTTGTGACGTTGTTGACAGTTTACCCACCAACAACCTTTTTTACCATCTAATTTCCCCACTTTGAACGCACGCATTAAATCTTGGAATGACGTAACCGTAAAACCAGCACAGACTCTGATTATCAAGAGATGACCAAAACAAGGTGGTTGTGGGGGGGGGGAGACCTGAACAATTAAACGCTACGAAACAACGACCACGAGGGCAAAACGCCTTCCTCAGGAAACAAACAGCGATTTTAAAAAATAAAATAAAATAATGTTATGTTAAATTACATGACTGTGCTGCAACGTAATATCTGAGAGTCATCTCCTGGGGACAGAAAGGAACTGGAGGATGTGGTAAGTAAGACGGAATGGGTAATACGCAGTTGATAAGTTGGTTACGTCACAAGCCGTGTTACAAGCAAGCAATACACAGGATTGTACGCTGGAAACAATGACGTCTTATCGATACCCATCGGATTGTACGCATGAAACAATGACGTCATATTGATACCACGTGACTGTCATCAGAGCCTTCTTTACACCAGTTTGGGCCCCCGGGCAAAGAAATAGTGTTAGGCCCCTTCCCTGCAGAAATAAAAAATAAATATACATAATATATATAAATAAAAAATATTCCCATGGGGCCCCTATGGTCGAGGGCCCCCGGGCAAATTCCCAACGGGCCTATGCGTTAAGACGGCCCTGACTGTCATGTCAACTCAACATTTAAAACAATTGAATCATATATTTACAGTTCAAGTTGCGTGACGTCACATCTTGTTTAGGCACCAAGATCTTGATGCTCTGGCTCGAAGGTGACCAAAGGCATTGCTGTTGCTATCAGTGTTTATATTGCACACACACAATACAAGTCACGAGCTAGTCACGTCAAACTTGGTGACGGACAATATCACGATTTCCTACCCTAAAGAAGAACCTATGGGGATTCGACCGTGTGGGGGGGGGGTCCAATAAATAGAACATATTTCTTGTCTCTCCCTATGCATCTACTCACATGTACCACTGTCACACTAGGACTTGTATCACTGTCACACTAAGACAGGCACCAAAGCGAGATATCTACTATTTAAACGCGGAGCGGCGTCGTAAGGACCAAAGTGACGCCACTACACCCTACAACTGGTGCGTCTGCCACCGGCTCTCGTCACCTCCTCGACAGAAGGCGCGACGCGCGCGACGGATCAACCATCCGCGAGTGGGGGGGGGGAGTAGAGGTTCGCGCTCCATCCAGGAGAGGTTGCGGCCATTTGGTTGTTATGGTTTTGTGCTGTTAGCATATCTGTGAATCGCAGCCATGTGAGACGATATGTGCTGGGGTTGTGAGGGAATTCCCGATGGTGCATCAATAACTATCTCAATGTGTGAGCCATTAACAATTGGATTGTTTCATTTTAGTGCATGGCATAGGTAACTCTTGTTGGGTACATTGTGATGGGGCGTGATGTGCACTGTCGGATATGGTGTTATAGATAATGATGTGCACTTAGAGGATATGGTGTTATAGATAATGATGAGCACCGTCAGGACATGGTGTTATAGATAATGATGTGCACTGAGAGGATATGGTGTTATAGATAATGATGTGCACCGTCAGGATATGGTGTTATAGATAATGATGTGCACTGAGAGGATATGGTGTTATAGATAATGATGAGCACCGTCAGGACATGGTGTTATAGATAATGATGTGCACTGAGAGGATATGGTGTTATAGATAATGATGAGCACCGTCAGGACATGGTGTTATAGATAATGATGTGCACTGAGAGGATATGGTGTTATAGATAATGATGAACACCGTCAGGATATGGTGTTATAGATAACGATGTGCACTGACTGGAAGTGGATTATTCTACAAGTGGTATACCCGTGTCCTCCTTAGTGTCCGTGACACTTGCCTTCTACCAGCGAGTGTTCAACAAAGAAATCTGGACTTGTGTCCACTCTACTGGTTTTTTAACTTGTGGTAGCAGACGTTTGTGTGCGTCCCATTTGAACGTCACAGTTTTAAAAACAAGGGGAGGGAAGGCTGGTTAATACAATGTCCCCAGTCAGTAGCCACTAATGTGCTACCCGTGTTCAGACCGTTGTAAGACATTGTCCCCAGTCAGTAGCCACTAATGTGCTACCCGTATTGAGACCGTTGTAAGACATTGTCCCCAGTCAGTAGCCACTAATGTGCTACCCGTATTGAGACCGTTGTAAGACATTGTCCCCAGTCAGTAGCCACTAATGTGCTACCCGTGTTGAGACCGTTGTAAGACATTGTCCCCAGTCAGTAGCCACTAATGTGCTACCCGTATTGAGACCGTTGTAAGACACTGTCCCCAGTCAGCAGCCACTAATGTGCTACCCGTATTGAGACCGTTGTAATACACTGTCCCCAGTCAGCAGCCACTAATGTGCTACCCGTATTGAGACCGTTGTAAGACATTGTCCCCAGTCAGTAGCCACTAATGTGCTACCCGTATTGAGACCGTTGTAAGACACTGTCCCCAGTCAGTAGCCACTAATGTGCTACCCGTGTTGAGACCGTTGTAAGACATTGTCCCCAGTCAGTAGCCACTAATGTGCTACCCGTATTGAGACCGTTGTAAGACTTTGTCCCCAGTCAGTAGCCACTAATGTGCTACCCGTATTGAGACCGTTGTAAGACATTGTCCCCAGTCAGCAGCCACTAATGTGCTACCCGTATTGAGACCGTTGTAAGACACTGTCCCCAGTCAGTAGCCACTAATGTGCTACCCGTGTTGAGACCGTTGTAAGACACTGTCCCCAGTCAGTAGCCACTAATGTGCTACCCGTGTTGAGACCGTTGTAAGACATTGTCCCCAGTCAGTAGCCACTAATGTGCTACCCGTATTGAGACCGTTGTAAGACATTGTCCCCAGTCAGTAGCCACTAATGTGCTACCCGTATTGAGACCGTTGTAAGACATTGTCCCCAGTCAGCAGCCACTAATGTGCTACCCGTATTGAGACCGTTGTAAGACACTGTCCCCAGTCAGTAGCCACTAATGTGCTACCCGTATTGAGACCGTTGTAAGACATTGTCCCCAGTCAGCAGCCACTAATGTGCTACCCGTATTGAGACCGTTGTAAGACACTGTCCCCAGTCAGTAGCCACTAATGTGCTGCCCGAGTTCATGCCGTGTTATCTATCTGCCTATGTCTATCGTCAATAGTTTGAGCCGAGCAGTTGTTTACATTCATTAACTCTCACCACGATAAGTAAGTCTGTGGGGTCAACGCTCGCTGGCTGTTTGTGCTGAACAGATACATTTTAAAAAAAAATGCTATAGCTTGCCTCAGATTGAGAATCGAGGTGGGTTATTTCCCCCAACGCAAATCCCCCACGCCCACCCATACACCCCAAAAAGTTTCCTTGGTGCCCAATTTAATAAACAAGCCAATTCTAGACAAGACTTTACACCATTACATCCAAACATGTTATTTTATAATGTCGAGACAAAATTCATGCGCACATAATGAAAACAATTGACCTGTCGGGAGGGATGCTAATTTTGATTTCATTTATAAACATTTTTGTTGTTGTTGCACATATCATTTAATATCCTAAAACATTGTAGAATTTCATTGGTCATGACGTCACCAACCTAAAACATTGTAGAATTTGATTGGCCGTGACGTCACCATCCTAAAACATTGTAGAATTTGATTGGCCGTGACGCCACCATCCTAAAACATTGTAGAATTTGATTGGCCATGACGTCACCATCCTAAAACATTGTAGAATTTGATTGGCCGTGACGTCACCATCCTAAAACATTGTAGAATTTGATTGGCCGTGACGTCACCATCCTAAAACATTGTAGAATTTGATTGGCCGTGACGCCACCATCCTAAAACATTGTAGAATTTGATTGGCCGTGACGTCACCATCCTAAAACATTGTAGAATTTGATTGGCCGTGACGTCACCATCCTAAAACAGTAGAATTTGATTGGCCGTGATGTCACCATCCTAAAACAGTAGAATTTGATTGGCCGTGATGTCACCATCCTAAAACAGTAGAATTTGATTGGCCGTGATGTCACCATCCTAAAACATTGTAGAATTTGATTGGCGGTGATGTCACCATCCTAAAACAGTAGAATTTGATTGGCCATGATGTCACCATCCTAAAACATTGTAGAATTTGATTGGCCGTGATGTCACCATCCTAAAACAGTGATATGAAATTAATTGGCCGACCTTACCATCCTGCAACAGGGAAACTAGAGGAAGATTTAGGAAAACATCAGCACATAGTCATCTTTATTGTAGACAATCAGCACATAGTCATCTTTATTGTAGACAATCAGCACATAGTCATCTTTATTGTAGACAATCAGCACATAGTCATCTTTATTGTAGACAATCAGCACATAGTCATCTTTATTGTAGACAATCAGCACATAGTCATCTTTATTGTAGACAATCAGCACATAGTCATCTTTATTGTAGACAATCAGCACATAGTCATCTTTATTGTAGACAATCAGCACATAGTCATCTTTATTGTAGACAATCAGCACATAGTCATCTTTATTGTAGACAATCAGCACATAAGCATCTTAATTGTAGACAATCAGCACATAGTCATCTTTATTGTAGACAATCAGCACATAGTCATCTTTATTGTAGACAATCAGCACATAGTCATCTTTATTGTAGACAATCAGCACATAGTCATCTTTATTGTAGACAATCAGCACATAAGCATCTTAATTGTAGACCATGACGTCACAGCCTTCAAAGAGTTGAGCTGAAATCCTCGAATCCCTTGTTGAAGAAACTCGTGACGTCAGCACGGCTGACCGAGTTTGTCACATTTGCATTTTGATCGTTAGAACGTTGTTAAAAAAAGAATCATCGGCCAAAAAAATGGTGATTTTTGTTGGGTGGGGCGAGGGGGGGGGACCGATTGTGAGGACAGCCAAACGTGTGGTCAGCGGAATGTCTGGTGTGGCAGCCTCGTTTTAGCCCCATGAATGCCATCATTTCTCGACAATTTCTTCAGCACCATGTCTGAATGCCTGCAGTTTTAAGAGAGGAGATCTCCCCCCCCCCACCCCCACCCCATCAGCAGATAAGCGATGATTGGTTAAATTTTAAAAAATAGTTTAATTGTTATGTTCTCTTTGAGAAGATTGGCTAAATCGGCCCCGGGGGACTTTCTATGAAAAGGGGATAGTATGGAGCAGACGTTTTGAGGTATTTCCGGTGAATTCAAGCCAAGTAATGACGTCATTAATGGGTAGGGAAAAGTAACGTGTCAACGAGATTTGAACTGAAGTTTTAGCTAACATTAACAATGTCTTTTTGTTGTATGTCTCCCTGGTGTTAACATGGTCAACTTTGTTTAATAGTCCCGAGTCTACATATAATCACCTGCTTTCATCAGACTGATGGCAACGTTATAGACGTGGTGCTCATCTTTATAGACGAGGTACTTATCGTTATAGACGTGGTGCTTATCTTTATAGACGAGGTACTTATCGTTATAGACGGGGTGCTTATCTTTATAGACGAGGTACTTATCGTTATAGACGTGGTGCTTATCTTTATAGACGAGGTACTTATCGTTATAGACGTGGTGCTTATCTTTATAGACGAGGTACTTATCTTTATAAACGAGGTACTTATCTTTATAGACGAGGTACTTACTTATCGTTATAGACGTGGTGCTTATCTTTACAGACAAGGTACTTATCTTTATAGACGATGTACTTATCGTTATAGACGTGGTACTTATCTTTATAGACGTGGTGCTTATCTTTACAGACAAAGTATTTATCTTTATAGACGATTTACTTATCGTTATAGACGTGGTGCTTATCTTTATAGACGAGGTACTTATCTTTATAGACGTGGTGCATATCTTTACAGACAAGGTACTTATCTTTATAGACGATGTACTTATCTTTATAGACGATGTACTTATCTTTATAGACGAGGTACTTATCGTTATAGACGTGGTGCTTATCTTTACAGACAAGGTACTTATCTTTATAGACGATGTACTTATCTTTATAGACGTGGTGCTTATCTTTATAGACGAGGTAATTATCGTTATAGACGTGGTGCTTATCTTTACAGACAAGGTACTTATCTTTATAGACGATGTACTTATCTTTATAGACGTGGTGGGTGCTTATCTTTACACGCAAGGTACTTATCGTTATAGACGTGGTGCTTATCTTTACAGACAAGGTACTTATCTTTATAGACGAGGTACTTATCGTTATAGACGTGGTGCTTATCTTTATAGACGAGGTACTTATCGTTATAGACGTGATGCTTATCTCTATAGACGATGTACTTATCGTTATAGACGTGGTGCTTATCTTTACAGACAAGGTACTTATCGTTATAGACGTGGTGCTTATCTTTATAGACGAGGTACTTATCGTTATAGACGTGGTGCTTATCTTTACAGACAAGGTACTTATCTTTATAGACGATGTACTTATCTTTATAGACGTGGTGCTTATCTTTACAGACAAGGTACTTATCTTTATAGACGATGTACTTATCTTTATAGACGAGGTACTTATCGTTATAGACGTGGTGCTTATCTTTACAGACAAGGTACTTATCTTTATAGACGATGTACTTATCTTTATAGACGAGGTGCTTATCTTTACAGACGAGGTACTTATCTTTATAGACGAGGTACTTATCGTTATGGACGTGGTGCTTATCTTTACAGACGAGGTACTTATCTTATAGACGAGGTACTTATCTTTATAGACGTTGTGCTTATCTTTATAGACGAGGTACTTATCGTTATAGATGTGGTGCTTATCTTTACAGACAAGGTACTTATCTTTATAGACGAGGTACTTATCTTTATAGACGAGCAACTTATCTTTATAGACGTGATGCTTATCTTTACAGACGAGGTACTTATCTTTATAGACGAGGTACTTATCTTTATATCCGTGGTGCTTATCTTTACAGACGAGGTACTTATCTTTATAGACGAGGTACTTATCTTTATAGACGTGGTGCTTATCTTTACAGACGAGGTACTTATCTTTATAGACGAGGTACTTATCTTTATAGACGAGGTACTTATTTTTATAGACGTGGTGCTTATCTTTATAGACAAAGGTACTTATCTTTATAGACGAGTTACTTATCTTTATAGACGGGGTACCTACCTTTATAGACGGGGTACTTATCGTTATAGACGAGGTGGTTATCTTTATAGACGAGTTACTTATCTTTATTGACCACTAGTTGTGGTCAGACACCTGTACTTATATACATCCCTCCTGTACTCACTACAACCACCTGTACTCACCTGTATCCATCAGTTGCCACCTGTATCCATCAGTTGCCACCTGTATCCATCAGTATATCCACAAAAGCTCCCCTACTTCCACTGCCAGCCCTATCCACACGTTGTTCAATGCACGCAAAGATCAGCTATAGGTATACAAACCTACTTCTTACTGCCCTCAAATTCCTGGATAAATTATTTCTAAAATAAACTTGAAATCCAATATTCTCCTCAGCGAATCAATTCTTTAACTCCTTCCTCCCCTCCTCTCCCTCTCTCCACATCCTCTCTCCATTCCCTCTCCTTACCCCCTCTCCCCAACCACAATCCATCATTTTTAGGTTAGAATGGAATACATTTTTTCCCACTTTGACGAATTTACTCTTTTTTGCCTTTTCTTTTGGACACGCGTGTGTGTAGATAGCTTTGTATCATGTGTGCATATCAAATCATAGGTGTGTTTGTGTGTATGTAGATGTTTTGTGTTTGTAGTGTGTTATGTTCACAGCTCACAGCCACTAAAACTAAAGTTAATGACTTGAATGGGAATGGGAGAAACATTTTTGGCATGAGAATTTCACCGAAATGGATTTTCCTCCCTTCTTTTTTCAAGTGCGCTCGCATACCGGAACACCCTGAGTGGCTGCTTGTTAATGTAATTTTTGAAACAAAACCAAAAAACTCCTGGCCATTTGCATCCGAACGATATGCCGGTTGGCGTTCCTTGAAGATTAAGAACGTTCTCGTTAAATGTTCAAACAGGATTTGATCACGGCGTCCTCCCACTGAGCCCCGTCGGTCCTTTGGCACAAGGGTGGGTTGTCCTGTTAGCACATAGGTGGGTTGTCCTGTTAGCACATAGGTTGGGTTGTCCTGTTAGCACATAGGTGGGTTGTCCTGTTAGCACATAGGTGGGTTGTCCTGTTAGCACATAGGTGGGTTGTCCTGTTAGCACATAGGTGGGTTGTCCTGTTAGCACATAGGTGGCGTGTCCTGTTAGCACATAGGTGGGTTGTCCTGTTGGCACATAGGTGGGTTGTCCTGTTAGCACATAGGTGGGTTGTCCTGTTAGCACATAGGTGGGTTGTCCTGTTAGCACATAGGTGGGTTGTCCTGTTAGCACATAGGTGGGTTGTCCTGTTAGCACATAGGTGGGTTGTCCTGTTAACACATAGGTGGCGTGTCCTGTTAGCACATAGGTGGGTTGTCCTGTTAGCACATAGGTGGCGTGTCTTGTTAGCACATAGGTGGCGTGTATTGAGAGCACATAGGTGGCGTGTCTTGTTAGCACATAGGTGGCGTGTCTTGTTAGCACATAGGTGGCGTGTATTGAGAGCACATAGGTGGCGTGTCTTGAGAGCACATAGTTTGCGTGTTGTAGCACATAGGTGCTAATATGAAGATGGACGTGGAGTTGTGCATTTAGACAGCATTGTTCTCTTGAAAAGATTCCGAGTTTTGTCTCATTGAACCGATCACAAGTTATCACCCTTTGAACTGATTCTAAGTTTGTTCCCTTGAACCGAGATAAAACTTTGTTCCTGTAATACTATCACCAGTTTGTTCCCATGAATTGCTCACGAGTTCATTCCCCTTGAACTGATCACGTGTGCATGCGTATGGAAATGGTCGTCTGGCTGTGACGTCATGTCCGCATATCTTACTCCGCACACCAGATTTTTATATTCACATCGGGTCTGATCCATCTCGACATTTCTTAACTTACTGCCCTCACCTCGTCATCGCAGTAGATCACTCATAGATAGATGTGCTCGTGGGATGCAGGATTTGTGTCCCCTGGGGTCATCGTGCTTTAGGTTCACTGAGCCAGACCTGCCTATTGACGGATATATCATACCTTGAGGATGGAGTTAAAACTCTCTCCGAATTTGAGTGTTCCCATTTCAAGTCAATATATTTTATAAATTAATTATAATTAGTTTTCAAATAGACCGCTTCAATATTAATCTGAGGATCACCTCATTGGTCAATGACGGTTTGACCGTAGCCATGTTTTGATATGGGTTTTATACACTAGCAAACGTTCGATACATTACCAACGGTTTCTTAAAGCGGTTTCAGGAAATTGGGGCAAATCCGACAGTTCCGCCCCTGTCTCTTGGCGCTGCCCACATCGTTTGATGTCAAGTCTTTTTATAGTCATTGGCGCCCCATTTAAGTTGTGACCCTTTCTCTTGGTGCCCCATAAAAATTGTGACCCCTTTTTCTTGGTGCCCTATTTAAAAATTGACCGTTTTTCTTGGTGCCCTATTTAAATTGTGACCGTTTTTCTTGGTGCCCTATAATTTAAATTGTGACCGTTTTTCTTGGTGCCCTATTTAAATTGTGACCGTTTTTCTTGGTGCCCTATTTAAATTGTGACCGTTTTTCTTGGTGCCCCATTTAAAGTTGACCTTGTCCCCGGGGCAGATGGCAGGTCTGCCCCGATTTTAAATTACCCCCCCCCCTACCCGCCGCCGAGCCCAATACTCGTCAACACATTGGAAATTACGTTTTTGCCATATCCTTCCATTAGAACCTTTCATCGCTCACTAATGAATTCAGTTCCAGTTGTAGAAGCTGCCCCCCCCTGCCCCACTCCTCAGTTCCAAAATATCTCACGAAACGATTTGTTCTTCAAAGACTCATTCTATCTTTGTTCTTGTTTTACAGATCAGCTTTTTGTAATACCAATTATTACTCAAACTTTGTTTGCGACACCTTGTCTGATGAATCAACACGCGTGATTTACGCCGCTAGCAGCCTCGCTTTGACTTGTGGCCAAACCTGATAAACCGTTTGTTGGCAGACGTCGACGGAACGAGATGTTCAGCGTTAGGGGCTGGGATACGGGAGGCTTATGCTTTTTAAGGGAGGTTAGGGAGGCTATACTGTTTCAGGGGAGGCTATACTGTTTCAGGGGAGGCTATACTGTTTCAGGGGAGGCTATACTGTTTCAGGGGAGGCTATACTGTTTCAGGGGAGGCTATACTGTTTCAGGGGAGGCTATACTGTTTCAGGGGAGGCTATACTGTTTCAGGGGATGCTATACTGTTTCAGGGGATGCTATACTGTTTCAGGGGAGGCTATACTGTTTCAGGGGATGCTATACTGTTTCAGGGGAGGCTATACTGTTTCAGGGGATGCTATACTGTTTCAGGGGAGGCTATGCTTTTTAGGGTTGTTTATTCTTCATTGGCGGCTGGATAGCCAAGTGAATAGTGCGCTCGCCTGACAAGCTGAGGGGGCGTGGGATCTAGCCCACGTTAAAGCCACAATAAAAATGTTGATGAATGACTATTGCTAAAAAGTCCTCCGCTAACCTGGAGAGGAGATGGGCGCCGCCAAGTCTACCAAGTCCCAAGAAAGTTCTAATGGAAACATTAGAACCCCATACGACCACGAGGTTATGGGACACACACACAAAAAATATTCTTCATTGGGGGAGGGGGGTGTTATACGTTTAAGGGATGTTTTACTTTTTAAGGGAGGTTATACTTTTAAGGGATGCTATACCTTTTAAGGGAGGTTATACTTTTTAATGGAGGTTATAGTTATACTTTTTAATGGAGGTTATAGTTATACTTTTTAATGGAGGTTATAGTTATACTTTTTAATGGAGGTTATAGTTATACTTTTTAAGGGATGTTATTCTTCTTTGAGGGGAGGTTATGATTAAGTCAGGAAGGGCTACTTTTGCAAAGGGAGTTGAGAATTTTATTCAGGGAATACTACTCTTCAACTCAGGGGAGATTATACCTCTAGACATGAGATCATATATTGTGCAATCAAAGATTAGCTTGTAGACTTGTCATAGACTTGTTCAAGTATGAATCCCCGCCGGTGTTCTGATGGTGGGGTCGATAAAAGGGGTGGGGCGGGGGAGATCGTTAGCGGGGTCGGGGTTAAAAAGGGGGTGGGGGTGACGTGGACAAATCGAGTGTTAAACGCGAGTTCGTTATTTCTTCCTGTTCTAATTAGTGTTATGGTTTTTAATCGTCTGCTCATTCTTTCAACACCCCGCACATCCGGGCTTCTACAAGCGCGCCTTTTTTTCCTACTCTGATCTCTCTTCAAATTGATTATGATGACTGATTAACCAAGTGTGGGTGCGTGCGTACGCGCGTGTGTGTGTGTGGGGGGGGGGTTGGGGTAATAGACCCGTGTATATGTGTAATTGATATATTTATTTTTGCCGATGCCACTTCAGTAAAGAACAATCTCAATGATTGGTGATAGAAAAGTTTGTAAGATGGTTTAGGAAATAGATCTGTTACATTATACTAGTGACCAAAGTTTCTGGTCGGGGCGCTATCTCCCCCCCCCCACCTGAGAACTTTTTCCTCGCCCCCCCCCCACACTTTATTGGGTCCAGGCGACGGGGTGCTTGAAGAGGAGCTTATGGTGGTGTAAGGGGTGTGGTGGTGGGGGGCTTCCCTTGCCAGGACTCAGGACATGGGGAGGAACTTAATGACATGAGCCAATCGCATAACAAAAATTGGGTCATGGTCCTGCTAACACTGTTTGTTGGCCGGTGTGGTGTGTGTGTGTGTGTGGCGTCTGTGTGTGCATGTGTGTGGCGGGTTTTTAGGGGGGCGGGGGGGATTATTGGTCCGATCCGGTGTCTTGGAAATGCCTGAGATTGTCGTCAATTGAATCCAATTCATTTCTGTGATGTGAGCTTCTAATCCATCCATCAGAGTCACTCGAGGAACAAGTTGTAACTTACATGGGGAGATGAACACAGGAGAAATGACAGGCATCGTGGTGGCTATACAGGTCATCGTGGTGGCTATACCGGTCATCGTGGTGGCTATACAGGTCATCGTGGTGGCTATACCGGTCATCGTGGTGGCTACCGGTCATCGTGGTGGCTATCGGGCATCATTGTCGTCAATCGAAATCTTGGGGCTTCAGGGATAATTCTTTAGGTAGCTGCTGAGGCCCGGAATCATCGCTGAAATATATTTTAATTATTTTGCACTCGTCCCCACGAGTTTCGCGCTGTAAGCTGTAAAAGTCTGTTTGTGGATGTTCTGTTTACTACTATAATACGGCATTACGCTATCTTTTGAAGGGGAATATTGTTGTCAGAGCCTGTACCACAGTTGGTGGGTGTACCTTCAGGTAGTGCTTGACCAGTGGAAGCTGTCTGTGTCATTGGACAGCTGCTCTTGCGGCTGTTGGTGGTTCAGCTGGTACTTATAAACACAACACAATAATTTAACACAATTTCCTCCCAACCCTAAATTATTAATTTTTTTTAAAGCATTTCCGTGTGCTATAAAAGAACACCCCGTCCATAATATCCACGCGTGAGCAGTGGATGAAAAGAAGATTGTGAGTGGATAAATTCGCAATGTGGATTCAGTTCCGTGGAATTTCACACAAATGTTTCCGGATGCAGTTTTACAATAGTCGATCAAACAACTTCCGGTGCTCTCAGAAACGGGAGGCCATAACGAGACGAGAATTTAATCACGGATAAGCTGCCCTTGGCAGGATTCAACCAATGGGGTCACGTCGTCTGTCCGGCCTCGTTCTGAGCTGAGGATTCACTGCTGCACGTGCAGGTCGGAGCATGGAGCATGCGCCAGAGGGGAAAACCACGCCCTCTGTGGTGGAATTCCTGGTGGAAAACGTTCCACTGAATCTCAGAGGTAAGACTCGAGAGTGGCATTGAATGTCCTCAAACTAACAGAGGGTCATCAAAAAGACATGATTGTTTTATTTCTTAAAACTTGATTTTCATAAACTCTTTGATACTATAATCAACTTTCTAGTGATTAAAATTATTTATTTTTTGTTGGTAAAGATTTATATTCAAAATGTTATTTAGAAGAAAAAAAATGAGTTTATGTCTGTGAAATGAGAACGACTTCTTGAATACCAATGTTCTTACTGTTGCATTCATCATGAAAGTGACCAGTAAATCAAAAATAATTTGACGAGTAATTTGTGGACGCGCTGTTGAATGAAATCAACTGTGACCCCTGACCTCTGCTGCTTTACTAGTTGTACGTTGAAGTCATCAGGAATGGAACAATTTGGACGTCCACTGACACGGCCACTTACACAGCACTGACACAAAACTGACACTGACACAGCACTGACACGACCACTGACACGGCCACAGATACTGACACAGTTACTGACACACCCTTAGAGTGCCTGTTTTTGTTAGCTTGTCTGGAATTTCAAGGCTAATACACTTTTTTTTAACGAAAATATAGTCTAAAAATAGTCGTATTGCGTAATAAGATATGACGTTTGTCCCTATTCAATGACAATTTTAAGCAGCTAAATTTTTGTCTTTCTTTTCGTTTGGCGTTTACTCGGGTCATCGCCAAAGTTATTTTGTGTCCCATAGTTATTAGGATTACTAAACCAGATGAAGACACAATCAGTGACCATACTTAGGTTCTTGCCCCTGTTCACGTTTCGATTTGGCTGGCTTCGAGAGTACAAACATCAACTGTCAACACAATTGTGGGAGGTTCAAAGGTCAGATTGACGACACCTCTTCCGGCGCGTTGCGTGACGTCATACGACCTTGCACTAAGAGTTGTTGACATGAACCGAGTGAACTCACGTAGCCTTTAACTGGCTGCCATGTTTTCTTACGTCTTCAAGCAGGACTAGACACCAATAACCTGACAAGTGGTCAACATTAACAGGACTATAGACTCTTACAAACATGGCTTCAGACCCAATTATACAGGACTACAGACACAATCGTACAGGACTACAGACACAATTGTACAGGACTATAGACTATAGACTCTTACATACATGGCTTCAGACCCAATTATACAGGACTACAGACACAATCGTACAGGACTACAGACACAATCGTACAGGACTGCAGACTATAGACTCTTACATACATGGCTTCAGACCCAATTATACAGGACTACAGACACAATCGTACAGGACTACAGACACAATCGTACAGGACTGCAGACTATAGACTCTTACATACATGGCTTCAGACCCAATTATACAGGACTACAGACACAATCGTACAGGACTATATACTCTTACATACATGGCTTCAGACCCAATTATACAGGACTACAGACACAATCGTACAGGACTACAGACACAATCTTACAGGACTACAGACACAATCGTACAGGACTACAGACACAATCGTACAGGACTATAGACTATACACTCTTACATACATGGCTTCAGACCCAATTATACAGGACTACAGACACAATCGCACAGGACTACAGACACAATTGTACAGGACTATAGACTCTTACATACATGGCTTCAGACCCAATTATACAGGACTACAGACACAATCGTACAGGACTACAGACACAATCGTACAGGACTGCAGACTATAGACTCTTACATACATGGCTTCAGACCCAATTTTACAGGACTACAGACACAATCGTACAGGACTACAGACACAATCGTACAGGACTATATACTCTTACATACATGGCTTCAGACCCAATTATACAGGACTACAGACACAATCGTACAGGACTACAGACACAATCGTACAGGACTACAGACACAATCGTACAGGACTACAGACACAATCGTACAGGACTATAGACTATATACTCTTACATACATGGCTTCAGACCCAATTATACAGGACTACAGACACAATCGTACAGGACTACAGACACAATCCTACAGGACTACAGACACAATCGTACAGGACTACAGACACAATTATACAGAACTACAGACACAATCGTACAGGACTACAGACCCAATTATACAGGACTACAAACACAATCGTACAGAACTACATACACAATCGTACAGGACTATAACAGACACAATCGTACATGACTACAAACACAATCGTACAGGACTACAGGCACAATCATACAGGACTACAGACACAATTGCACAGGACTACAGGCACAATCATACAGGACTAATGACCCAGTCATACAGGACTTCATACTCAATGTTACAGGACTCTATATGCACACACATAGGAATTGTGTATTCAAATATGATTCACTAATAAATTGAAAAAACACAACAAAAAAGAAAAACAAGAACAGCCATATAACAAATAATAACCAAATTAAAACCAAGACACAAGACAGCAAGACACCAGAAGAGAAGGTCACAACGTTGAGTGAGGCCTGAAGACTTAATTCTCTTACGACGGAAATCAACTTATTTAAAATGTGATTCCCTCCCAACTCCTCTAAGCCGCATTTCAGCTCCTCCCGTCCTTGATAAGTCGTCCCTCTGAGAGGCTGCCCTCGCGCCCGTCTCGATATTTTAGGATTATTGATCTGTTCTGAAATGGCTCCCAGCAATCGCTCGGCTGATTTATATGTGAGGCTGAGACTTATGTGGATAAGAAATGGCTGGTATAGGCGGTGCACTGGGGGCTGTAAGAAATGGCTGGTATAGTCGGTGCACTGGGGGGGGGGCTGTAAGAAATGGCTGGTATAGTCGGTGCACTGGGGGGCTGTAAGAAATGGCTGGTATAGTCGGTGCACTGGGGGGGGCTGTAAGAAATGGCTGGTATAGTCGGTGCACTGGGGGGGGCTGTAAGAAATGGCTGGTATAGGCGGTGCACTGGGGGGGCTGTAAGAAATGGCTGGTATAGTCGGTGCACTGGGGGGGCTGTAAGAAATGGCTGGTATAGGCGGTGCACTTGGGGGCTGTAAGAAATGGCTGGTATAGTCGGTGCACTGGGGGGGCTGTAAGAAATGGCTGGTATAGTCGGTGCACTGGGGGGGCTGTAAGAAATGGCTGGTATAGGCGGTGCACTGGGGGGCTGTAAGAAATGGCTGGTATAGTCGGTGCACTGGGGGGCTGTAAGAAATGGCTGGTATAGTCGGTGCACTGGGGGGGCTGTAAGAAATGGCTGGTATAGGCGGTGCACTGGGGGGCTGTAAGAAATGGCTGGTATAGGCGGTGCACTGGAGAGCTGTAAGAAATGGCTGGTATAGTCGGTGCACTGGGGGGCTGTAAGAAATGGCTGGTATAGTCGGTGCACTGGGGGGCTGTAAGAAATGGCTGGTATAGTCGGTGCACTGGGGGGGCTGTAAGAAATGGCTGGTATAGTCGGTGCACTGGGGGGCTGTAAGAAATGGCTGGTATAGGCGGTGCACTGGAGAGCTGTAAGAAATGGCTGGTATAGTCGGTGCACTGGGGGCTGTAAGAAATGGCTGGTATAGTCGGTGCACTGGGGGGCTGTAAGAAATGGCTGGTATAGTCGGTGCACTGGGGGGGCTGTAAGAAATGGCTGGTATAGTCGGTGCACTGGGGGGGCTGTAAGAAATGGCTGGTATAGGCGGTGCACTGGAGAGCTGTAAGAAATGGCTGGTATAGTCGGTGCACTGGGGGCTGTAAGAAATGGCTGGTATAGGCGGTGCACTGGGGGGGCTGTAAGAAATGGCTGGTATAGGCGGTGCACTGGGGGGGCTGTAAGAAATGGCTGGTATAGTCGGTGCACTGGGGGCTGTAAGAAATGGCTGGTATAGGCGGTGCACTGGGGGCTGTAAGAAATGGCTGGTATAGGCGGTGCACTGGGGGGGCTGTAAGAAATGGCTGGTATAGGCGGTGCACTGGGGGGGCTGTAAGAAATGGCGGTATAGGCGGTGCACTGGGGGCTGTAAGAAATGGCTGGTATAGGCGGTGCACTGGGGGGGCTGTAAGAAATGGCTGGTATAGGCGGTGCACTGGGGGGCTGTAAGAAATGGCTGGTATAGGCGGTGCACTGTGGGCAGAAATGCCGGTGTGAAATGTGTTATAAACGATGCACTGGGACATGAAGTGTGTTATAGATGATGAACTTTGATATGATATCGGTGTGGATGATGCATGTTTCTCTTGTGGATGTAGATGTCTGTGGATAAAAAATATTAACACTCCTCACATGGAAACAATGGATTAACACCTAAAATAGATGCCCGTGGAAATAGAAGACATACGACTGCACACTGTCCTAAAGTTATTGTTGACTGGTCAAACTCTGACCTTGGTCACTCCATTAACGTTCGGTTCAGACACATATTCTGACTCCCTCACTTTACGACCAATGTCAGAAAAATCCACAAGAGCGAGAATTCAATTCATTTCTGGGTCAACAAGTCTATTCTTGGAACTCAATCAGGGGTCTGCATTTCCTAGTTTTAGAACTCAACCAGTGGTCTGCATTTCCTAGTTTTAGAACTCTTATCTGTTACAGATGCTCCTTCTAAACAGAAGATTATTGCGTCCTATTCTTATCTATGGTTTGTGTTTAGTCCGGCATTTCTTATTAGAGATTTAAATGTTGATAAAGTGTTTGTTTTCCTGGTTTCTTCAGGCAACCCATGCCACGCCCGAATTCCGGACGGGAAGAAAGAAAATTTGTATGTGTTTGTTCTTGCATACGGAATAAGAAAGGTGTTTTTATCCTTATGTCTATCTGAGGGTTGTATTTAGTTATCTTTGTGTTGTATTTCTAAATTATAATTAATTGCTTTGTGTATGATTACTACTTTGCTCTTGGTTCTTCTATCCTCTAGTGTTTCAAGGTTTAATGATTTAACTAATGGTGTTATTCTAGTCAGTTTTGAATATTCTCAAGTAATGAATCTGGCAGCTCTTTTTTGAATTTGTTCTAGTTTATCAATGTTTTCTTTGGTGGATGGGTCCCATACAGAAGATGCATATTCTAGTACAGGTCTCACCAAAGTGAGGTAGCATTTTAGTTTTATATCTCTATTACATTTGTTAAAGTTTCTTTATATAAAGCCTAAGGTTTTGTTAGATTTTTAAATAACTTCATTGACATGGGGATTCCATGATAGTTTCTCATTTATTAAGACTCCTAAGTATTTTGCATCTTTAGTTTGGGTCAGTTCTTTTCCATGAATGTAATATTTTGAATTTATTTGTTTCTTTTCTTTGTTACTCTTAACAGTTGACACTTTTCTGGGGGGAAAGACATACTCCAGTTAGTTTCCCATTTAATCAATTCATCTAAGTCTTTTTGTAAAATGTTGCTATCTTGTTCTGATTTAATTGTTCTATAGATTATACAATCATCAGCAAATAACCTAACTTTTGTTCCTGTTGAGATGCTGTTGGGTAAATGATTTATATAAATTGAAAAGAGTAAGGGACCTAGCACAGTTTCTTGTGGAACTCCTGAGTTAACCTTTATAGGTGAGGATTTAGACCCAATAATTATTACAATTTCCTTAAGAGTCAACAGACAATGCCAGTCGCACCATACAACATAAGATACGACAGACAAAGCCAGTCACACCATACAACATAAGATACGACAGACAAAGCCAGTCACACCATACAACATAGAGACGACATACAAAGACAGTCACACCATACAACATAGAGACGACATACAATGCCAGTCACACCATACAACAAAGAGACGACAGACAAAGCCAGTCACACCATACAACATAAGATACGACAGACAAAGCCAGTCACACCATACAACATAGAGACGACATACAAAGACAGTCACACCATACAACATAGAGACGACATACAATGCCAGTCACACCATACAACAAAGAGACGACAGACAAAGCCAGTCACACCATACAACATAGAGACGACAGAAAAAGCCAGTCACACCATACAACATATGATACGACAGACAATGCCAGTCACACCATACAGCACAAGGGGTGACGTCACAGACAGAAGACACAGACATTTCCAACAACAGACTAAAAGACCAGACCAATCAGGAAAGAAGTATGCTACGTAAAGATGAGCAAGGAACGGAGAAGGGTGTTGTGGGGGGGGGGTGTTGTGCACAGTTTTACAACTGACACCCTGGGTGTCCCCAAGATCTGTTGATCTGCTATCACCATCATCAACACCACCACACACACACACTTTCTGAAGACGAGTCTCGCGTTATGTCTTGTTCCTCTCTTCACTGCTGACCTGCCCTTCCGCTTCCGTTACCCAGAATGCCATTACATTCTTAAGAGTGGCTGACCCTGTTGCCTAGGAACGGGATCTATAGATTTTTGTCCACACCGACCATCCGAACAAATAAGCTGTGGAATTAATAGGGCCATGACCCCCCCCCCAACCCAAACCTTTTTACCCCAACTTTCTTCCCCCAAGTAAATCGGAAAAATCCCCTCAGCTAACACTCATTTAGCCACGGCCACTGGACACTGATCAGTTGGGTCGGGGTGAGCACGGCCACTGGACACTGGTCAGTTAGGTGGGGGTGAGCACTCGGTGGTCAGATAAAGACGGAGGTTTCTCACCGGAAGTCATCACTGACCCACGATAAATCAAAGTCCACAATGAGAGGCGAGTCGTTTCCCCTGATGGCGAACATTGCACGCAGAGGACACCGATAAGGGAGGTGACTGCGGTAACCTTGGCACACGACACCAATAAGGGAGGTGACTGTGGCACAAAGTCTTATGTGCGTTAGAGCAAGATCAGAGTCATATGCGCGTTAGAGCAAGATCAAAGTCATATGTGCGTTAGTGCAAGATCAAAGTCATATGTGCGTTAGAGCAAGATCAAAGTCATATGTGCGTTAGAGCAAGATCAAAGTCATATGTGCGTTAGAGCAAGATCAAAGTCATATGTGCGTTAGAGCAAGATCTCGATTGGAAAAAAATAAATAAAATGTGTAATGAACAGCTTGTGGACTGCGAATCCTTTGAATCGTAAGACGGATATGACTGTAACACCAATATGACTGTAACACCATATGACTGTAACACCATATGACTGTAACACCAATAGGACTGTAACACCAATAGGACTGTAACACCAATAGGACTGTAACACCAATAGGACTGTAACACCAATAGGACTGTAACACCAATAGGACTGTAACACCAATATGACTGTAACACCAATAGGACTGTAACACCTATATGACTGTAACACCAAAAGGACTGTAACACCTATATGACTGTAACACCAATAGGACTGTAACACCAATAGGACTGTAACACCAATAGGACTGTAACACCTATATGACTGTAAAACCAATAGGACTGTAACACCAATAGGACTGTAACACCTATAGGACTGTAACACCAATAGGACTGTAACACCAATAGGACTGTAACATCTATATGACTGTAACACCAATAGGACTGTAACACCAATAGGACTGTAACACCAATAGGACTGTAACACCAATAGGACTGTAACATCAATAGGACTGTAACACCAATAGGACTGTAACACCAATAGGACTGTAACACCAATAGGACTGTAACACCAATAGGACTGTAACACCAATAGGATTGTAACACCAATATGACTGTAACACCAATATGACTGTAACACCAATAGGATTGTAACACCAATAGGACTGTAACACCAATAGGACTGTAACACCAATATGACTGTAACACCAATAGGACTGTAACACCAATAGGACTGTAACACCTATATGACTGTAACACCAATAGGACTGTAACACCTATATGACTGTAACACCAATAGGATTGTAACACCTATATGACTGTAACACCAATAGGACTGTAACACCAATAGGACTGTAACACCTATATGACTGTAACACCAATAGGACTGTAACACCAATAGGACAGTAGCACCAATATGACTGTAACACCTATAGGACTGTAACACCAATAGGACTGTAACACCTATATGACTGTAACACCAATAGGACTGTAACACCAATAGGACTGTAACACCAATAGGACTGTAACACCTATAGGACTGTAACAACAATAGGACTGTAACAACAATAGGACTGTAACACCAATAGGACTGTAACACCAATAGGACTGTAACACCAATAGGACTGTAACACCAATAGGACTGTAACACCAATAGGACTGTAACACCAATAGGACTGTAACACCAATAGGTCTGTAACACCAATAGGACTGTAACACCAATAGGACTGTAACACCTATATGACTGTAACACCAATAGGACTGTAACACCAATAGGACTGTAACACCAATAGGACTGTAACACCAATAGGACTGTAACACATATATGACTGTAACACATATATGACTGTAACACCAATAGGACTGTAACACCAATAGGACTGTAACACCAATAGGACTGTAACACCTATATGACTGTAACACCAATAGGACTGTAACACCTATATGACTGTAACACCAATAGGACTGTAACACCAATATGACTGTAACACCAATATGACTGTAACACCAATAGGACTGTAACACCAATAGGACTGTAACACCTATATGACTGTAACACCAATAGGACTGTAACACCTATATGACTGTAACACCAATAGGACTGTAAAACCAATAGGACTGTAACACCAATAGGACTGTAACACCAATAGGACTGTAACACCAATAGGACTGTAACACCAATAGGACTGTAACACCAATAGGACTGTAACACCAATAGGACTGTAACACCAATAGGACTGTAACACCAATAGGACTGTAACACCAATAGGACTGTAACACCAATAGGACTGTAACACCAATAGGACTGTAACACCAATAAGACTGTAACACCAATAGGACTGTAACACCAATATGACTGTAACACCAATATGACTGTAACACCAATAGGACTGTAACACCTATATGACTGTAACACCAATAGAACTGTAACACCAATAGGACTGTAACACCTATAGGACTGTAACACCAATAGGACTGTAACACCTATATGACTGTAACACCAATAGGACTGTAACACCTATATGACTGTAACACCAATAGGACTGTAACACCAATATGACTGTAACACCAATATGACTGTAACACCAATAGGACTGTAACACCTATATGACTGTAACACCAATAGGACTGTAACAGCTATATGACTCTAACACCAATAGGACTGTAACACCTATATGACTGTAACACCAATAGGACTGTAACACCAATAGGACTGTAACACCAATAGGACTTTAACACCAATAGGACTGTAACACCAATAGGACTGTAACACCAATAGGACTGTAACACCAATAGGACTGTAACACCAATAGGACTGTAACACCAATAGGACTGTAACACCTATAGGACTGTAACATAAATAGGACTGTAACACCTATAGGACTGTAACACCAATAGGACTGTAACACCAATAGGACTGTAACACCAATAGGACTGTAACACCAATAGGACTGTAACACCAATAGGACTGTAACACCAATAGGACTGTAACACCAATAGGACTGTAACACCAATAGGACTGTAACACCAATAGGACTGTAACACCAATAGGACTGTAACACCAATAGGACTGTAACACCATGGGACTGTAACACCAATAGGACTGTAACACCAATAGGACTGTAACACCAATAGGACTGTAACACCAATAGGACTGTAACACCAATAGGACTGTAACACCAATAGGACTGTAACACCAATAGGCATGTTGTAACGTCAGCTCAGCGTGTAACTTTAAGTCAAAGATCCCGTCCAGTTTGACACTTCCTACTTTGGTTCGTTACTCTTGTAGTTACAGTCGCAGGACGGGGGATAATTGGGTTAAAATCCTGATAAAGTATTGTTACATTGTTTATCTCCCTTGGTCACGAACACGCCAATGTCGGTAACCAAACTTTGTCCAGGTCGGGGTGGGGTGGGGGTGAGTAAAGAAGGGGGGAGGCTGAGGTTGGCGGGATTATTAGACACGAAATAGTATTGGGGGGGGGAGGGGGGGGGTTCAGACATAGGGATATGATAAGATGGATAACTGGTTTGTGAAAGATAAATGGATGACCAGCCTGATGGATAGATGGTTGGATTTATGTCATTAGGGCAGTGGGTGGGGTGTGTGAGTGTTTTGATACACACACACACGTGTAGTCAAATAGAGTTATGGTATTGCGCACATGGATATGGCTATATAACTGCATTAAAATAGATTTTTAAAATGTTATCTGTGGGATTGTGAATATCGATTTTTGTCATTTAATTAGTTATATAACATGGGACTTATGGCTTAGATTACGTTGTTGGTATTTACTGGTGTGTCATCTTAGCTGTGATGTGTTGTGTGGAATGGTGTTTCATCTTAGCTGTGATGTGCTGTGTGGAATGGTGTGTCATCTTAGCTGTGATGTGTTGTGTGGAATGGTGTGTCATCTTAGCTGGGATGTGTTGTGTGGAATGGCGTGTCATCTTAGCTGGGATGTGTTGTGTGGAATGGTGTGTCATCTTAGCTGTGGTGTGTTGTGTGGAATGGTGTGTCATCTTAGCTGTGATGTGTTGTGTGGAATGGTGTGTCATCTTAGCTGGGATGTGTTGTGTGGAATGGCGTGTCATCTTAGCTGGGATGTGTTGTGTGGAATGGTGTGTCATCTTAGCTGTGATGTGTTGTGTGGAATGGTGTGTCATCTTAGCTGGGATGTGTTGTGTGGAATGGCGTGTCATCTTAGCTGGGATGTGTTGTGTGGAATGGCGTGGCATCTTACCTGTTGGTGTTTTCTTTGTTATTGTTGTTGACTTGTGTCCCCACTAAGTTGTTGTGGCCTGTGTTACTGTTGTTGACTTGTGTCCCCACTAAGTTGTTGTGTCCTGTGTTACTGTTGTTGACATGTGTTCCCACTAAGTTGTTGTGTCCTGTGTTACTGTTGTTGACATGTATTCCCACTAAGTTGTTGTGTCCTCTGTTACTGTTGTTGACATGTGTTCCCACTAAGTTGTTGTGTTGACATGTGTTCCCACTAAGTTGTTGTGTCCTCTGTTACTGTTGTTGACATGTGTTCCCACTAAGTTGTTGCGTCCTGTGTTACTGTTGTTGACTTGTGTCCCCACTAAGTTGTTGTGTCCTGTGTTACTGTTGTTGACTTGTGTCCCCACTAAGTTGTTGTGTCCTGTGTTACTGTTGTTGACATGTGTTCCCACTAAGTTGTTGTGTCCTGTGTTACTGTTGTTGACATGTGTTCCCACTAAGTTGGTGTGCTACTGTTACAGAAAGAGATGACAAAGACAGTGAGCCGCCGCCTCAGACCAAGAAACAATCTTCCGGAAATAAGTCAAGTTCAGGGAAGAATAATAAGCAATCAGGGGTAAGTAACTCGAACTTAATTACCCCTTTCAAATTTTTACATTGGTATCCTCCCTTGGATAAAAAAAATTATTCACGTTATGAATTAACTTTTAATTTTCCAATCTTTCCAAGACAGTAACAATAAATTCATAATATAATATAGATACACACACCAAATATAATATGTAGTTATATTTATTTGAATACACTACATATATGTTGATTTATATGAATGCATATAACAACTAATTAACACATCATAGCTGACATAGTGTGCACGCTTCAATCCTTTTCTAACGTTCATGTTAAAATCATATGCAAACATTCATAAATACATACATATACTTATGATGCTGTAACATATTGTGCCGTCAGGGGTCATAACTCACATATATCTCATTTATAATCATATCCACAAGTCATACATACCCGTGTAGCCCATGGCTACAAGGACGTGGGAACCGTTGATTGATGCAGATTTGAACTCTTAACTCACAACTAACCACCTGGGTCCTACAATACAACCCGAACTAATCTAGGTCCTACAATACAACACGAACTAATCTAGGTCCTACAATACAACACGAGTTAATCAAAGTCCTACAATACAACACCAGCTAATCTAGGTCCTACATTACAACAAGAACTAATCTAGGTCCTACAATACAACACGAACTAATCTAGGTCCTACAATACAACACGAACTAATCTAGGTCCTACAATACAACACGAGTTAATCTAAGTCCTATATTACAACACGAACTAATCTAGGTCCTACAATACAACACGAACTAATCTAGGTCCTACAATACAACTCGAACTAATCTAAGTCCTACAATACAACACGAACTAATCTAGGTCCTACAATACAACTCGAACTAATCTAAGTCCTACAATACAACACGAACTAATCTAGGTCCTACAATACAACTCGAACTAATCTAAGTCCTACAATACAACTCGAACTAATCTAGGTCCTACAATACAACACGAACTAATCTAGGTCCTACAATACAACACGAACTAATCTAGGTCCTACAATACAACACGAACTAATCTAGGTCCTACAATACAACTCGAACTAATCTAGGTCCTACAATACAACTCGAACTAATCTAGGTCCTACAATACAACACGAACTAATCTAGGTCCTACAATACAACACGAACTAATCTAGGTCCTACAATACAACACGAACTAATCTAGGTCCTACAATACAACACGAACTAATCTAGGTCCACAATACAACACGAACTAATCTAGGTCCACAATACAACACGAACTAATCTAGGTCCTACAATACAACACGAACTAATCTAGGTCCACAATACAACACGAACTAATCTAGGTCCACAATACAACACGAACTAATCTAAGGATGCTAGGACCTGGATTACTGAGAGCTCAGTCAATCGTAGATGGGGACCAGGCGATGACTTGTGAGCTGCCATGTTAGGTGTTTGTTAGCAGTCAATGGTGTGAGAATCACTGTTCTAATGATGATGAAATGTGTTGACTCGATGAGATGTCATAGTTTGACAACTGGACTATCTATCTATAGTGTGTGTGGGGGTGGGGGGGACTAGAGCAGTCAGGTAGAGGAGATCACTCTGTGGGGGGGGGAGACTAGAGCAGTCAGGTAGAGGAGATCACTCTGTGGGGGGGGGGAGACTAGAGCAGTCAGGTAGAGGAGATCACTCTGTGGGGGGGGGAGACTAGAGCAGTCAGGTAGAGGAGATCACTCTGTGGGGGGGGGAGACTAGAGCAGTCAGGTAGAGGAGATCACTCTGTGGGGGGGGGAGACTAGAGCAGTCAGGTAGAAGAGATCACTCTGTGGGGGGGGGGAGACTAGAGCAGTCAGGTAGAGGAGATCACTCTGTGGGGGGGACTAGAGCAGTCAGGTAGAGGAGATCACTCTGTGGGGGGGGGAGACTAGAGCAGTCAGGTAGAGGAGATCACTCTGTGGGGGGGGAGACTAGAGCAGTCAGGTAGAGGAGATCACTCTGTGGGGGGGACTAGAGCAGTCAGGTAGAGGAGATCACTCTGTGGGGGGGGGAGACTAGAGCAATCAGGTAGAGGAGATCACTCTGTGGGGGGGGGGACTAGAGCAGTCAGGTAGAGGAGATCACTCTGTGGGGGGGACTAGAGCAGTCAGGTAGAGGAGATCACTCTGTGGGGGGAGACTAGAGCAGTCAGGTAGAGGAGATCACTCTGTGGGGGGACTAGAGCAGTCAGGTAGAGGAGATCACTCTGTGGGGGGGGGGAGACTAGAGCAGTCAGGTAGAGAAGTTCTCTGTTGGGGGGGAGACTAGAGCAGTCAGGTAGAGGAGATCACTCTGTGGGGGGAGACTAGAACAGTCAGGTAGAGGAGATCACTCTTTTGGGGGGGGACTAGAGCAGTCAGGTAGAGGAGATCACTCTGTGGGGGGAGACTAGAGCAGTCAGGTAGAGGAGATCACTCTGTTGGGGGGGAGACTAGAGCAATCAGGTAGAGGAGATCACTCTGTGGGGGGAGACTAGAGCAGTCAGGTAGAGGAGATCACTCTGTGGGGGGACTAGAGCAGTCAGGTAGAGGAGATCACTCTGTGGGGGGGGGAGACTAGAGCAGTCAGGTAGATGAGATCACTCTGTGGGGGGGGGGACTAGAGCAGTCAGGTAGAGGAGATCACTCTGTGCTAGAGCAGTCAGGTAGAGGAGATCACTCTGTGGGGGGAGACTAGAGCAGTCAGGTAGAGGAGATCACTCTGTGGCGGGGACTAGAGCAGTCAGGTAGAGGAGATCACTCTGTGGGGGGAGGGACTAGAGCAGTCAGGTAGAGGAGATCACTCTGTGGGGGGAGACTAGAGCAGTCAGGTAGAGGAGATCACTCTGTGGGGGGGGGACTAGAGCAGTCAGGTAGAGGAGATCACTCTGTGGGGGGGAGACTAGAGCAGTCAGGTAGAGGAGATCACTCTGTGGGGGGGAGACTAGAGCAGTCAGGTAGAGGAGATCACTCTGTGGGGGGAGACTAGAGCAGTCAGGTAGAGGAGATCACTCTGTTGGGGGGACTAGAGCAGTCAGGTAGAGGAGATCACTCTGTGGGGGGAGACTAGAGCAGTCAGGTAGAGGAGATCACTCTGTTGGGGGGACTAGAGCAGTCAGGTAGAGGAGATCACTCTGTGGGGGGAGACTAGAGCAGTCAGGTAGAGGAGATCACTCTGTTGGGGGGGGACTAGAGCAGTCAGGTAGAGGAGATCACTCTGTGGGGGGGGGGAGACTAGAACAGTCAGGTAGAGGAGATCACTCTGTGGGGGGAGACTAGAGCAGTCAGGTAGAGGAGATCACTCTGTGGGGGGTGACTAGAGCAGTCAGGTAGAGGAGATCACTCTTTGGGGGGGGGGACTAGAGCAGTCAGGTAGGGGAGATCACTCTGTGGGGGGGAGACTAGAGCAGTCAGGTAGAGGAGATCAATCTGTGGGGGGGGACTAGAGCAGTCAGGTAGGGGAGATCACTCTGTGGGGGGACTAGAGCAGTCAGGTAGGGGAGATCACTCTGTGGGGGGAGACTAGAGCAGTCAGGTAGAGGAGATCACTCTGTGGGGGGGGGGCTAGAGCAGTCAGGTAGAGGAGATCACTCTGTGGGGGGGGGACTAGAGCAGTCAGGTAGGGGAGATCACTCTGTGGGGGGGGGAGACTAGAGCAGTCAGGTAGAGGAGATCACTCTGTGGGGGGGGGGACTAGAGCAGTCAGGTAGAGGAGATCACTCTGTGGGGGGGGGGCTAGAGCAGTCAGGTAGGGGAGATCACTCTGTGGGGGGGACTAGAGCAGTCAGGTAGAGGAGATCACTCTGTGGGGGGGGATACTAGAGCAGTCAGGTAGGGGAGATCACTCTGTGGGGGGGGGACTAGAGCAGTCAGGTAGAGGAGATCACTCTGTTACGGACATCTGCTTTTAGTGAAGGATTCATTGAATGTGTTATTGATGTGTTATTGATGTGTTATTGATGTGTTATTGATGTGTTTCTTGTCGTGATATACGTATGGATTGATGGGACGTATTTAAGTACTAGAAGATTTACCACACAAACTTGAGTTCAGTCATTTGTTATTCATTCAATATGTTACGACAGTGGGAGTTAGTACTGGACCACATATTATGACATAGAGCAATACTAGCGACCATGAGGCTTAACATCATATGTTGATAAACAGGTGACCATTGTCCACTAGGTTATTCAATTTGTGACAACAACAAGTAGCTTAAAGCCTCATTTAAACTGTTTAGCCACATTTAAAATATGTAGCCACATTTCAAACACATAGCCACATTTAAACCATGTAGCCACATTTAAAAATGTAGCCACATTTAAGACATGTAGCCACATAAACAAAATGTAGCCACATTAAAACATGTAGCCACATTTAAACAATGTAACCACATTTTAACCATGTAGCGACATTTTAAACATGTAGCCTTTAAACACGTAACCACATTTTAAACATATAGCCTTTAAACACGTAACCACATTTTAAACATATAGCCTTTAAACACGTAACCACATTTTAAACATATAGCCTTTAAACATATAGCCTTTAAACACATAGCCTTTAAACACATAGCCACATTTAAAACATGTAGCCACGTGTTCATTGGACTGTTATTTGAAGATTGTAACAACCAACTCCGACAGCAATGCTCTTAACATTTTTCGGTTCTTGAAAAATAAATGTATCATTTTATTTCTAACCTTCTAATTCCATCAAATACTGTAGTTTTTATTTGTTCACCTTCTATTATTAATTGACCATTCCCTTATCATTTCAAGTAGTTGCACACCATCACCATCCCGCCTCACACACTACCAAGTAGACTTGACACTTTTAAGTCATTTTAACCTGACTAGCTTTTCAGCTTGGCATCAGTCATCTTCTGTCATTTACAGTCACGTACTGTTAAATAAAGTCATTTACAGTCATGTACTGTTAAATACGGTCATTTTCAGTCATGTACTGTTAAATAAAGTCATTTACAGTCATGTACTGTTAAATAAAGTCATTTACAGTCATATACTGTCATTTAAAGTCATGCACTTTTAAATAAAGTCATTTGCAGTCACTCCCAGATCTGGTCGTGCCCCTGTATTCCAGCTGATGAGGGCAGTCAGGGCCACTCACGCCTTCTATCTGCAGACCAACACATCTCTCCTAAGACAGTCAGGGTCACAGCACGCCTTCTATCTGCAGACCAAAACATCTCTCCTAAGACAGTCAGGGTCACAGCACGCCTTCTATCTGCAGACCAACACATCTCTCCTAAGACAGTCAGGGCCACTCACGCCTTCTATCTGCAGACCAACACATCTCTCCTAAGACAGGGCCACTCACGCCTTCTATCTGCAGACCAAAACATCTCTCCTAAGACAGTCAGGGCCACTCACGCCTACTATCTGCAGACCAAAACATCTCTCCTAAGACAGTCAGGGTCACAGCACGCCTTCTATCTGCAGACCAACACATCTCTCCTAAGACAGTCAGGGTCACAGCACGCCTTCTATCTGCAGACCAACACATCTCTCCTAAGACAGTCAGGGCCACTCACGCCTTCTATCTTCAGACCAACACATCTCTCCTAAGACAGTCAGGGCCACTCACGCCTTCTATCTGCAGACCAAAACATCTCTCCTAAGACAGTCAGGGTCACAGCACGCCTTCTATCTGCAGACCAACACATCTCTCCTAAGAACTAACTTTCCAACCATGCAACATTTCAGTACAACATTCGCTTGATCCCACTCCAAAAATGTGACAGCTATACATTATATACAATCCTTTCAATCCAGCAAAATCCATTATAAACAATCCTTTCAATCCAGCACAATCCATTTGAAACAATCCTTCAATCACGCACAATCCCCTGTAAACAATCCCAATCAATTTCAATCACACAGCGTAACTCCCGGCGGGACTCGGTTGGGGTTGTTCCCCTTCTCCTGGAGCCCCCACCCAACAAGCAGCGGCGTGGCTCACTGCAGCTTCCCTTTCGGGAGCACTTCTTTAACAAGGGCGACTCCAAGGGCGGCGACGGCCTGAAGGTTTATGACGACAGCTTCGTAAGTCGGCACTGCATGCACCACCTCACACCCTTTTTTGTTTCCGCCCCAGATTTATTTTGACATTTTTTGTACATCGCTATTTTTCGTTCTTTGCACAATATTATTGTTTAGATTTTCTCATGTCTACGCCCCTGATTATATTGTGATCACAGCTTGGTGTAGCCAATATAGCAGCTCTGCATGTAGACACGCCCCTGGCCTTAACTATTTTTTGGTTGTGTCTGTCAATCTCTCCGAGCAATGCACCCACCCTATCCTTGTTACTAGACTACGTCACTTGCACTCCTTTGTATTGGAGCACAGCTTTGCATGCGTTACATCTGGTTGTATTTCCTGTCAAGAGGCCTTGAGATTCGTTAGTCTGCATGCTTGACCTTGTTGTTTGTTGATGTTATGCCGTATGTAGAGATATTTAACACACCTAGAGGCATGTGGACTGTCGGCCTCACATTGTCAACTCGTTTAACCACTGGGCTAAT
Source organism: Ampullaceana balthica (assembly GCA_944989445.1). Lineage (NCBI taxonomy): Eukaryota > Metazoa > Mollusca > Gastropoda > Lymnaeidae > Ampullaceana > Ampullaceana balthica. The sequence continues at coordinate 239,203 of CALYLW010000564.1, forward strand.
GTCTCCATTTATTTAACCACTGTGCTAATTTCTTCATTTATTTAACCACTCGGTTAATGTCTTCATTTATTTAACCACTCGGTTAATGTCTCCATTTATATAACCACTGGGCTAATGTCTCCATTTATTTAACCACTCGGTTAATGTCTTCATATAACCACTGGGCTAATAATGTTGTTTTATCATATAACCACCGGGCTTATGTCTTCATTTAACCACTGGGCCAATGTCTTCATTCATTTAACCAAACTATTTTCTCTGATGTTTTCTTCACATACATATATGTATGTTTGTATGTACATATATATCTAATTGTTTTATACCGTTATCAGTGTAAGTGCTTCCCAAACGGTGTTCAGCCGTCCCCAAACGGTGTTCAGCCGTCCCCAAACGGTGTTCAGCCGTCCCCAAACGGTGTTCAGCCGTCCCCAAACGGTGTTCAGCCGTCCCCAAACGGTGTTCAGCCGTCCCCAAACGGTGTTCAGCTGTACCCAAACATTGTGTATGACGATATGATTAAGTACTTTATACATCTTGTGTCGGGGCCCAAACTTTGAAGTTTGGGACATACCATTCAGTTTTTTTTTGTAGCGCACGTTTTCCAAAAGTTTTATCGTGTTTAATTATTGTTTGTTTGTTTGTTTGTTTGTTAATATCAGCGGAGTTAATCAGCAGATGAGAGTTGGCACAATGGGGAACAGAGTGCAGCAGCAAAATTATAATTAATAATAATAATATAATAATAATAATTATAATTTTATTTAACAAGTCTTGGGTCTAACCCTAAACCACCACTAGGAGATAACCTATGTTGACAGCTTTTAATGTATGCACCCTGTGACGTCAAGCTGGTCGGTGTTCATTGGCTAATGTAATTTTGTCACGTTACATCATCAAGTGACATAATTAGACATGTTTAACCTGTTGCTCCCTCAGACCTTCAACAGCTTGTAGGAATTCAACGTTGAAAGAGTTGTCGGTCTTGTTGTGGCTATTTATAGTGCTGTTATTTCGGTGTCGTCTGCTGGTTTTGTCAAATTATCAAATAAATAAAAAGGAAGTTTGCTACAACGAAATATTGTGCCACTAGTTTATTAGCTTGGGAATTAGTTTGAAATTAAAATGATAACAGCGGATCATTTTCACTTAGTTATTTCTAGGCAGTGTGCGAGTGAGGAGAAAAAAAATGGGCGGGGGGAGGGGGTTGTATAATATTTTCGCTGGATCGCTCAACAGGTTCACTTGCTACTATATTCAGTTGGAGCAAAAAACTAGAGAAACAGAAAGTAATTGTTAACTCAATTCAAACATAATACCCCGCCCCACACTCCTGCCACTCCACTCCTGCCACTCCACTCCTGCACTACACTCCTGCCACTCCACTCCTGCCACTCCACTCCTGCCACTCCACTCCTGCCACTCCATTCCTGCCACTCCACTCCTACTCCCTGCACTCCTGCCACTCCACTCCTACTCCCTACACCCTTGTCCCCCTCGTTCTCAAAGTTAAAAGTCAATGATTGTCTTGTATCTGATGTGTCCACTCTACCAAGTTGATTCTGGTGGTAAAATGAGTTCCTGCCATTGGTTACTGGTTTAAATGGTCAAATTGTACAGTATTCTTTTGGATTTGTCATTTAAAACCTTCTAAATACGCTCCATTTTATTGTTAAAAATATGAAATGCTTTCAAAATCTGCTAAGTTGCTCAAATATAAATGCCTTTTTCTCAACAAAAAAAATGTCTAAAAGTGACTTAGTAAGTTTTGCAAGTGTGGGCTCCTCAAATAATAGATTCAATTTTTGTACCGACTCCTAAAATAATAAAATAATAAAACAATATCATGTACTTGCTTGTTGTCAGTGAAACGTGTCTCTGTTGTTGATTACATTTGTTTTATATATACATGTACCACATATACCACATGCATGGACCATTCTGTGTTATATAGACCACATGTATGGGCCAATCTGTGTTATATATACCACATGTACCACATGTATGAACCACATTGGTTATATATACCACATGTACCACATGTATGGACCACTCTGTGTTATATATACCACATGTACCACATGTATGGACCACTCTGTGTTATATATACCACATGTACCACATGTATGGACCACTCTGTGTTATGTATACCACATGTACCACATATATAGACCACTCTGTGTTATATATACCACATGTACCACATGTATGGACCACTCTGTGTTATATATACCACATGTACCACATGTATGGACCACTCTGTGTTATATATACCACCTGTACCACATGTATGGACCACTCTGTGTTATATATACCACATGTACCACATGTATGGACCACTCTGTGTTATGTATACCACATGTACCACATATATAGACCACTCTATGTTATATATACCACATGTACCACATGAATGGACCACTCTGTGTTATATATACCACATGTACCACATGTATGGACCACTCTGTGTTATATATACCACATGCACCACATGTATAGACCACTCTGCGTTATGTATACCACATGTACCACATATATATATACCACATATATATATACCACATATATATACCACATATATATACCACATGTACTATGTACCACATGTATGGACCACTTTTGTTATAACCTTTGCTCTTGTTTTAAACATTAAACTTGAGAACTCATTGCTTGCTTGAAATTATTGGCTGTTTACTGTTTAGTTCAAATAAGAAAGTGAATATAATTCGTATAATCTCTTATCATACCCTTGTATTCTCTCTCTCTCTCTTTCTCTCACTCTCTCTCTCTCTGTCTTTCAATCTCTTTGTTCTCCTTCTCTCCATCTCATATACCTCTATCCCCCAGTGTCCTCAACTCTTTCTCTATCATATAAGATATATGACTCTTCCTCCCTCCACCGACCCACCTCACTCTATCTACTTTATCTCTTCTTTCTATCATATACCTCTATCCACCCTTTCCTCTATTTATCGTCTCTTCTAAACTCCAATATTTCCTTGTCCCTATCGTTATAAATCTCTGTCTATTCCACTCTCTCTCTCTCTCTCTCTCTCTCTCTCTCTCTCTCTCTCTCTCTCTCTCTCTCTCTCTCTCTCTCTCTCTCTTTCGTTCTTTCTTTCTTTCTTTCTCTCTTTCTTCCGAAACATACACACATGTATTTCTGACTCTTCTTGTGTTATTAAGTAAAATCTGTATTGACCTTCACCTTCCAACCTCACCTTCTCCTAACCTCACCTTCACCTTCTACCCGCCTGACCTTCACCTTCTCCCCACCTCACCTTCACCTTGTCTTATATCCGTGTTACTCCCTTCTCTCCCGTCTCCTCAGGGCAGCCTACGAGGGCGTGGACGCAGTGGTAACCTCTCCATTGACGACACGTTTTATCCGCCCACGAGTCCTGGGGGCACACTGACCGAGGGCAAGAAAAACAAATCTCAGAAACTCTCTGTGGTCAACATCTTCAATCAAACTTCGAACAAGGTAGGCCAGGGTTCGAATCTCTCTGTCTCTCTCGCCCTTACTTTTTGACATCACACGTGTCCTGTTATAGACATGACTTCTCCAGACACGATCACATCTTGACACTTGACTTCTTGGAATGTGGACACTTTGGCTGGGCGACATATTGATTTATGTCAAAAACACATTACAAGTTTATTTTGATATGTTTCTTCCCCCATCTCTCCCTCTCCCCCCTCTCTCTCTCTCCCTCCCCCCCCTCTCTCTCTCTCTCTCTCTCTCTCTCTCTCTCTCTCTCTCCACTACACATCTATCTATCAGCCCCTCCCCCATCATCTGACCATCATTAGCTTCTCCCGTGTACACCGGAACAAGAATGACGTCAAACAACATCATCACGGACACACCGCTGGATTAAGATAATCTCTACGACTGTGTCGTTGGTGCCGATGCCATCAAGTGTTGACATGACATGTGTGTCGTTGGTGCCAAATGTTTGGATGCCATCAAGTGTTGACATGACATCTGTGTCGTTGGTGCCGAATGTTTGAATGCCATCAAGTGACATGTGTGACAATCCAGAGGGCATTTAGTCCGTGTTGTGTTGATGCCATGTTCTGTGTTGTAGACGGTGGTAAGATGTTGGTCACAATGAAGGGCGATGTGGGCAGTTCTGTGACTTGATGTGGGGCTGGGTTGGTGGACATTGAAGGGCGTTGTGGGCACTTCTGTGACTTGATGTGGGGCTGGGTTGGTGGACATTGAAGGGCGTTGTGGGCAGTTCTGTGACTTGATGTGGGGCTGGGTTGGTGGACATTGAAGGGCGTTGTGGGCAGTTCTGTGACTTGATGTGGGGCTGGGTTGGTGGACATTGAAGGGCGTTGTGGGCAGTTCTGTGACTTGATGTGGGCCTGGGTTGGTGGACATTAAAGGGCGTTGTGGGCAGTTCTGTGACTTGATGTGGGCCTGGGTTGGTGGACATTGAAGGGCGTTGTGGGCAGTTCTGTGACTTGATGTGGGGCTGGGTTGTGGACATTGAAGGGCGTTGTGGGCAGTTCTGTGACTTGATGTGGGCCTGGGTTGGTGGACATTGAAGGGCGTTGTGGGCAGTTCTGTGACTTGATGTGGGCAGTTCCGTGACTTGATGTGGGCAGTTCCGTGACTTGATGTGGGCCTGGGTTGGTGGACATTGAAGGGCGTTGTGGGCAGTTCCGTGACTTGATGTGGGCCTGGGTTGGTGGACATTGAAGGGCGTTGTGGGCAGTTCTGTGACTTGATGTGGGCCTGGGTTGGTGGACATTGAAGGGCGTTGTGGGCAGTTCTGTGACTTGATGTGGGCCTGGGTTGGTGGACATTGAAGGGCGTTGTGGGCAGTTCTGTGACTTGATGTGGGGCTGGGTTGGTGGACATTGAAGGGCGTTGTGGGCAGTTCTGTGACTTGATGTGGGGCTGGGTTGGTGGACATTGAAGGGCGTTGTGGGCAGTTCTGTGACTTGATGTGGGCCTGGGTTGGTGGACATTAAAGGGCGTTGTGGGCAGTTCTGTGACTTGATGTGGGCCTGGGTTGGTGGACATTGAAGGGCGTTGTGGGCAGTTCTGTGACTTGATGTGGGGCTGGGTTGGTGGACATTGAAGGGCGTTGTGGGCAGTTCTGTGACTTGATGTGGGCCTGGGTTGGTGGACATTGAAGGGCGTTGTGGGCAGTTCTGTGACTTGATGTGGGCCTGGGTTGGTGGACATTGAAGGGCGTTGTGGGCAGTTCTGTGACTTGATGTGGGCAGTTCCGTGACTTGATGTGGGCAGTTCCGTGACTTGATGTGGGCCTGGGTTGGTGGACATTGAAGGGCGTTGTGGGCAGTTCCGTGACTTGATGTGGGCCTGGGTTGGTGGACATTGAAGGGCGTTGTGGGCAGTTCTGTGACTTGATGTGGGCCTGGGTTGGTGGACATTGAAGGGCGTTGTGGGCAGTTCTGTGACTTGATGTGGGCCTGGGTTGGTGGACATTGAAGGAACGCAAAAACACAAACACTAATCCGTAATCCCTACCAATGTGTTGTACAAAACACTAATCGTTTAATCCCTACCAATGTGTTGTACAAAATACTAATCTCAATCTTGTACAAACACTAATCCTTTAATCCTTACCAATGTGTTGTACACACACTAATCCTTTAATCCCGGCCAATTTGTTGTACACATACTAATCCTTTAATCCCGGCCATATGTGTTTTACAAAATACTAATCTCAATCTTGTACAAACACTAATCATTTAATCCCGGCCAATGTGTTGTACAAACACTAATCCTTTAATCCCGGCCAATGTGTTGTACACACACTAATCCTTTAATCCCGGCCCATGTGTTGTACAAACACTTATCTTTTAATCCCGGCCAAGTTGTTGTACACATACTAATCCTTTAATCCCTACCAATGTGTTGTACACACACTAATCCTTTAATCCCGGCCAATGTGTTGTACACACACTAATCCTTTAATCCCGGCCAATGAGTTGTACACACACTAATCCTTTAATCCCGGCCCATGTGTTGTACAAACACTTATCTTTTAATCCCGGCCAAGTTGTTGTACACATACTAATCCTTTAATCCCTACCAATGTGTTGTACACACACTAATCCTTTAATCCCGGCCAATGTGTTGTACACACACTAATCCTTTAATCCCGGCCAATGTGTTGTACACACACTAATCCTTTAATCCCGGCCAATGTGTTGTACACACACTAATCCTTTAATCCCGGCCAATGAGTTGTACACACACTAATCCTTTAATCCCGGCCCATGTGTTGTACAAACACTTATCTTTTAATCCCGGCCAAGTTGTTGTACACATACTAATCCTTTAATCCCTACCAATGTGTTGTACACACACTAATCCTTTAATCCCGGCCAATGTGTTGTACACACACTAATCCTTTAATCCCGGCCAATGTGTTGTACACACACTAATCCTTTAATCCCGGCCTATGTGTTGTACACACGTCTGATATCTTTTGATCCTTGTGTTTGGCTGTTGACAGATGAGTACATAAAGGAATGTGACATTTCATTGAGAACGTGTTGACAGTTGGGCGTGTCTATGTCTGTCACTGTCACAGACCTCGGCCACCCCTCGGGCAGGATACAACACACTCGTCCTCTCTATTAGAAGCTAGAACAATGCGGCCTGACGACAAATCTGAAGGGGCGCCATTTTTTGTTTGGCACACTCGACTGGTTCTGACGGACGAAATTAGTGTTAACAAAGGGGCACAACTCGTGGTGTTGGGTGGGGGGGGGTTCTATCTTGCATTGTCCCCCATGAAATAAGTGTGACCACCCACCACCACCATCCCACCCACACAACCAAGGTGACAGTGGGCGGGGTGGGACGTTCTGGTTCTGTTATAGTCAGGTGCTGTTCAGATCAAGGGTCCTCGCTTCCTAAAACGTGTGTCCATTTCCTGGTTACCCGTTGGCTGTGATGTATCGTTATTTAAAACGTAAGAGCAGATGTAGAAGAAAAGTATCCATAAGTGTCCCAACTCTCCCCCCCCCATTAAGGTTCTTTCAATGCCTTAGCCCCGTTTATTGATTCACTCCCCTGAGAGTAGTTGCCTGCATGTCCCCGGTACCCCAGGCTGAGAATCCTTGACATAGACTCCAGTTTCTATTGTCGCACGACAAGAAAACATTTAGTTATTGTAGGTAGTATAGGTAGTGAGATTGTGATATGAGGACATTCCAGAACGACTTTCACTGTGTGTGTCAGAAATCTGTGATCTTGCCTTGGGTGTGTGTCCTTGTTTTCTTCTGATATCGGAACATTACTCAAGTTTGTATTCTGTGGACCACGATGACATGGATGACGTTTATAGGCTGGCGTGACGTTTATAGGCTGGCGTGACGTTTATAGGCTGGTGTGAAGTTTACAGACTGGTGTGACGTTTATAGGCTGGCGTGACGTTTACAGGCTGGTGTGACGTTTACAGGCTGTTGTGACGTTTATAGGCTGGTGTGACGTTTATAGGCTGGTGTGACGTTTACAGGCTGGTGTGACGTTTACAGGCTGGTGTGACGTTTACAGGCTGGTGTGACGTTTACAGGCTGGTGTGACGTTTACAGGCTGTCGTGACGTTTACAGGCTGGCGTGACGTTTACAGGCTGGTGTGACGTTTATAGGCTGGTGTGACGTTTATAGGCTGGTGTGACGTTTATAGGCTGTTGTCACGTTTACAGGCTGGTGTGACGTTTACAGGCTGGTGTGACGTTTACAGACTGGTGTGGCGTTTACAGGCTGGTGTGACGTTTACAGGCTGGTGTGACGTTTACAGGCTGGTGTGACGTTTATAGGCTGGCGCGACGTTTGTAGACTGGTGTGACGTTTACAGGCTGGCGTGACGTTTACAGGCTGGCGTGACGTTTATAGGCTGGTGTGACGTTTATAGGCTGGTGTGACGTTTACCGGCTGTTGTGACGTTTACAGACTTGTGTGACGTTTTTGAGACTTGCTTTTTTCTGTTTATTTTTATTTCAATTTTTACAAATTAGTGCTCCAATTCAAGTTTAATGAAAAGTTTAATAAACAATCAAATTGTTGATCATTTCAGCGCTTTGGTTAGAGACTTTCATAAGTTGGGAGCGCGGGGGAGATGGGTTTTTTTAAGGGACTTTTAAAAATAATATAGTTTAGGGACTTGAAATTTTGGTTTTATTAGAGTATGTGTATGTGCGATACGCCTTAGCTGACCCCAGTGGCGTGTCGTGGCACGCCTTTAACTGACTGTAATAGAACTTATTGGTCAAGTAACAAGACTTTAACACACTGTGGTCTGGTTAACAACTGTCTTTAATTACTATATACAATTCACTGTGATCAACTGTACAATTAACTACCTAAACAGCTCGTATGCAATCCTCCCCGGTTGCCTCATGAACCGTACATTTATAGCCAGCATAGCCAGCTCTCCTCCCAGTCCTTGACCAGCACGCTTACAGTTCACCTCACAAACCACATGTTTCCTACTAGGTCAAGTCATTGCATTCTCATACAATGTAAACACAACACGTCTCTCACACAGTGGTGTTTTGTGGCACGCTCTTTGCTGACCCCAGTGGTGTGTCGTGGCACGCTCTTTGATGACCCCAGTGGTGTGTAGTGGCACGCCTTTACCTGACACCAGTGGTGTGTCGTGGCACACAGTATAAACCTATGACTTCATGCGTGTAGCATTATATTCAGTTATGCAGCAGTTTTTAAAAGATGCCAAGAACACCAACTCTGTTTAATAACATGTGTTGCAGGTTTGTACGTGTTACCTCCCATGGACCATTAAACAAGAAACAAACGAAAAAAATCACTTTGAATGAACTGCTCTGTCTATCACTTCAGCCCCTCTACCCACACACACACAGTACCTTGACATAGTGTTGCCACAGTTCACCCTCACCTGCTCCCCCTTGCCCCCCCTCCCCCCACACATCTACACAATTGTTTCCTAAACATCAAGTGTGTCGACCACGGTAACAAAATAATTTTTTTTCCAAATATAATTAAATGTGCATATTTGTACGTGGCTATGTCAACCTTTACCAAACAAAACATAACAAAAATAACTAATAACGATATTAAGAATAATAATAAAATCATAATAATTACACCAATAACCACATTAAGAATAATAAAATCACAGCTTTTTTCCCCCGCGTAACTCACCGGGACGGCGTTCCGGCACTTTTTTTTTCCCCACACACTTATTTTTATTACTGCCTGGAATGCTTTTTCACGTTACGTTCCGGAACCTTTTTTCATGCGTTCCGGTAACTTTTGTTTTAGAAAAAAAGCACTGAATGCAATAATTGTGCAGATTATTGCACAAGCCCCCCGCGCCCACCCCCCACTTGTTCCACAATGCTCATACCGTGTGTCTACAGCTGCACCACTCTCTGAGGGTGCCAGACAACAACAGCACCCTTGATTGTGAGAATGTTGGGGGGGGCGGGAGGAGCACCCAAACCCCCCCCCCACCCACACATACACCTTTTTGTTTTAAGCTCTTCAGTTTATATGACAACCAATATGGTGATGTACGTAACATTTGAATGTACATGAAATGTGAGTCTACCGGACATTTGAATGTACATGACATGTGAGTTTACCGGACATTTGAATGTACATGACATGTGAGTTTACCGGACATTTGAATGTACATGACATGTGAGTTTACCGGACATTTGAATGTACATGACATGTGAGTTTACCGGACATTTGAATGTACATGACATGTGAGTTTACCGGACATTTGAATGTACATGACATGTGAGTTTACCGGACATTTGAATGTACATGACATGTGAGTTTACCGGACATTTGAATGTACATGACATGTGAGTTTACCGGACATTTGAATGTACATGACATGTGAGTTTACCGGACATTTGAATGTACATGACATGTGAGTTTACCGGACATTTGAATGTACATGACATGTGAGTTTACCGGACATTTGAATGTAGATGACATGTCAGTTTACCGGACATTTGAATGTACTTGACATGTGAGTTTACCGGACATTTGAATGTACTTGACATGTGAGTTTACCGGACATTTGAATGTACATGACACGTGGGTTTACCGGACATTTGAATGTACTTGACATGTGAGTTTACCGGACATTTGAATGTACATGACATGTGAGTTTACCGGACATTTGAATGTACATGACATGTGAGTTTACCGGACATGTGAATGTACATGACACGTGGGTTTTCCGGACATTTGAATATTCATGACATTAGACTATACTGGACATTCGAATGTAGCTGACATTTGACCACCAGGTTTGTCCGGTCGTTAAGAAAACTTGCTTACCTGAAATCCCCCCCCCCAAAAGTTGCCTCCCTTAGAATGCCCTGCCCAACATCACGTGTTTAGACTTCAACAGGAAACTTTCAGGCGGTGAGTTCAAGTCTTCTCCTTGAGACAATTGAACAATTTTGTGTTTAAACACAGACAACAGCCAATAAATGTTCAGCTGTGTTCACGTGTCGACATTTGTTCGTGTGACCTGCACCACGATGTCGTATTTGTGACTAGTCGTTTCGTCTGTGGATTTGTGTTGAAAATACAGTCGTGGATTGAATCCATCATGGATAGCTGAGAAGATCCCCAAGTGTTCACTAAATATCCATTACCACTCGCTATCATGGCCTTGACCTTGGTTGACCTGTGGATGAAGGAGATGAACGTCAAGGTAGGATGGTGTGAACATGTTGGATGGTGGGAACATGTTGGATGGTGGGAACATGTTGGATGGTGGGAACATGTTGGATGGTGGGAACATGTTGGATGGTGGGAACATGTTGGATGGTGGGAACATGTTGGATGGTGGGAACATGTTGGATGGTGGGAACATGTTGGATGGTGGGAACATGTTGGATGGTAGGAACGTGTTGGATGGTAGGAACGTGTTGGATGGTGGGAACATGTTGGATGGTGGGAACATGTTGGATGGTAGGAACGTGTTGGATGGTAGGAACGTGTTGGATGGTGGGAACATGTTGGATGGTGGGAACATGTTGGATGGTGGGAACATGTTGGATGGTGGGAACATGTTGGATGGTGGGAACATGTTGGATGGTGGGAACATGTTGGATGGTAGGAACGTGTTGGATGGTAGGAACGTGTTGGATGGTGGGAACATGTTGGATGGTGGGAACATGTTGGATGGTGGGAACATGTTGGATGGTGGGAACATGTTGGATGGTGGGAACATGTTGGATGGTGGGAACATGTTGGATGGTGGGAACATGTTGGATGGTGGGAACGTGTTGGATGGTGGGAACGTGTTGGATGGTGGGAACGTGTTGGATGGTGGGAACATGTTGGATGGTGGGAACATGTTGGATGGTGGGAACATGTTGGATGGTGGGAACATGTTGGATGGTTGGAACATGTTGGATGGTGGAACATGTTGGATGGTGGGAACATGTTGGATGGTGGGAACATGTTGGATGGTGGGAACATGTTGGATGGTGGGAACATGTTGGATGGTGGGAGCATGTTGGATGGTGGGAGCATGTTGGATGTTGGGAGCATGTTGGATGTTGGGAGCATGTTGGATGGTGGGAGCATGTTGGATGGTGGGAGCATGTTGGATGGTGGGAACATGTTGGATGGTGGGAACATGTTGGATGGTGGGAACATGTTGGGTGGTGGGAACATGTTGGGTGGTGGGAACATGTTGGATGGTGGGAACATGTTGGATGGTGGGAACATGTAGGGTGGTGGGAACATGTAGGGTGGTGGGAACATGTTGGATGGTGGGAACATGTTGGATGGTAGGAACGTGTTGTATGTTGTAGTTAACAATATAAGTAGCGGGTACAATGTTGTAGTTAAGACAATTCAAAGGATTCACAAGTTGGCTTAGTTATTGTTTGTAAAAAGTGTACCTTGACACTGTCAAGGTGTGACATGGTGACACTGTCAATGTGTGACAGGGTCAGGGTCTTCTTCTACATTTTCTTTTGGCCTGAGACTCAAGTTAACAGGTGACAGGCAATTTCCCCTTTATGCCGCGTGGCTGCGCAGATATCTGACCACCGCCGCGCAGCAGTTTTGGATCACCGCTCAGCAAATTTTGTAAAATATATTTTTAAAAATTGATGCTGAGCAATTTAGCTCACGAGTTTTTTTTTACTTTGCACACGGACCAACAAACCTTAGAGGGAACATTTGTGACAGGGTGTTACAAGGTGTTACAAGGTGTTACAAGATGTCTATGGTTTTGTTCAGCTCATGTTAAGAAACATAACTGTAACTGACCAAACAATGCTCGTAATGTTTATGGTTTCACATATATTTAAATGTTTCACACAAAAAAAACACTGAAAGGGACCCCATATTGGGACTTTTTTGGGATCACTTGCTTAAATGATCGAAGATTGTATCCCTGGCCCCACCGAGTTATCCCCTGGCCCCACCGCCTATCCCCTGGCCCCACCGCCTATCCCCACCCCCTATCCCCTGGCTACACCCCCTATCCCCTGGCCCCACCCCTTATCCCCTTCCCCTGCTTAAACGTGTTTCCCTTGACGTACCCCCCCCCATATACAAGACTTTCTCCACCCAGAGTACAACAAACACATCCCCTGTGACGTCACAGGACAACAAACATACCGCTGTGACGTCACAGTACAACAAACACATTCCTCTGTGACGTCACGTCAGTAACTGGTGTTATATTTGGCACGCCGACCCCATCCTCCTAGGTCTTCCCCTCCCTCCCCCCTCCACCTCCATCTTGTCTTCAGTCACATAACTCTTCTCCCCCATCCCCTTTCATTTATTGCTACAGTGTCGTTTACCTCACAGAGTCGTTAGTACAGGCGCCCAGCCAAGTTGGGGCGCTTGGTGTGTGGTGGGGTGGTGGTGGAGGGGCGTCGTTATGCCCAACACCAGGAGTAGACATGACGTGACCCCATTCATCATCCCTGGCAGTCCGTCCGTCCATTGTGAACTTTCTCCTGTGTTTGGAGGTAGTTTAAGGAAGGCGTGAACTTAGTGCCTCCCACAAGTACGTCACAGAAATGTGTTATTGTTTGGATCTAGATAGAAGGAAAGTTGACGTGAAATATGGAAACACGGTGGCTGCTAAATCTAACATCTTTAATGAGCAGGGATTCAATCATCTTTAACATGAAGGGGAAATAAGAAATTGTGAACAAATTTTCTTAACGTCATGCATACCTCCACTCCCACTTCAATTAAAATGCCCCTAACCTCTACTCCGTCTGTCACTAAAATGCACTACCTCTGCCACCAATTTCCACTACCTCTGCCACTAAACTCCACTACCTCTGCCACCAATTTCCACTACCTCTGCCACTAAACTCCACTACCTCTGCCACTAAACTCCACTACCTCTGCCACTAAACTCCACTACCTCTGACACCAATTCCACTACCTCTGCCACTAAACTCCACTACCTCTGCCACTAAACTCCACTACCTCTGCCACTAAACTCCACTACCTCTGCCACTAAACTCCACTACCTCTGACACCAATTCCACTACCTCTGCCACTAAACTCCACTACCTCTGCCACTAAACTCCACTACCTCTGCCACTAAACTCCAATACCTCTGCCACTAAATTCCACTACCTCTGCCACCAATCTCCACTACCTCACCCACACATCTGTCCAAACAGCTCTGCTTGCATACCTTCCTATGCCCGACAATATGATGAACCCGTCCCTATACTTGTTACAAAACCAGTCTTACGAGAATGTAAACCGTTGTAAAATAAAGTTCTTTCACTCACGAATGTCAAATTTCTGTAGTTTATACACTTATGGTTCCAAGTCTAAAAATACGGGCATATTCTGTGGATATATATATTTCACTGTGGATATATATTTTTCACAGTTGATAAATAATAGGGGTCTAAGTGGTAGCGCGCTGGACTGTCGAACCGAGGCAAAACTCGAGTCAAGGGTTCGAGCCTTGGTACGGTCTAGGCCCCCGGGGCCACACAATCCCTTGCTCGTTAGTAGTGGCTCAATGAAAACTTGTGAACACTACTTCACTTGCCCCATAGGTAGATAGCTTACTGTGGAAATGTATCTCACTGTGGATATGTATCTCACTGTGGATATGTATCTCACTGTGGATATGTATCTCACTGTGGATATGTATCTCACTGTGGATATGTATCTCACTGTGGATATGTATCTCACTGTGGATATGTATCTCGCGGTGGATATGTATCTCACTGTGGATATGTATCTCACTGTGGATATGTATCTCACTGTGGATATGTATCTCGCGGTGGATATGTATCTCGCTGTGGATATGTATCTCACTTTGGATATGTATCTCGCTGCGGATATGTATCTCGCTGTGGATATGTATGTCGCTGTGGATATGTATCTCGCTGTGGATATGTATCTCGCTGTGGATATGTATCTCGCTGTGGATATGTATCTCGCTGTGGATATGTATCTCGCTGTGGATATGAATCTCGCTGTGGATCTGTATCTCGCTGTGGATATGTATCTCGCTGTGGATATGTATCTCGCTGTGGATATGTATCTCGCTGTGGATATGTATCTCGCTGTGGATATGTATCTCGCTGTGGATATGTATCTCGCTGTGGATATGTATCTCACTGAGGATATGTATCTCACTGTGGAAATGTTTCCCCACCAAGTCTGTTGTGTTGTAAATTTGTTGTTATATCATTAGGCGCTGAGAAGCCCTGTCCAAGGAAGGATGCATATTCTGGAGTCATGTAGATGCACCAAATTTGAGAAGCCTTGTCCAACAAGGAAGCATGCATATACTGGTGTCATGTTGGTCACCAAGTTTGGGAAGCCGTGCAGTTGGGGGTTAAATTAAAAAAGATTAGTAGGGTCGTTTGCGAAATGTTACGGAAAAGACCGAGAGATGACGGAAATGTGGCAGTTTATAAAGTAATGTAATAGAGTAAGTATGTTGACTACATGTGCAAAGAGAGGAACAATGTAAGATTTATTGAACTGTACTAACTCTGGCTTGGATCTTTGTCAATAAAGAACATTCAACTTGTCTCACATCTTCTGTTACAGAGGTAACCCAACACGTCAGGGGTCGGGGTGGGGTGGGGGGCAGGGGCGTCGTCTTAATTAGGACGCTGCTATAAGGCGTGGCCCACAAGGCGTGGGCGTGTACTCGTGATAAGGTTCAGGGGAAGACAACCGTTGTCTAATTAGGACGCGACAATCTCGCGCGTCTGGAGTTACTCCTCCTTCCATTTACACCCTGACTTTACGTTGTAGGACTGCCACCCTTCCCCTCCCCCCACCCCTGGGTCTCTGATCCCAATTTACGTGTATGACTGTATTCAGCGGTTCTAAAAAGTTCAAGTTTCTCACACCATTTGATCACCGGATGAACGGTCCGCGTAGGCCGCGGAAGCATTGAACAAGTATTTCAACAAAGATTTTCCAATGTCAGTAAGCTTTGGTTCAAGGCGTGTTGACGAGTGTGGCACACTTTGTCCACCGATAGTCTTGAAATGGATGTGCGTGGAACACGATATTACAGCCTGTAGGGTTGACGAATTTAGAATCACCGTTGTTGAGACATTTAGAATCACTGGTGTTTACATATTTAGAATCACTGGTGTTGAGACATTAAGAATCACTGGTGTTGACACATTTAGAACTCACATATTTAGTACCCCATGAATCCAAATAAACAGAACCCCTGGGATTGAACGAAAATCTAGTCTCGTGTATTTACAAATTAAGAACCGCTTGACACGTGACCCTTGTCGAATCAATTTCCGATTAGTCTCAATACAATAATCGAAGAGCTTTCCCCCGGCACCTAGACCGTGGAGTTTTGTATGTTAGTTGTCCCCCCCCCCGGCACCTAGACCGTGGAGTTTTGTATGTTAGTTGTCCGGCACCTAGACCGTAGAGTTTTGTTAGTTGTGGACCAACGTACGGAACTTCAGCCTATTGCTCAACCTGAAATAAGGATTCGCCGACCGCAGCACCTCCAGCAATCTTGTGGAAATGTGGATGTTGTCGGGGCCTCGTCAAAGCCGGTCAACTATAATCCTATAAACAATTAGTCCAACTCCAATGTTCCCTTTAAGCTACGCGGGTGCGCGGCCGCGCAGATATCTGACCGACGCCGCGCAGTGGTTTAGAGATACCGCGCAGCAAATTTGGTAAAATTTTGAACAAAAAATGGATGCTGTGCAACTTTGCATACGAGTTTTCTTACCTTGCACACCGACCAACGAACGTTAGAGGGAACATTGAGTCCAACCCTTATCGAAATCTCCAGTCTCATATTAACGTGATAATGCTTACTGAAGCTATCGGGCCATTTGGTTTCAATGTCTTAACCACCATATCGTTCGGGGCTGTGGCTAACGTATTGAGGTGCACTGTAGAGGGGGGGGGCGTAGATAGGAAGATAAGATATTTTGTTGACGGGGAAAAGCTCTAAGATTAACGCCCCTCCTATGTAATACCCATGTTCACTAATGAATATGTATTGTCTCAAGACTCATTTTGGCGCCCCTATACCTCGGCGCCCAGGGCATATGTACCCACCCCCCCTTTGCTACGCCTCTGCAGGCGGCAGTAGGTTATGGTTATGTCGATGTACACATGGATCGAGTCGTAGTCGCGGTGTTATTTGGTGCCTCAGTCGTTCCGTGGTCACTGAGGCGTGACGGGTTGACTTCCGGTTACAAGATTAAGTTGTGTTACTGCGAGGTGCTAGTTGTCAGCACCGGCTTACTGTCTGTTACTTTCTGTAATAATTCAAGGTGCTGCTAGGTGCTAGTTGTCAGCACCGGCTTACTGTATGTTACTCTCTGTAATAATTCAAGATGCTGCTATGTGCTAGTTGTCAGCACCGGCTTACTGTCTGTTACTTTCTATAATAATTCAAGGTGCTGCTAGGTGCTAGTTGTCAGCACCGGCTTACTGTATGTTACTCTCTGTAATAATTCAAGGTGCTGCTATGTGCTAGTTGTCAGCACCGGCTTACTGTCTGTTACTTTCTGTAATAATTCAAGGTGCTGCTAGGTGCTAGTTGTCAGCACCGGCTTACTGTCTGTTACTTTCTGTAATAATTCAAGGTGCTGCTATGTGCTGGCTGTTAGCACTGACTTACTGTCTGTCACTTTATGTACAACTGTGTCTTATTGGCTTCCATTGTTTTGTTACGTAGTGTGTAGATAGCAAGCCAAATGTCGAATAGTGTGACAATAGATACAGTTAACTTCCAATCTCATCGCTGCATTACAGAGATTGTTTTTAAACTGCCATACAAAGTATCCGTGGATGGACAGATAATTCCTGCTTATCCCAATTCTCCGTCTCATCCCCGCCAAACATTAGCTCCATTTCTAGATTGCGAGCGAAAGTGTACTCGCTGAGGACGGCCGTATGCGTTGAGATGATTCACTTTGGTTCCGGCAACCTAAGAGATATGCTTCCGGGTTGATGTGCGTCGCTATCAGGGGAGAGGGAGTGCTCACCTTGATGACCCCGTGACCTCTGACACGTCCAGGTGGCAGCCGTGGTTGCTCAAATCCTTTATGTGACGTAGCCTTTACCTTGATCTTACCATCTTACACATACGACCTTCACATTTACGTCGACTAAAATTACCCAAGGATGAAATGGAGGTCCCCAGAAAGTGGACATTGAACCACTTCAGCCAACACCTCGGTGACGCCTCTGGAACAAGGTCAGAGAGTGGACTCAGAGAACCACCTCATCCCCCACCTGGGTGACGCCTCTGGAACAAGGTCAGAGAGTGGACTCAGAGAACCACCTCATCCCCCACCTGGGTGACGCCTCTGGAACAAGGTCAGAGAGTGGACTCAGAGAACCACCTCATCCCCCACCTCGGTGACGCCTCTGGAACAAGGTCAGAGAGTGGACTCAGAGAACCACCTCATCCCCCACCTGGGTGACGCCTCTGGAACAAGGTCAGAGAGTGGACTCAGAGAACCACCTCATCCCCCACCTCGGTGACGCCTCTGGAACAAGGTCAGAGAGTGGACTCAGAGAACCACCTCATCCCCCACCTGGATGACGCCTCTGGAACAAGGTCAGAGAGTGGACTCAGAGAACCACCTCATCCCCCACCTGGGTGACGCCTCTGGAGAATAAGGTCTAGTCTGGGAGTATCAAGCCAATATATCTCACGTTTAACTTGCCCAATTGTATATTTAAAAAAACAATCGGCCCTGGCCAATCTACCTGACTGGACGTCAAGAATTGGACTGTCCTTGCCACCCCCACCCCGCTCCACGTATCTTATCAGACTATACCCCCCTACCTCCTATGTGTGTCGCTATAGTCTACAATGGATCACTTTTCCTCCAAGTTCTAGTTACCACACATCACAGCCATTGATACCTAGTCTACAGCTGAGTAGAGGAGGTTTAGAATATCCTTTCTCCCAGGAGGTTCTCGTGTTCTCTCTAGCCGTGCCCTTTTCCATTGTAAACGCGAATCTACTTCCTGAACCAAGGCTTTTCAAACCTGATTTTGATCATAGTCCAACCACACACACACACACACACACACACACACACACACACACACACACACACACACACACACACACACACACACATACACAAACATGTTTGTTTGAAGCCAACAGATTCGACACGCCCATTTCAAACGGTTTTAGAATTATTTTTTAAAATCCCTTATATTAACTTCACCGCCGTCTATGTCGTCATCTCTCTCTGTCTGTCTGTCTTGGGCGGGCGGAAAAACAAAAGTCAAAAATGACCCACTTCCCGTGATCCGATCGATCTGAAATTTGGCACACGGACCCGTCTCACCTAACAATGCATCGTATCAAAATTTCAGATCGATTGAAGGTACCGTAATTAAATTAATGCATTTTTAGTTTATCCTTATATAACGTTTGTAATTTAAATTCACTGTTTGTTGTTTTTTTTTCCACGTGAGAGTTTGAGTTGACGCGTTGACGCGACCCATCGAAGTACCGGCGTGCTTTTGTTTACATTTTAAGTGTCACGCTGAGCTCGATCCAGCGATCGGTGACCAGACTTTTCACCTCTCCCACCCCCACCCCCCCTCCACCCCAGGGTTATGAAGCAAAGTTGAGCTAAGACAGATTCAGTCTGTAAATGTTTGTCGCGTTTGAAAATAATCAATACTGTTTGTTTTGTCTCCTATATAAGGGGTTTATAGTCAAAAACTTTGTTTTTACGGGTTTTTAAAAAATGTATTCTATGCCGTAATCTAGTCATTGTCCTTATTCCTGTCCCAGTCATTGTCCGGACCCCTGTCCCGGTCATTTTCCTGACCCCTGTCCAGCTCATCTCCTGCCCCCTTGGTTACAATATTTATTGGGTACTAGCAAAATACCCGAGCACTGCAGATGAAAAGTAGGATTCAGTTAGCGTTGTGAACCCGTGTACCAAAGTACTGGAAGATGGGACCATAAGTAACAAAGACCGTTGGAAAAGTTCAATATGATGACTGACATTGGCTTCATACCACCAAAATAAGTACGCTCGTCAATTTCATTTTGTGCAGGGAAGCCGCCTACCAAATTTTCTGAAAACAAGTTGTCGCACGATAAGACCGCTAGTCGTAGAATTTTGATATGAAACCTACTTAACTTTTGTGGGGAAAGTACTCAACAACAATAATATTTATACATCTTACGTAAGAAGAAATTACATTAAGGCCCCCCCTGGGCCCAATTGGTGTAAAATGTAAAGTTCAAAACACCTATTGATTTCAATCTGGATCATGATGGATATATTTGTCAACATTGGTCAAATCGAGTAAAATTGAATGGCTAATAAATGTTTGTTTACGAAAAAAAAATGTTTAGGCCCCGGCCCTAAAGGAATGGACATTAAGAGTTTGTAGTGTTTTAATATTGGTTATCAAGTTTTATATACCAAGTTTGGTCAAGATCCATTCATTTAAACAGCATCCAAAGTCTAAACTAATTTTTATATAGCTCATAAAAGGGAGGGGAAAAAACTACGCCTTGTGCGGGACCCTGTCCCCCTATGAGTGGTAATTTTAAACATTTTTTGTTGCCAGTTATCATCGTAAGAGTGTACTCAACAAGTTCTTAAAGTTTCATGCTTCTACCTACACGGAAAGTTGGAGGGTTATTGATCAGTGAGTCAGTCACTGGGGGCATTGCCTTTTATTAGTATAGATAAGAAGATTTATTCTGATGTATGTTAAAAATAACATCAGAACTTCATCACAACATGGCTGGTTATCGATGCGAGCCCTCTCCCTCTTATGTTGAGAACCCTTGATCAACACCTTCCCTCACCTTCCCACTACGCCTTGTAACTTGTACCGTACGCTCCGTCTCCCCAACCACACGTCGACTTGTTCTACGACAACCACTGCTCTCGTAAGACCAGCGCATGTCTTTAGTACGCCACGGACGTAACGTAACCTGAAGTGGGCGCAGTAACAGGATCTACCGTGTGAAATAAGTTGTGGACATATTCTGGAATCTTGGCTGGATAACCAACTGTTTGGGAAAACTTGTGTGTTTGGGACACGTCTTCTGTGTGTTTGGGAAACTTGAGTTTTAAGGAAAACATTTTGTCCCTGGTTACGATTTCACCAAAAGGTTTGTTTTTATAAGGAGTTCAAGATAGTTGTTTTGTGGCTACGTAATTTTGTGTGTGTGGGGGGTGGGGGTGGGTGGGAGGGTTATGAAATGGTGTGGCTAGATTGTCGCTAGATTGTGGCTAAGTGGTTATCTTCGATGAAAAGCCAGGTTTACTTGTCTCACTGAGTGGATTTCTTGGTTAGTCGTCTGCTGTGGATATTTATTCTTACCCAACAGAAAGAACATTGTTGACATTACTGATCCAGTAGTGGACATCTGATGTCATTCACGTATTGGTCTCAGTCATGTACTGTATAATTCTCACTCAGTCATGTACTGTATAATTCTCACTCAGTCATGTACTGTATAATTCTCACTCAGTCATGTACTGTATAATTCTCAGTCAGTTATGTACTGTATAGTTCTCAGTCAGTTATGTACTGTATAGTTCTCAGTCAGTTATGTACTGTATAGTTCTCACTCAGTCATGTACTGTATAATTCTCACTCAGTCATGTACTGTATAATTCTCAGTCAGTTATGTACTGTATAGTTCTCAGTCAGTTATGTACTGTATAGTTCTCACTCAGTCATGTACTGTATAATTCTCACTCAGTCATGTACTGTATAATTCTCAGTCAGTCATGTACTGCATGTATAATTCTCACTCAGTCATGTACTGTATAATTCTCACTCAGTCATGTACTGTATAATTCTCAGTCAGTCATGTACTGCATGTATAATTCTCACTCAGTCATGTACTGTATAATTCTCACTCAGTCATGTACTGTATAATTCTCACTCAGTCATGTACTGTATAATTCTCACTCAGTCATGTACTGTATAATTCTCACTCAGTCATGTACTGTATAATTCTCACTCAGTCATGTACTGTATAATTCTCACTCAGTCATGTACTGTATAATTCTCACTCAGTCATGTACTGTATAATTCTCACTCAGTCATGTACTGTATAATTCTCACTCAGTCATGTACTGTATAATTCTCACTCAGTCATGTACTGTATAATTCTCACTCAGTCATGTACTGTATAATTCTCACTCAGTCATGTACTGTATAATTCTCACTCAGTCATGTACTGTATAATTCTCAGTCAGTCATGTACTGTATAATTCTCAGTCAGTCATATACTGTATAATTCTCAGTCAGTTATATACTGTATAATTCTCAGTCAGTCATGTACTGCATGTATAATTCTCACTCAGTCATGTACTGTATAATTCTCAGTCAGTCATGTACTGTATAATTCTCAGTCAGTCATATACTGTATAATTCTCAGTCAGTTATATACTGTATAATTCTCAGTCAGTCATGTACTGCATGTATAATTCTCACTCAGTCATGTACTGTATAATTCTCAGTCAGTTATATACTGTATAATTCTTAGTCATTTATTGTTGAACTCTGTCACTCATATTCTGTATAATTCTCATTCAGTTTTGTGCTGTATAAATCTGTCATATATTCTGCAATGCGGTGGGGGGGGGTCTGTTCAGGGCCTTGTATAAACAAGCGATTGATAATATCTGTCTCAAGGCCATCCTTTTCCCTTAGAGAGATTAGGGAGATTAGAGCTGTTTTTATAAATGTGATGGGAGATTAGAGATGTCATATATATATATATATACTGGGAGTTTAGAGATGTCATATATGTACTGGGAGTTTAGAGATGTCATATATGTGATGGGACATTAGAGATGTTATATGTGTGAAGGGACATTAGAGATGTCATATATGTGATGGGAGATTAGAGATGTCATGTATGTGATGGGACATTAGAGATGTCATATATTTGATGGGAGATTAGAGATGTCATATATTTGATGGGAGATTAGAGATGTCATAAATGTGATGGGAGATTAGAGATGTCATAAATGTGATGGGAGATTAGAGATGTCATGTATGTGATGGGAGATTAGAGATGTATTATATGTGCTGGGAGATTAGAGATGTCATATATGTGATGGGAGATTAGAGATGGCATAATGTTCTGTGAGATTAGTGATGTCTTATATGTGCTGAGGGATTAGAGATGTCATATATGTTCTGGGAGATTAGAGATGTCGTGTATGTTGTCCCAACTTCTAATCCTCTATCATTTTCATATCCTCAATTCGAATTGTTTGGGTCATCATGTTATTAACGGCCTTTCTTTAAGATCAGCGCATCCCAAACGGTTGCTTGTAGACCCTTCGATACCCACACCCTCCAATCCCAAACTCTCTATAAATGCCAAGTCTGGCCTCGTATTTTAGCCGCCGTATACATTTCTTGACCAACATTCGCACCGGTGTATTCCCTGTGAGAATCGCTGCACTGGGAAACCATAGAGACGAGTCAGTCCATGTGAATAGTAGGGTCTGATTGATGTAATTACATAGCTGTCAGATTTGATGGCGAAACAAGGGTCAAATTGAACGTTGTTTTCCCAATAAAAGTTGATCTTTAACACAGTTTAATTCTCTCTTATCAGAACAGTTGATGTATAATCCAATGTGATACTCCCTTTATATGGAAGGCACGTTCCTACTCCAAATATATTACCGCACAAATCCTTGAAGGTAAAAAAAAATTACTCAAGTTCCCTCCCCCTAAACCCTCACACCCAGTTTGTCATTGTGGTTACCATGGAGATGGTGTCGTGTAACTCTGCTACAACCACTCGAGGTAATCTCCTTTCCTGAGTCACCCACGCCCCGTTAGCCACTTGGCAAACCACAGTTCACATTTCAAGGCGCCTTACGAGCTTAGCGGCGACAGTTTCAAGTTACAATACAACAATGCTTCAACAATTACTAATTGTGTCATTGGCCTTCATTTCTTAGTGGAAACCAAAATAGAAGATAATTTCTATTCTTAGTAATATCGCTCTGTAGGTGTGCTATACGGCCAGTGTACAGAGGCGTGCACCGATACAAGTTTGGTAACCTTGTTTGAGTGCCCTTGATCTGGTGACGTAGATGAATTCAATCATCATGGATAATGTCCTCTGAGACTCAACTGTTTGAGTACCCCTGATCTGGTGACGTAGATGAATTTAATCATCATGGATAATGTCCTATGATACTCAACTGTTTGAGTACCCCTGATCTGGTGACGTAGATGAATTCAATCATCATGGATAATGTCTTATGAGACTCAACTGTTTGAGTACCCCTGATCTGGTGACGTAGATGAATTCAATCATCATGGATAATGTCCTATGATACTAAACTGTTTGAGTACCCCTGATCTGGTGACGTGGATAAATTCAATCATCATGGATAATGTCCTCTGAGACTAAACTGAATTATCCTACAAACAACGGTCAAAACAGAACCAACTGTCTTCAACTCGTGACGACGCCATCTTACGGAAGTTTATCTCCCTTTTGCAGTTTCCTAAGTTTCCTCCCCTGTCATCTTCACTTGGCGCTTGTCATCAGCGGTTCTCCAAAGATTCGGGCTCGAGTCCTGTTAAGCGTCAAGTTAAAACTTAGACCCTTACTTTGGCAAAGATTCCGTCATCAAATGAACAAAGAACATAGACATGAACTAGAGTTCATTAGTGATAGTAGGCCGGCTGTATAACGAGACATTTTGTGCCAAGAATGTTATTGTATGTGGCCCATATCTATCCACCGTTGTATGTTGTTGAATGTGTGACCCAAATTATGTCAGTGTCATGGCCCAGAACTGTGTCACGTGACATGCACCCTCCTACCTGTGAACCAATCTGACGGGCATCGAACTGATCAGGACAAGGAATGTCGTCTGCTTGGACGTGATCAATACACGTGGTTGGTGTATGTTGGGGGGGGGGAGAGACGTATGGTCGTCGAATGCATGTACAGCGGTCAGAGGCGGATCAAAGTGACAACAGAGCACGGGACGAGACAGATGTCATGACTGAGATGATATTGTCATCATTAGAAACGTGTGCCGTAAGTTGTATAGCATGGTCTTGGAACTGAACAACATGAGGGAGGTGTCAATTGTCTAAGACGATTTGATTTTCTCTTGTTGGAAAATCATTTTGACATGTTTCCCCCCCACCACACCCCTCCGCCAATACTTTTTCATAAACAAAATGTTTCCCGCATACCAGGACAACAAAAACATTTGTAATCATTGACCGGACAATCACCGATACGTCCAAACTGTATCCGGTTTGACATGTAGGTCAAGCAGCTTGTCAAAACTCGGCTGTGACGACCTGTTGTGTGTGTATCTGGATTCATTTGATCAGCTCGTGTTGGTGGAGTCGGCTGAAGAATTTCAGGATTTCACTGGAGCATGACGGAGTCGTGCGTGAATGGGCGTCAACAATTTGTCTGCTAGTGAGTGTGTGTGTGTGTGGGGGGGGGGTGAGCAGAAACAAGGTCAACAACTGCCTCCTCCCCCCACCCCCACCCCACCCCCAACGGCCCACTGATCAGTGGCATCCTGGTTCATAGGAGTTCGTTAGCCTGGCATCCAAAGCTTGGTTGGTTAGTTTGTCGCTTGGTTTGTTGATCTGTTGGTTTATTTTGTTGCTGCCCATGTCTCTTTTTTTGGTGTGATCCCCATACATATCTGGTGCCCCCCAACCCGCCCCTTCGCTCTCAAATTCCAGCCGCGGACCAAATGTTTCACTTCATTTCCAAACCTTTTTTTAGCAATACTACACCTATCGACCTCTGTCTGTCCTCGTGTGCGTGTGTTTGATGTGTCCAGCCTTGACCAGTGACTATGACGTCCAGCAATGGTCAGTCTGTGTGAACTTACTGACATGCCATTAGTTGGTGGGTTTCTCGTTTGGTTGGCTCCTATTTTCAGGACCTTGGCTCTCAAGAGTAGTTCTAGTTCTACGGGATCCTTGTGTATCTTCGGTATGTTTTAAATAGTTTGAAACAACAACAACATGCTTCTGGTGCCATATGTCCACAACAAAGATTATCATCTCGGTGTTGTCGGTTTCCTGTCGCTAGTGTAACAGTGGGTTTGTTTGTTTGTTTCAAATAAAATCAAAATAATTGAGTGCTTAGAAGGGGTTTATCATATATGTTGTGATTGCTTGTTTTCTTTTTGGGGCAGAGAGTTCGGGTTCATCCACTAGTCTCACGATGACGTCATCGACAGGGCCAGATTTAGACTTTATGGGGCCCTAAGCTATTTGAGATATAGGAGCCCTATTGAAGTCCAGATATTCTATGTCAGTGCCTTATAGGAAAAAAATCTGGTGGGGGCCCCAAAGAGGTGAGGGCCCTAAGCTATAGCTTGTTTAGCATGTAGGGGGCCCCAAAGAGGTGGGGGCCCTAAGATATGGCTTGTTTAGCATATAGGGGGACCCAAAGAGGTGAGGGCCCTAAGCTATAGCTTGTTTAGCATATAGGGGGCCCCAAAGAGGTGAGGCCCTAAGCTATAGCTTGTTTAGCATATAGGGGCCCCAAAGAGTTGAGGACCCTAAGCTATAGCTTGTTTAGCATATAGGGGGCCCCAAAGAGGTGAGGGCCCTAAGCTATAGCTTGTTTAGCATATAGGGGGCCCCAAAGAGGTGAGGGCCCTAAGCTATAGCTTGTTTAGCATATAGGGGGCCCCAAAGAGGTGAGGGCCCTAAGCTATAGCTTGTTTAGCATATAGGTAAATCCAGCACTGGTCATCGACAGTAATCATTGCGGACTTTCATTTTGGGGGTAGAGAGTTCGTTTTCAACCTTGGCGCTACCCGTAGTATGATGACATCATTGACCGTCTGTGAACCACAGAAGTAGTAATAACCCAGGAGAATGACTACTT
This sequence comes from Ampullaceana balthica, assembly GCA_944989445.1. Lineage (NCBI taxonomy): Eukaryota > Metazoa > Mollusca > Gastropoda > Lymnaeidae > Ampullaceana > Ampullaceana balthica. Next base: position 265,593 of record CALYLW010000564.1, read on the forward strand.
CCTATAGACACTGATCAATATTTAAATCTTGATTGAACAGGTCAAATCTAATTTTGTTGACAATATCGGGACTACTTCGTATAGACCAGGGGTCGGGAAACCATGGCTCGCGAGCCAGATGTGGCTCTTTTGATGGCTGAATCTGGCTCGCAGACAAATGTTCGATTATAAAAATGTTTCTTTAGACTCTCTTAATCTACATATTATGTGCATATCCAAAAAAAATTATAATAATAAAAAAAAATTTAAAATACAGTCTCCACGCTTTCATGAAACTTACCCTTACCACGTATTAACCAGACTACAAAGCCATCAGCAAAGCAATGCAGCACCATATGACGAATTAATTGTAAGAAATACTAATTGTTGATTAGCAACAGCACAACACTGTTATTTAAAAGAATTAAGACACAATTGCACTTTAAGTGTGAAATTACACAAACTGCTCACATTTACTTGAATTTTTAGTTTTAAGCATTGTGTATGGCTCTCTCAGAATTACCTTTCAAAATATCTGGTGTTTATGGCTCTCACCAGAATTACCTTTCAAAATATCTGGTGTTTATGGCTCTCACCAGAATTACCTTTCAAAATATCTGGTGTTTATGGCTCTCTCAGAAAAAAAAGTTTCCCGACCCCTGCTAAAAAAGACCCTGATCAATATTTAAATCTTGACTGAACATGTCAAATCTAATTCTGTAGACAATATCGCGGGACTACTTCATATAGAGCATGATCAATGTTCAAATCTAGGCTTAACAAGGCAAATCTAATTCTGTATGGAATATTGATCTATTTCTTTTCCCCTTATAGACCAGCCGATTGGGGTCAAGATGCCCTGCTTACAAGTCGTGTAGGAATGAGGTCAAATAATGGCCGAAGTGCGCGAATTTTGACCAAGCAGACAATGGAATGGCCGAGATGTGCACCAGAAGAAATCACCTGCAACTATGTCTCACCTTCGTGCCCCACATGTGTCACCTGTTTACTGTGTCCATCTCTAGTCTAGCTGCCTCCCTTCACGTTTTCACCATCGATGTGTAGGGCCCAGAACAGAGGATCGGTTCAAAGTGGTGTTGTTGTTAAATATGAATAAGAAACTATTGTTATGTTTCACTCCTTGAATTTTTTTTTGTTGTCAAATCTGATTGTCATTTTGTCACTTTTATTGTCAACTCTGGTGTTCGATCTCATCCTTACATCTGATTATCGACTTCTGATGGATGCCAGTTCTGTACTGTCTGGGGAGGGGAGTGGGGGGGGGATGTTGGAAGTAGAGATCAATGATTTTAAACCATGAAATGATTTTTTTAAATTAATGAATGGTTCCGAACTTTGGACCTCATGTTTTTGTTTTTTTTTCCTTCTGTTTTTACTAGTCTTACTTATATTAGCTTGCTTTGTAAGTTTAATCGGAACCGTCCGTCCAACTATTTGTTTAAAAATTTTTCACGCGTTGACGCCGACCGTCACTGTTCACACCCCCTACCGTCCCTGCGCCCAGGGGAGATTTTTGTGTTTCAGTCTGTAAATGTCGCGTTTGAACATAATCACTACTTTTAGTTATGTCTCATATATAAGGGATTTAAAGTCAAAAGGTAAGCTGGCTTTGCACTTACTGTAAAATGCGTAGACTAAAAAGTAGAAAATACGTGCATTTTTAATATAAGACTAGTTTTTAAAAAGTGTTTTTAAGGTTAATTATTCTCTCTCTCTCTCTCTCTGTGGGGGAAGGGTCTAGGTATGGCTCCCTTGTCTCTAACCCCCCCTCCCCATGTCCCAGAAAGCAGCCAATGGTCACTTTGCTGACATCGCGTGCATGACCCTGTAATTTCGGCCACGCCATGACCTCCCTCAAGTCCCACAACAAACGGGTCGTGTCCCCTTTGATAACTCGCGTCGTGTGACCTACTTCTTGGGCTCGTGTGTCGTTACCCCATGGGTTAGGGCACCTGGTCGGCTGGTGTGCGTGGGAGTGAGATGGGTGGAACGGTGGCTGGGTGGATCCCGCCTAACACACGTGTGTTGGGGACATGACACGCATGACCACACGCCCTCGGCTCCTCATCGTAAGAAATGGATGTTGATGTTGTTTTTTAAAACCGTGGTGCTAGATACCACGGGGAAACTATCCAGTGGATAACATCCATCGTATCGGTTCTAATGGAGGTCGCGGCTAACAACCTGTGGGGATGAATCGAAGCCTGTCACACGGCCAGGTAAGTTTGGGTTTAAACTGGAGTTATCTGCCGGTGAGGTTAAAGGTTATTTCAAGACTGAGCGAAGAAAGGGAATTTGCTAGTTTTTTGTTGAGCTAAGTTATTGGGTTATTGAACTTGGATTAGCCGTGATGACGCAGTGTTCATTTCCGTTGGAATAAAAATGGTCCTCTTGGTCCTGTTCTTCTGATTGTATAGTTTATTTATCTTTCACTGACGCCCAAGGTGGCTATTTATCTTCCACTGACGCCCTAGGTGGCTATTTATCTTTCACTGACGCCCTAGGTGGCTATTTATCTTCCACTGACGCCCTAGGTGGCTATTTATCTTCCACTGACGCCCTAGGTGGCTATTTATCTTCCACTGACGCCCTAGGTGGCTATTTATCTTCCACTGACGCCCAAGGTGGCTATTTATCTTCCACTGACGCCCTAGGTGGCTATTTATCTTCCACTGACGCCCTAGGTGGCTATTTATCTTCCACTAACGCCCTAGGTGGCTATTTATCTTCCACTGACGCCCTAGGTGGCTATTTATCTTCCACTGACGCCCTAGGTGGCTATTTATCTTCCACTGACGCACAAGGTGGCTATTTATCTTCCACTGACGCCCTAGGTGGCTATTTATCTTCCACTGACGCCCAAGCCGCCCACACCCATTCACTCAACACAAAAACAAACAAAACAGCAGTCGATTGGTAATCGGTAATTTCGCCCGTATTCGTTGAGCCTTAAGCCCAACTTTGCCCACGCCACTGATTCCACTTTTAAATAAATAACAGGAGCGCCACCTCTGATATGGTCCAGGGCTTGGTGCTTCCCTTCCCACACATTCCTCCCGTCACCCGCTTTTATTCATCCTTCTCTTCAGTGTTTCTTCTCTCTAGTGTTTCTTCTCTCTAGTGTTTCTTCTCTCTACTCGCCGGCAATCCTGTTGGTATAGTTTATAATGACGAAGCACTACTAAAGAGTTCGGCGTTATCTTTACACCATACCAGCTGACGAGTTTTGGCAGCACGCATGTTCTCTGAAACGTTCCAGTTTGTTGTTATTCCGCCCTCGCCATAGCGCTCGGAATGTGATGTGACGAACGTAATCCCGGTTTTCCTCTCGATTTCTGTTACCTGTCACAACACTCTCAGATCACGCCACTGTCATAAAATTTGCAACTGGTCTGACAGCCATCCCACCCCCCCCCCTATACTGACCCTGATGTCTGGACTGAAGCTTTTGTTCCTTGCCGTCGACCGAAGTCAGGCTCGGCACATTTCCAGAGTGTCAAAACACAAGTAGAACAAGGATAGAGCTACGATGTGGTTGGTTAGGTTAGGCTTAGGCAGGTAGGGTAGAGCCGATAGTGCTAGTGGGATAGGTAGTGTTGTACTTTCAATCTGTTCATTGGGGCGGTGTTGTTGGTGGGACCTAGTGGGATAGGTAGTGTTGTACTTTCAATCTGTTCATTGGGGCGGTGTTGTTGGTGGGACCTAGTGGGATAGGTAGTGTTGTACTTTCAATCTGTTCATTGGGGCGGTGTTGTTGGTGGGACCTAGTGGGATAGGTAGTGTTGTACTTTCAATCTGTTCATTGGGGCGGTGTTGTTGGTGGGACCTAGTGGGATAGGTAGTGTTGTACTTTCAATCAGTTCATTGGTGAGGTGTTGTTGGTGGGACCTAGTGGGATAGGTAGTGTTGTACTTTCAATCTGTTCATTGGGGCGGTGTTGTTGGTGGGACCTACTAATATTCACGATGTGGTGTCCAGAGAACCCAAATTAAATCTAGGAGTTTGTCAGCTGTAATGTGGCGTTTATGGCAGCCAGTGGAGGTATTATGTAGAAGTCAGGAGATGGTCAACTGTTTCTGACCATACTTTAATAGACACATGTTTATCATTCAGTTTTTTCACAGATGTAATGAATTGTCAAATGACGAAAAAGAATAGCACTATTTCATCAAACATTGTATCACCTTTCTCTAAAATCTTTATCTTTCACGTGCTTGGCCGTATGCGACCCACGGGCCGCTGGTTGACTACTGCCCACCCACCCCACACACACACCAACAGTAACACACCCTTCCCTTGTCTTGACGCCAACAAACACATCCTATGTCCCACCACCAACAACAGCTGCTCTCTGTCGACGTCATCCTCCTCAACCCAGGGACTCTCAAACAATTCACACCACGTCTCTGTCTTCATCACCAAACGCCATTCAAATAAAAGTTAGAAAAAGTTAATTCACTCTTTGTGTACTACGTGAGTGACGTCATGAGCAGTTGTACTCCCCCCCAATCCCCTCAGACGTAGCACAGCTAGCGGCTCATTTGATTTGTTCTTTGACTTGAGGTCTGTAGAAATGAGTGGCTTGTATGACAACAAAATCTGGGTCTCCGATAGAAGGGCCTCCATTTTGTTACCGATGTTATAAACAGTGATGTCCAGCAGTTGTTGTTTAAGAACCGTCCCTATAAAGACGCCGTTAAGTGCCAGGTATTTACAGGCCATCAGCGATCGGGTCTGGTGATAAATGGACCCCAACCACCACAGCAATGGTTTATTTTGATGTGTGGTGTACATGTACAACATATGGATTTCTGTGTGGTGTACATGTACAACATAAGGATTTCTGTGTGGTGTACATGTACAACATAAGGATTTCTGTGTGGTGTACATGTACAACATAAGGATTTCTGTGTGGTGTACATGTACAACATAAGGATCTTTGTGTGGTGTACATGTACAACATAAGGATTTCTGTGTGGTGTACATGTACAACATACGGATTTCTGTGTGGTGTACATGTACAACATAAGGATATCTGTGTGGTGTACATGTACAACATAAGGATTTCTGTGTGGTGTACATGTACAACATAAGGATCTTTGTGTGGTGTACATGTACAACATACGGATTTCTGTGTGGTGTACATGTACAACATAAGGATTTCTGTGTGGTGTACATGTACGCCAGACTTCCCTTTCTTTCAATCTCCCTCTGTCCATCTGCCGACTACTTCAATCCATATCACCTATAAAAAAAAATAAGCCTACTGTATGATTTGTGGAAACTCGTCAATGAAAACAAGTAAACAAATGTATCGACAAGACGCCTTCTTACTGCATCCAATACAAACACATGAACGAAATGTTACAAATAATTATTTTTTTAAAAATAGATTTATTTTTTTTAAACTACCAAAACTACCTTTACTCAAATCTGCCCAAGTATTTTTCGTTGCGATGTTGTAAATGCCTCCCGCCGCCCCGCCCCCTCCCCCCAAATCCTTCACTTGTAGTTATCTCTGTTTTGTACAGCCCAGCCGGCAACTTGCCAAAGTCACACAAAAATCTCTACATATTAGCTTGCTATAATTTCACACTTTGAGCTTTTATAGCCACCTTAGATGTGCACGCGTTCAAGAGTGCGGCTGGGTGCGATCAGGTGCAGGCTCTGATAGAGTGACCTCCTGCCGTCTGGGCTTAATTTGTGGGGGGGAGGGGTAAGGGGGCTGAGAACATTAGGATTTGGGATGGTATATAAGTGGGGGGAGCAATTTTTGGCAAAAACATTTTGATATCGAATTAACAGGGGCGAATAAACAGGTGCATTTACACAGGGGCGAATAAACAGGTGCTTCTACACAGGGGCGTGTCTAGAAATAAAGCAAAGGACGGGCGTTATCGTAATCTTTGTAACAATTCAGGTTATTCTCTATGTATCGTAACTTGTGGCCGTGAAGTTTTACTCTGTGTGTGAGTGAGTGTGTGTGAGTGAGTGTGTGTGAGTGAGTGTGTGTGTCTGAGTTTTGTGTCAATGTTTATATGTCAGGACCATTTCCACGTAGTTTGTTAAGTAGAACATAATAACAAGTAATACAATTATTTCTCTCCCCCCCCCTTTAAAAAAAAATTATTTCGCTTATGTCTCACACAACTGAGCGCACAATACTGTTGAGGTGCGTATGTTTCCACACATTTGTGTCCACACTATTGTTGAGGTGCGTATGTTTCCACACATTTGTGTACACACTATTGTTGAGGTGCGTATGTTTCCACACATTTGTGTTCACACTATTGTTGAGGTGCGTATGTTTCCACACAACTGTGCGCACAATACTGTTGAGGTGCTTATGTTTCCACTCATTTGTGTTCACACTATTGTTGAGGTGCATATGTTGTGTGCTCACCGACTGATACTGATACAAACATCCTCCCTTTTCGTTATCAAACCCACTCCAGTGATGTGAGCACTGACTATATACTAGCTGGGTGCAAGGGAAACAATCGTCTGTGTGATGGGGACTAGATGTACGGTGTAATATGGAGGACTTCTTGTTGACTCGAGACAAAGTACTTAGATCGTCTGACAGCTGCGACTACAGCCGAAATCTTTAAACTACAAATTGTTGGTCTTGTGTGTGGCGAGGGGGGGGGGTGTTATCTTATTGTAGATGCCTGGCACAGATTATGTATCGTATGTTGTGATTTGACTTGTATGGCCACTAACGTCATATCTGAAATGACACATCACGGTCTGTAACTCAGTTAATTAGTTCAACGTGGTCAGAGTTATCGCAGTTGCTCCCCCTTACGGTGATCTAATTACGAGTTTCTTTATATTCGTTTTAATTTGTTTGTGAACTATTTGTTCGTTGAAGAAGGCTCTTTGCCGAAACGTTCGCTGTTGTGTGACGTGTTGTCAGGTGCACTCATGCCCTGTTTGCATGTTATACACATACCTAATTACGAGTACATTATTTAACATGTCTTTATAGAGCAGAACATTCTGTTAGTTCTATTCATTGTTCTCTATTGCTGACGGGTTTCTGAAATTTCAGTTTACATAAGCCATGGGTCAGTTGGATTTTTAGGTTTGTTTGTATATTATGGTTTGTTTTGTTTGTATGTTATGGTTTCGTTTGTATGTTATGGTTTGATTTCTTTTCTGAAACTGGTGGGCGATTGCGACTTTTCGCTGCAAGCCTTCTAAAGTTACAGATCAATGTCGCCAGTGCGCTGAGTTCAATCGGCGTGGTAGCCAGGCGGTGTCGGTCCTAAGAGGGGTGAACCCCCGACCCCGCACCGTGTAGTCAGTTTATGGAGTCATCTTCAGACCAACCGTTTATATATGTGAGATAGAGTTTATTGTACATGCATTCTGTTGGGGTTGAGAGTACGTTAATAGGATAATGCCGAGTGGTCGGGAATGACGTCATTGGCATGGCGTGACGCTTGCTGGAACCGTATCCAAGAAAATAAGAGTAGCTTCCCCGTCAGTGTTGTTAGTCTAGGTCAGAGGTTGTAGGCCATGCTTCTGATTACAAAACATACAGCCAGGAATGTACCGTCATAGATCAGTGTATAGTGGTTAGAGGAGAATCTCTTTATGTTGTGGCTGGTATGTCTTTGTTGGGGGGGACTTGGGGTGGGGGGTCGACTATAGGCTTAGGTGTGCCCTACAGTGTGGATAGGTTATCACACAATAGTCGTAGATGTGCCATACAGTATGGATAGGTTCTCACACAATAGTCGTAGATGTGCCCTACAGTGTGGATAGGTTCTCACACAATAGTCGTAGATGTGCCCTGCAGTGTGGATATGTTCTCACACAATAGTCGTAGATGTGCCCTGCTGTGTGGATAGGTTCTCACACAATAGTCGTAGATGTGCCCTACAGTGTGGATAGGTTATCACACAATAGTCGTAGATGTGCCCTACAGTGTGGATAGGTTCTCACACAATAGTCGTAGATGGGATAACAGTGTGGATAGGTTCTCACACAATAGTCGTAGATGTGCCTTACAGTATGGATAGGTTATCACACAATAGTCGTAGATGTGCCCTACAGTATGGATAGGTTATCACACAATAGTCGTAGATGTGCCCTGCAGTGTGGATAGGTTCTCACACAATAGTCGTAGATGTGCCCTACAGTATGGATAGGTTCTCACACAATAGTCGTAGATGTGCCCTACAGTGTTGGTAGGTTCTCACACAATGGTCGTAGATGTGCCCTGCACTATGGAGTGGGTCTCACACAATAGTCGTAGATGTGCCCTGCAGTGTGGAGTGGGTCGCACACAATAGTCGTAGATGTGCCCTGCAGTGTGGATAGGTTCTCACACAATAGTCGTAGATGTGCCCTACAGTATGGATAGGTTCTCACACAATAGTCGTAGATGTGCCCTACAGTGTTGGTAGGTTCTCACACAATAGTCGTAGATGTGCCCTGCACTATGGAGTGGGTCTCACACAATAGTATTCGGTGAATGTCTGGTGTGCTGTGTGTAGAATGTCTGGTGTGCTGAGTGTAGAATGTCTGGTGTGCTGTGTGTAGAATGTCTTGTGTGCTGTGTGTAGAATGTCTTGTGTGCTGTGTGTAGAATGTCTGGTAAGCAGACAAATGTTTACTTAGTCTCTGAACTGATTAACCCCTCATACATAAAATATTTTGGACTTTAGACCAAAGTGACCCGGTGTTATATAGTGGACAAATGGACTAACTTACATGCACATGTGTCCGCTCTTAGATCGTTTGTGCCTCTGACTTTCATCTGTCTCTACGTTATCTAAGTATGTCCGCTTCGATAAAACTTTTGAGTTTACTTTTGTTGTTGTCTAACAGTTGGCACAATCTAGACGTCAAGTCTAGGAGTTCTGTCAAGTCATGAAGAGCTCTATAAATAGATTAGTCCTTATGACACAAAGTGTTATCATTTCCGTCATGTCGGCAGTTGTTCGGCATCTTTGGGTCGCGTATCAGCTGTTCAAAGGACCGGGGACCATAACGGTGATGTGATGTTACTGGGACTGTGTAGTTTCGTTTGTATGGGTGGCACTGTGCCGATGGGGCGAGGGGGGTTCGTTTATGCTGCAGACGTCTACTTTGTTTTCACCATATGGTCTGTTTCTATTTATTTACATTCTTTTTCCTATAGTCTCATCTTTGATTAGAAAAGTTCATCTTTGATTAGAAAAGTTCATCTTTGATTAGAAAAGTTCATCTTTGATTAGAAAAGTTCATCTTTGATTAGAAAAGTTCATCTTTGATTAGAAAAGTTCATCTTTGATTAGAAAAGTTCATCTTTGATTAGAAAAGTTCATCTTTGATTAGAAAAGTTCATCTTTGATTAGAAAAGTTCATCTTTGATTAGAAAAGTTCATCTTTGATTCTGGTCCGGCATTCGATCGTTCTTTTTCGTCTTAAAAGTCCATCTGTTTTTGGTCTAAAAGTCAATATCTTTTCTGGTCAATCCTGATTTGGTCTAAAAGTCCAACCCTGTATGTCTAAAGATTAATCCGTGTATTGATCAAAAAGTCAATCTTTGTTGTTGTTGTTGTTTTGTTTTTTTTGGTTGAGTCTGAGATCCAACTTGTTTTTGTCTAAAAATTTCGATTGTTGCCTAGCAACGTCATCTTTTTGTGGTCTTAAAGTATGTCGTGTTGCTCTAGAATTCAATAACTGTTGGAGTCAATCAAGTCATAGTTGACTTAAAGTCATAGTTGACTTAGAAACTTGTGGAACTAACGTGATTGGAGCATGTGCCGTCATGACCTGGATGGTATACACCACCACATTATCTGGATTATACACACCACATAACCTGGATACTACACAGCACACGATGTCGACACGTTTCCTCGTGCAGGTCATGGCCACTCATACACCGTGCACAGGTCGTTGAGACGGTGGTCTCTACCCCAGCCCACAAATGAAAGAGCAAGTGCCACCGGTGGTCCCCGAGGTGGTCAAACGGCGGTCTCTGAGGAGTTCCGCTAATCATCTAAACCGCAGGTCATGGCCACTGGCACCGGGGCCCTTCAAGCAACAGCTCAAGGTAAGGTCAAAGGTCTAATGAGAGGTCAAAGGTCGGATGAGAGGTCGACGGTCTGATGGGAGGTTAAAGGTCTGATGGGAGGTCAAAAGTCTGAGGGAATGTCAAATGTCTGAGGGAATGTCAAATGTCTGATGGAAGGTCAAAGGTCGGATGGGACGTCGAAGGTCTAATGTCAGGGTCAAAGGTCTGATGTGAGGTCAAAGGTCTGATGTGAGGTCAAAGGTCTGATGTGAGGTCAAAGGTCTGATGTGAGGTCAAAGGTCTGATGTGAGGTCAAAGGTCTGATGTGAGGTCAAAGGTGTGATGTGAGGTCAAAGGTCTGATGTGAGGTCAAAGGTCTGATGTGAGGTCAAAGGTCTGATGTGAGGTCAAAGGTCTGATGTGAGGTCAAAGGTCTGATGTGAGGTCAAAGGTCTGATGTGAGGTCAAAGGTCTGATGTGAGGTCAAAGGTCTGATGTGAGGTCAAAGGTCTGATGTGAGGTCAAAGGTCTGATGGGCGAGAATTTCTAGCGTGAATGTTGATTAACAATTAATTTGTATGTTGGCCGTGTTTCTGTATGCGGGCCGTGTGTCTGACTGTGGGCCGTGTGTCTGACTGTGGGCCGTGTTTCTGTATGCGGGCCGTGTGTCTGACTGTGGGCCGTGTTTCTGTATGCGGGCCGTGTGTCTGACTGTGGGCCGTGTTTCTGACTGTGGGCCGTGTTTCTGTATGCGGGCCGTGTGTCTGACTGTGGGCCGTGTGTCTGACTGTGGGCCGTGTTTCTGACTGTGGGCCGTGTTTCTGTATGCGGGCCGTGTGTCTGACTGTGGGCCGTGTTTCTGACTGTGGGCCGTGTTTCTGTATGCGGGCCGTGTGTCTGACTGTGGGCCGTGTGTCTGACTGTGGGCCGTGTGTCTGACTGTGGGCCGTGTTTCTGTATGCGTGCCGTGTGTCTGACTGTGGGCCGTGTTTCTGTATGCGGGCCGTGTGTCTGACTGTGGGCCGTGTTTCTGTATGCGGGCCGTGTGTCTGACTGTGGGCCGTGTGTCTGTATGCGGGCCGTGTGTCTGACTGTGGGCCGTGTTTCTGTATGCGGGCCGTGTGTCTGACTGTGGGCCGTGTTTCTGTATGCGGGCCGTGTGTCTGACTGTGGGCCGTGTTTCTGTATGCGGGCCGTGTGTCTGACTGTGGGCCGTGTTTCTGTATGCGGGCCGTGTGTCTGACTGTGGGCCGTGTTTCTGTATGCGGGCCGTGTGTCTGACTGTGGGCCGTGTTTCTGTATGCGGGCCGTGTGTCTGACTGTGGGCCGTGTTTCTGTATGCGGGCCGTGTGTCTGACTGAGGGCCGTGTGTCTGACTGTGGGCCCGTGTTTCTGTATGCGGGCCGTGTGTCTGACTGAGGGCCGTGTGTCTGACTGTGGGCCGTGTGTCTGACTGTGGGCCGTGTTTCTGTATGCGGGCCGTGTGTCTGACTGAGGGCCGTGTGTCTGACTGTGGGCCGTGTGTCTGTATGCGGGCCGTGTGTCTGACTGTGGGCCGTGTTTCTGTATGCGGGCCGTGTGTCTGACTGTGGGCCGTGTTTCTGTATGCGGGCCGTGTGTCTGACTGTGGGCCGTGTTTCTGTATGCGGGCCGTGTGTCTGACTGTGGGCCGTGTTTCTGTATGCGGGCCGTGTGTCTGACTGTGGGCCGTGTTTCTGTATGCGGGCCGTGTGTCTGACTGTGGGCCGTGTTTCTGTATGCGGGCCGTGTGTCTGACTGTGGGCCGTGTTTCTGTATGCGGGCCGTGTGTCTGACTGAGGGCCGTGTGTCTGACTGTGGCCCGTGTTTCTGTATGCGGGCCGTGTGTCTGACTGAGGGCCGTGTGTCTGACTGTGGGCCGTGTGTCTGACTGTGGGCCGTGTGTCTGTATGCGGGCCGTGTGTCTGACTGTGGGCCGTGTTTCTGTATGCGGGCCGTGTGTCTGACTGTGGGCCGTGTTTCTGTATGCGGGCCGTGTGTCTGACTGTGGGCCGTGTTTCTGTATGCGGGCCGTGTGTCTGACTGAGGGCCGTGTGTCTGACTGTGGGCCGTGTGTCTGACTGTGGGCCGTGTTTCTGTATGCGGGCCGTGTGTCTGACTGAGGGCCGTGTGTCTGACTGTGGGCCGTGTGTCTGACTGTGGGCCGTGTGTCTGACTGTGGGCCGTGTTTCTGTATGCGGGCCGTTTGTCTGACTGAGGGCCGTGTGTCTGACTGAGGGCCGTGTGTCTGACTGTGGGCCGTGTGTCTGACTGTGGGCCGTGTGTCTGTTTGTGGAATCTGTCTGTGTGTTTCAACAGCCCAAATCAACCCATAACTGCTACTTCATTTGTTGTCATTTCATGGCGGAAAGCTATAAATAGAAAAAGATGGGGTATTTAAAGAAGAAATCCATCAGATCTCTGGATATTCATTTAAGAATTTTATTTTATTAGTATTTTTTCCAACGCCTGGTCACTGTTATATTTATGCTGAATAATATTTTACGAAAACCTTGTCTAAAAATAGTAACATGACGTAATGAGATATGATGTTTTCCGGTCCAAGAAAGACAGCTCCCATACCCACCTACTTTCCCGCCTTAAAATCCGCTGTTTCGTCTGCTCTTGAACTTATTCAAAAAGAGGCTAGGAACACGTTGTGTCTAACAAAATGTTAGATTAAACTGTCTAACTGCACGAATTGTTTGGTTAAACAATCTAACTACACGACCACCTAATGTGAACGCTATGCTAATACAACATGTACATGTTTACATTTGATTTACATTATGATAGATTTCTATACTTACAGAATGAAAGAAGGCCAATCTATTAATATACGTATATATATATATATACCTACTAACTGTTGAAACAACTCGGAAATGCCTAGATACTCTGTGGATTGCACTGACCGAAACTGTGGATAAATCGAACATAGTTTTAAGATAATATAAGTAAAAGGGAATTAGTTATTTTTTAAGTAAGAATTTTCAAGGGAGAGAATTGTGACAGCAAGGGAGATTATAACATAATTTATTCAATATTTGTCGAACTATGCATGATAATTATTTATTTTTAAATAAACAATAATACTTATTTAGTAAGTATAGCTAATAATTGATCCTTTAAATGTGTATAATATCTCTGCTCTGTCACACGGACATGAGTATATTTATTGTTCTATTTCCTTAGGGCCAAAGGTCAACTGATCATTGGGGCGCCGATAAATGTATAATATAATATAAGTAAGGAACAATACGAACTTAATTGATGGCAGTAAATATAAGTGAGGATCACACATCAAATTAGTAAGTCATAAGAAGAAGAATACGTTCAGGTTACTTTTAAATAATATGCTAAGGGGGGCTATTGCGCTCTTCCTTCGGGATAAATTCTGTTTCAGAATTACTTCGCTTGCGTACCAAACTACCGTAGATTACCGGAGGCATGGCTGTGACGTTTTGTGGTTTGTTATTTTTTTTTAAATCAGAACTTATGAAGTACACCTTAAAATGGACCCGTAACGCTATGACGTCATTGTTTGAGCTTAGATTTTAATATAAGGTGTGCATCAGAAGATGTGCAAAATATTAATAAATTGAAGATTATTTTTGAAAGAGTACAACAGTCCATAGCAGTTAAAAAATTGGGTGGTGTTTCTCGCCGTAAACAAATATTATAGGATGTCATTGTTTTAGCTTATATTTTAATTTTTTTTGAAAAGGGAACGATGTAAAAAGAGGATTTGAGGATTTATAATTGTGTACATTTCAGGAAGTTTAATATTTCGTATTTATCAAACAAAGATAAGTTACTTGAGCTTTTGAAAGAAAAAAAATTGTATAGTATATGTATACGATGTATGATATTTTAAAATCGATTTTAAAGCTCTTGGTCTGAATGCAAATATAATTTAAAGACTTTTTTTTGGGCAACACATTGATGTTTTTTTACTGCTTGAAACTTAATACCCGCGTATTTATTTGTATACATTTCCAGTGGTCCCCACGATATGGGTCATGGAGGTCCTACAAACATTCACTATAAGCGTTTATTTATTTGTATACATTTCCAGTGGTCCCCACGATATGGGTCATGGAGGTCCTACAAACATTCACTATAAGCGTTTATTTATTTGTATACATTTCCAGTGGTCCCCACGATATGGGTCATGGAGGTCCTACAAACATTCACTATAAGCGTTTATTTATCTGTATACATTTCCAGTGGTCCCCACGATATGGGTCATGGAGGTCCTACAAACATTCACTATAAGCGTTTATTTATTTGTATACATTTCCAGTGGTCCCCACGATATGGGTCATGGAGGTCCTAAAAACATTCACTATAAGCGTTTATTTATTTGTATACATTTCCAGTGGTCCCCACGATATGGGTCATGGAGGTCCTACAAACATTCACTATAAGCGTTTATTTATCTGTATACATTTCCAGTGGTCCCCACGATATGGGTCATGGAGGTCCTACAAACATTCACTATAAGCGTTTTCAAGTTTTGTGGAGAATTTAGATTCCGGAATGGGGAAACGAAAAAAATATTGAATTTAAGCGTTAACATTGAGGGTGGGTTTGGGAGATAGTTGGCGCTGTACTACCAACAGCCTGTATCGGCTGATGACATCTGGCACTAGGGGTGGGTGCCTAGTTGGCGCTGTACTACCAACAGCCTGTATCGGCTGATGACATCTGGCACTAGGGGTGGGTGCCTAGTTGGCGCTGTACTACCAACAGCCTGTATCGGCTGATGACATCTGGCACTAGGGGTGGGTGCCTAGTTGGCGCTGTACTACCAACAGCCTGTATCGGCTGATGACATCTGGCACTAGGGGTGGGTGCCTAGTTGGCGCTGTACTACCAACAGCCTGTATCGGCTGATGACATCTGGCACTAGGGGTGGGTGCCTAGTTGGCGCTGTACTACCAACAGCCTGTATCGGCTGATGACATCTGGCACTAGGGGTGGGTGCCTAGTTGGCGCTGTACTACCAACAGCCTGTATCGGCTGATGACATCTGGCACTAGGGGTGGGTGCCTAGTTGGCGCTGTACTACCAACAGCCTGTATCGGCTGATGACATCTGGCACTAGGGGTGGGTTTTGGATATAGTTGGCGCTGTACTACCAACAGCCTGTATCGGCTGATGACATCTGGCACATAAAGCCAATGACCCCTACGGTACCATATTAGTTTAATTAAACTGACCCGCGACCCCAACTAAAAGTAACCTGGTGTAGGGCTACAAGGATCTGTAGGTAATTGATGTCCGACACGCGTGTCCAATGGTCGACTTCACTTCACTGAGTCGCTTGTGGTTCATGGTTGACTTTTGACCTGTGCTGGTGACCTTACACTTGTACGACTTCTGATACGTGACTCGGAATAGACTTTGGACCATACTCTCGACCTCAACTCTTTTTGTAGCTGATGCTTTGGACCATACTCTCGACCTAAACTCTTAATGTTTAATTTAAGGTAGTGCACCGGATGGTAGTTTAACGGATGTTGGTGCACCGGATGGTAGTGCACAGGATGGAAGTGAGGGCACAGGTCGGGTGTGCACATGATGGTAGTGTACCGGATGGTAGTGCACAATATGTTAGTGCACAGGATGGAAGTGGGTGCACAGGTCGGGTGTGCACATGATGGTAGTGTACCGGATGGTAGTGCACAGGATGGCAGTGCACAGGATGGTAGTGCACAGGATTGTAGTGCACTGGATGGTAGTGCACCGGAGGGTAGTGCACAGGATGGTAGTGCACATGATGGTAGTGCACAGGATGGTAGTGCACAGGATTGTAGTGCACTGGATGGTAGTGCACCGGAGGGTAGTGCACTGGAGGGTAGTGCACAGGATGGTAGTGCACTGGAGGGTAGTGCACAGGATGGTAGTGCACTGGATGGGGTTGCACATTAACTCAAGATACATTTATTTTTGAGAACCACCGTGTCGCAGAATGTGTGGTTGGGCGTAGGCGCGTTGAGTCGATTGATTGCTCGCCAGAATGCGGGTCTTATAACACAACTGGACAAATCCATACTTCTAGGCCCTGGGCTGCCGTCTCCCCTACAGCCTGGGCCACGGAACATGGATAGGGAAGTGCAGGCCGGCCGAAGCCAAACACTGGACTATGGGAATGCCTTGGTCTGTTTGTCTCAACGCAAGATGTTTGCGCGCGTATTCTTCGGTGTGGGGACCAACTATTCGACTGCAGGGTCTCAATCAAGTCTGTTGGATTCCTTCCCCTTGGACCTTCGTTTATTCTTTTGATTTCTTGATTGGACGCCTGAATTTTTTTGAGATTTTCCCATCAATGTGCAGACAACTCTCGTTAAAGGTCTTATTTATTGTGTGAGGACGTGGGTGTCGGACTCCGCCCACCGCCTCCCTCCCCAGCCGCCCTCCCACGCGTTATGTGCCGTGTGCTCATTGCACGTGCGTGTGTCTGGTGATCTGCTATACGAGATTTTTCACCAAATTTTCAATGTTCACTGAACCCTCCAACCGACCCACCCTCCAACCGACCCACCCTCTAACCGACCCGTCCTCTAACCGACCCACCCTTTAACCAACCCACCCTCTAACCGACCCACCCAAACTCCCAACGTATTTCTGTCCCAATCTGTTCCTGTCCTCTATTTGATATCTCGATGTCACGTGGTTACATAATCCTTCAACTGTTTATCTATCACGTTGCGTCGATGACAACATAACTGACCATCTGCGCCCATTAACAATCAAAGCACTGTCCGCCCACCTTAGTCTCCGCTGCTGAACTATGCCACAACGTGCTCGTAGAGCTGTGTGTGTCATGATGCGGACAGACTGACATATTCTGGACTTGATTCTCTAGAACAGACAAGTAATGGTAACACAAGTATGCAATGCAAGTCAGACAGGAAATAACAATAATCTACTTTCGACAGACAGGAAGTAACGAGTCTAACAGGAATAAAAATACAGGCAGGAGTTAGCCAGACAGATGGGAAGTAGCAAGTCAGACAGAAAGCAGCGAGACAGACAGGAAGTAGCGAGACAGACAGGAAGTAGCGAGACAGACAGGAAGTAGTGAGACAGGCAGGAAGTAGCGAGACAGACAGGAAGTAGCGAGACAGACAGGAAGTAGCGAGATAGACACGTCGAAGAAAAGAAGACACGATATAGCAAGATAGACAAGAAGACCTAAAGCAGACATTCTCCTCAAGGTTGACGTGACCTTGCCGCCAGACCCTAACATCGAGTGACCTGGACTGCTTCCGGAAATGACATCACTCCGTCTCGACGCCCGGTCATTATTGACCGGAGAGGGGGGGGGGATTCCTGCGAGATTTTTTTAATGGGTGGGGGGGGGTCTGTGCTGGGAGTCGGATTAAACTGTTATCATACTAGTATTGTGTTGTGTTTTTCCTTTTTGTTTTAAGTTGAATAATTGAACACCTGACATACGGGCCTGGTGTTATCAAATTGTACATCGATCAACAATCGTTTGGATTTGTTATCCGGCCTGATGGGTGATCGATATCAGAATCAGGTGATTGATCGATTGGTGGCTGGGTGAGCCGGAGTGGTTAGGGTAGACTGGATAGACTAGAGATACAGAGTGGACCTAGGTAGACTGGATAGACTAAAGGTACAGAGTGGACCTAGGTAGACTGGATAGACTAGAGGTACAGAGTGGACCTAGGTAGACGGAATAGACTAGAGGTACAGAGTGGACCTAGGTAGACTGGATAGACTAGAGGTACAGAGTGGACCTAGGTAGACTGAATAGACTAGAAGTACAGAGTGGAACCAGGTAGACTCAATAGACTAGAAGTACAGAGTGGAACCAGGTAGACTCAATAGACTAGAAGTACAGAGTGGAACCAGGTAGACTCAATAGACTAGAAGTACAGAGTGGAACCAGGTAGACTGAATAGGCTAGCGGCAGAGTGGACCAAGGTAGACTGAATAGACTAGAGGTACAGAGTAGAACCAGATAGACTGAATAGACTCGATAGATTAAGGGGATGTGTAGAGTGGGTAAGGTAGAGTTGAACTGTTAATTGAAACAAAGTGTTGCTGGTGGCGAATTTGGTTGCCGTCTTTCTTCCGGAAGTCTCTCCCCCACCCCACCCGGCATCCTAACTCACCGACCAGAAGTCAAAAGATCGAACATCGATTGTGTTGTCGTGGTCTGTTGTCCGGCATCTCATCAACTTTTCCTGGTGCTATAGCCAACATATGTGTAACTGGTCCTAGCGTGTTAGACAACATATGTGTAACTGGTCCTAGCGTGTTGGACTCATGTGTGTAACTGGTCCTAGCGTGTTGGACAACATGTGTGTAACTGGTTCTCGCGTGTTGGACAACATGTGTGTAACTGGTCCTCGCGTGTTGGACAACATGTGTGTAACTGGTCCTAGCGTGTTGGACTCATGTGTGTAACTGGTCCTAGCGTGTTGGACAACATGTGTGTAACTGGTTCTCGCGTGTTGGACGACATGTGTGTAACTGGTCCTAGCGTGTTGGACAACATGTGTGTAACTGGTCCCAGCGTGTTGGACTCATGTGTGTAACTGGTCCTAGTGTGTTGGACAACATATGTGTAGCGGCCCGACACTGAATAAGGAAAATAAAATATTAAACAATCCAATATCTCATGTCTTCCCCCCAGTCCGGCTCACCTCCCCCCCCCGGCTCACCTACCCCCTCCCACCCCCCCCACCCCCCCAATGTGGCTCACCACGCGATCTCGTCCGTCGGATCGAAGACGCCATAATTTAAAGTGATTTAATTGTAGCCGGCGTAAACTGTGACTGGGTCCCACGTTCATAGCTAGCAGGTCTGGGTCCCACGGCTTGAGGGCCTCACGTTCATAGCTAGCAGGTCTGGGTCCCACGACTAGAGGGCCTCACGTTCATAGCTAGCAGGTTGTACAGATCTGCTGTCATCTGTTGTGTGGGTGAGCGCTCAGCTAATGACGGGGATAAGTTGTGCTACGTTGTGATTAGTTTTTAAGTGTGATGAAAATAAGGCCCGGCCATCTGGATGGCGAGGTGCTCTAGACTAAACTTGTGTTACAATAGGCCCGGCCATCTGGATGACTATGTCTATGTGCTCTAGACTAAACTTGTGTTACGATAGGCCCGGCCATCTGGATGGCGAGGTGCTCTAGACTAAACGTGTGTTACGATAGGCCCGGCCATCTGGATGACTATGTGCTCTAGACTAAACTTGTGTTACCATAGGCCCGGCCATCTGGATGGCTATGTGCTCTATACTAAACTTGTGTTACGATAGGCCCGGCCATCTGGATGGCGAGGTGTTCTAGACTAAACTTGTGTTACGATAGGCCCGGCCATCTGGATGACGAGGTGTTCTAGACTAAACTTGTATTACGATAGGCCCGTCCATCTGGATGACTATGTGCTCTAGACTAAACTTGTGTTACGATAGGCCCGGCCATCTGGATGACTATGTGCTCTAGACTAAACTTGTGTTACGATAGGCCCGGCCATCTGGATGGTGAGGTGTTCTAGACTAAACTTGTGTTACGATAGGCCCGGCCATCTGGATGACTATGTGCTCTAGACTAAACTTGTGTTACGATAGGCCCGGCCATCTGGATGGCGAGGTGATCTAGACTAAACTTGTGTTACCATAGGCCCGGCCATCTGGATGGCGAGGTTTTCTAGACTAAACTTGTGTTACGATAGGCCCGGCCATCTGGATGGCGAGGGGCTCTAGACTAAACTTGTGTTAGGATAGGCCCGGCCATCTGGATAGCGAGGTGCTCTAGACTAAACTTGTGTTACCATAGGCCCGGCCATCTGGATGGCGAGGTGCTCTAGACTAAATTTGTGTTACGATAGGCCCGGCCATCTGGATGGCGAGGGGCTATAGACTAAACTTGTGTTACGATAGGCCCGGCCATCTGGATGGCTATGTGCTCTAGACTAAACTTGTGTTACGATAGACCCGGCCATCTGGATGACTATGTGCTCTAGACTAAACTTGAGTTACGATAGGCCCGGTCATCTGGATGGCGAGGTGTTCTAGACTAAACTTGTGTTACGATAGGCCCGGCCATCTGGATGACGAGGTGTTCTAGACTAAACTTGTGTTATGATAGGCCCGGTCATCTGGATGGCGAGGTGTTCTAGACTAAACTTGTGTTACGATAGGCCTGGCCATCTGGATGACGAGGTGTTCTAGACTAAACTTGTGTTACGATAGGCCCGGCCATCTGGATGGCGAGATGTTCTAGACTAAACTTGTGTTACGTTAAGTTACGATAGGCCCGGCCATCTGGGTGACGAGGTGTTCTAGACTAAACTTGTGTTACGATAGGCCCGGCCATCTGGATGGCGAGGTGTTCTAGACTAAACTTGTGTTACGATAGGCCCGGCCATCTGGATGTCGAGGTGTTCTAGACTAAAGCTGTGTTACGATAGGCCCGGCCATCTGGATGGCGAGGTGTTCTAGACTAAACTTGTGTTACGATAGGCCCGGCCATCTGGAGGACGAGGTGCTCTAGACTAAACTTGTGTTACGATAGGCCCGGCCATCTGGATGACTTAACTAATAACAAAAGATCGTGCCAACGGAGTAGGACAATGTAAATAACGTTTATTTCCTTCTTCGGATTACCATGGATGGAGTAAGTCACCTGACAGTGTCCAGGGTCAAGTCAGCGATGACCACGGTGACGTCATTATGACATCCGACTCCCGGATTAAAATTCCTAGTTCTTAAGTCCCTGAAGACAAATTGATTTATATGATCTGATTGAGGCAACACTTCTGATTTCCAGTGGTCCTCAAAAAGTAAAATGGTAGCAGCCCCCAGCTGTGTGCCATCACGTCTGATTGACGTCTTGGTGGCCAGAGGTTCTGCCTGGTCGTCTGCTAGTAGTTGGTCGTCTGCTAGTAGTCGGTCGTCTGCTGCACGTGTTAACGGCTCTATGGCCTTTGGATACTGGTGACGCGTGGAAGGATTCGAACTAACGACACATGGGTTGGAAGGTAAGAGTTAACCATCTGTTAGTTTCGGTCAGACCGGAAGTGTAGGATTGTTGGCCATTGTTCCCTCTAAGGTTCGTTGGTCCGTGTGCAAAATAAGAAACACGTGTGCAAAGTTGACAGCATCCATTTACACCACACCAACACATATGTTGTATCATCCTCATCCATTTACACCACACCAACACAGATGTTGTATCATCCTCATCCATTTACACCACACCAACACAGATGTTGTATCATCCTCATCCATTTACACCACACCAACACAGATTTTGTATCATCCTCATCCATTTACACCACACGAACACAGATGTTGTATCATCCTCATCCATTTACACCACACCAACACAGATGTTGTATCATCCTCATCCATTTACACCACACCAACACAGATTTTGTATCATCCTCATCCATTTACACCACACGAACACAGATGTTGTATCATCCTCATCCAAATTTCATGCGCGGTAATTCTAACCTGCTGCACGGCTTCGGTCAGATATCCGTGCAGCCGCGCAGCTTCAAGGGAACATTGGTGGTGGGGAGAGGTTGATTCAGACCTGGCCTAAAGGAATTATTGGAATTGTAAGCCAGAGGTCTTCGTTGTGTGGTTGGGTGGTCAACTGCTCTGGTCACGTGTATTATGGGCACTTTATGCTGTCTTGTTGTGTGTGTGGGGGGGGGGACACTGCCTGGGGAAAAGGTGATTGATGGGAGGACAATGGGGCTGCCTTGGCAGATAGTATATAGCTATAGAACCACGAAAAGGTGATTGATGGGAGGACAATGGGGCTGCCTTGGCAGATAGTGTATAGCTATAGAACCACGAAAAGGTGATTGATGGGAGGACAATGGGGCTGCCTTGGCAGATAGTGTATAGCTATAGAACCACTGTGCTTGACTTTCTTGTACGGTTACAGAGATTTAATACCAGAGTCGTGTCTTGGACCCCGCAGCTGTAGACATACCTACAGAGATGCAGGATTCGATGTCGAATAAGTTCAAGTACATGTAGCAATGATCAAGTTTGAGCGCAAGATATCACAGATAATGTTCCTTGATAATGCGCAGGTATCTGGACGACGCCGCGCATCAGTTTAGAATTACCGCGCCGCACATTTTGATAAAGATCTGTGTTTGTGGATGCAAAATTGTGGACCAAAAATGTGAACTTTCCACGCGAGTTTATATGTATCTATCAATATACATAATTCCCGTTGTCTGTAAGGTTGTAATGTAATTTAATGCTGTTAGGTGGCGCTGCGATATGGATGTAATGCTGTTAGGTGGCGCTGCGATCGATTTTGTTTTATAGTGCTGCACCAAAAATAACACTTTTCGAACGTTCCGCATAAAATTGTTCAATATGATAATAATTGAATCAAATAAAAATAAATGAAAGTTCTGTATTACGTTATTTTTTAATCTGATGTGTATTTATTTTGAAAACGTCCGTCGTTTTTTACGGGTCATACACGTGTATATCTATAATTTTCACATGGACCAACAAACATTAGTGGGATCATTAAAACATTGATTGCAGAGCTAAAAGTGGTGAGGGGTCTCAAACAGTCAAAAAAATGGCTCTGCTATACCGTTGACCAATTTGTTGATCTATTGACTATTCTATGTTCTAGTCTAGATTTATCTATTGACTATTCTATGTTCTAGTCTAGATGAAAAAATACCCACTTCTCCCAGCAAGATCAAAAAAGTTAATTTATTTGAAAATTTGAGCCGTATCTTTGTTTCACTTAGTTACCAAGTGAGTTCTCATTTTTAACTTTCACGTGATCAATATCCACTTCTGACGTCAGTTACAGTCTCCCCCCCCCCACCCCCATACACGTTGTCTCTTCCCATCGGTGACGTCAACTGATACATGTGCCAACATGATTTTTTTTCTTTACCAAGATGCCCAAAAAGGTCAACTTTAAAATTGTTATCACCGGCCATTCTTGTTATCAGATTCCATAACAAATTAAACAACACGATTCTGACATTAACTGAAGGATGGAGGGCTTACCCCCGCCTCCACCACCACCCCCCCCACACACACACACACACATACACACACACACGCACCCCTCCAATCTCGTCAGGTCTAGTTTTGTCGTCTGCTGATGCGGTTGAATGGTCTAATCTCTGCCCAGCTGTGAGGCCCGCCATCGATCTTAAAGACACGGGAGGATATCGAGATGTTCAAAACTAATGTACAATCAATACGTCTAAAGGTGGTGTTGAACAGTTGGTGGGGTCTAATGGTGGTGTTGAACAGTTGGTGGGGTCTAATGGTGGTGTTGGACAGTTGGTGGGGTCTAATGGTGGTGTTGGACAGTTGGTGGGGTCTAATGTTTGTGTTGGACGGTTGGTGTGGTCTAATGTTGGTGTTGGACGGTTGGTGTGGTCTAATGTTTGTGTTGGAAGGTTGGTGTGCTCTAATGTTTGTGTTGGACGGTTGGTGTGGTCTAATGTTGGTGTTGGACGGTTGGTGTGGTCTAATGTTTGTGTTGGACGATTGGTGTGGTCTAATGTTTGTGTTGGACGGTTGGTGTGGTCTAATGTTTGTGTTGGACGGTTGGTGTGGTCTAATGTTTGTGTTGGACGGTTGGTGTGGTCTAATGTTTGTGTTGGACGGTTGGTGTGGTCTAATGTTTGTGTTGGACGGTTGGTGTGGTCTAATGTTTGTGTTGGACGGTTGGTGTGGTCTAATGTTTGTGTTGGACGGTTGGTGTGGTCTAATGTTTGTGTTGGACGGTTGGTGTGGTCTAATGTTTAATTTGGACGGTTGGTGTGGTCTAATGTTTGTGTTGGACGGTTGGTGTGGTCTAATGTTTGTGTTGGACGGTTGGTGTGGTCTAATGTGTGTGCAAAAATGACAGAGCGAGATGGACGGCTCTCTAAGTATATGAGAATGTCTGCTTTAGGCCTTCTCGTATGTCTTGCTTTATCGTGTCACATGCTGGTCACAAGCTCGACACATGCTGGTTAAATGCTGGACGTATGCTGGAAACATGTTGGTCATATGCTGGAAACAAGCTGGTCAAATGCTGATCATCTGGCATAGGACAAAAATAATGATTTCCTTAAAGAATGGGTCTGATATTTGACGTTTTCTTGATAACACCAGAGATGAATGGGCAAGGGCGCCGAGACCTGGACATAATTTGGGAACCGCTGTCATAGTTTGGGAACCGCTGTCATAGTTTGGTAACCGCTGTCATAGTTTGGGAACCGCTGTCTTTAAGCCGTTCATGTGATTCACGTGACCGTTTTGTGACCTTGACATAAGGGATAAGCCTAATATTTATTTTGATTGCTCCTTGTGTTGAACAAATCTTTTGTGTGAGTTTTGTGTTGAGGGGGGGGGGCTTTTTTGATAACATGACATGGAAAATATTAGCAGCAGCCTCGAAAACACAGTCTTGTGTCCATCAATCGGACACATAAACACACGCTACGGGACACTAAGGTTAGCAGACACATTTCCATATTGCGACACACCCTTTATTTCCGTGCCTTAAAAAAAAATTCCAGTAACAATTCACGCATCACTAACCACAGACCATATCGTTACAACACCTGTATACAAATGTCCTCAACTATGTTGTGCCAGTCTGAATATCTGGGACATGCCTGAGCTACTTGCTCCAACCATGGATGCCCCGCCTCCGTGGTTGGTAGGTGGGGACTGTGTTCAGTTAAAGTGACAGGAAAATAATCAACATTAAAAACACTTTTTAAAAACTAGTCTTATATTAAAAATGCACTTATTTTCTACTTTTTAGTCTACGCATTTTACAGTAAGTGCAAAGCCAGCTTACCTTTTGACTATAAATCCCTTATATATGAGACATAACTAAAAGTAGTGATTATGTTTAAACGCGACATTTACAGACTGAAACACAATTATCTCCCCTGGTTTTAAAACTGGGCGCAGGGATGGTAGGGGGTGTGAACAGTGACGGTCGGCGTCAACGCGTGAACTGGGCACGTGAAAAAATTATAAACAAATAGTGGGACGGTTCCGATTAAACTTACAAAGCAAGTTAATATAAGACTAGTAATGAACCATCTTTGGATCACGCATTACATCTTACAGTAACAGTGAACAAATTGGTGGAAAATGAACATGTCTGGGGGCTTAAGGAACATTTACCGGGGCGCAATGAACATTCTCCGGGCGCCATGAACATCTTGCCCATTGAAACCAAATACGTCACACAACTGACCGCCATGACGTGGCATATTTGACCGCCTTGCGTCATCACTCAACCAACGTTTACTTCGGGCTGGTAGAACTCTTACTACACGTATAGGACCGGGTAATCTGGACTGTAAGGGGGAGGGGGGATAGAATATCAAGATCGTGGTCACAGCTTGTGTACACAACACGGCAGTCTTGTGTACACAACAACACGGCTTTCTTGTGTGTATCTTAACTACTGTCGGTATATGTAAGATGATAGATAGTTAAGATAGTCCTGGTCCTGGTATATGATAGATTCACATATTGATTGAATCACAGCCAAGTCATGGTATATGATAGATTCACATACTGATTGAATCACAGCCAAGTCATGGTATATGATAGATTCACATACTGATTGAATCACAGCCAAGTCATGGTATATGATAGATTCACATATTGATTGAATTACAGCCAAGTCATGGTATATGATAGATTCACATATTGATTGAAACATCACCGGGGGACTAACTAATCGATATGTTGACAAAGTCTTGAGACCAGATCAATAATAATCAGAGTTTTAAGTTTCACCACATTTACAAACAAGACTTTATTTAATGTGTCTGTCTGTCTGCTCTCTGTCTGTCTGGTGTCCCTGTCTGTGGTGTCTTTAAGGGGCGTGTCTTATGATGTGTCTTGTGAGTGGCAATCAAAGTCGTATGTGCTTTCTCTATGTTCTGTCTCTATGTGCTGTCTCCATAAACTGTGTCTATGTGATGTCTCCATGTGCTGCCTCCATGTCTATTAGTATTAGTTCCTTCACTTTTGTCAATCAGTCTATCCCAATGTCTTAAATTTTAATAAAGCGTGTACCTGACTGGTTCTAAGTGTGTACCTGACTGGTTCTAAGTGTGTACCTGACTGGTTCTAAGTGTGTACCTGACTGGTTCTAAGTGTGTACCTGACTGGTTCTAAGTGTGTACCTGACTGGTTCTAAGTGTGTACCTGACTGGTTCTAAGTGTGTAACTGGCTGGTTCTAAGTGTGTAACTGACTGGTTTTAATTGTGTAACTGGCTGGTTCTAAGTGTGTACCTGACTGGTTCTAAGTTCTAAGCGAGTCCCAATTTAGTTACTTCCCCCATCTACGGCCAGTAAATGTTAGTGTGACGTATTGCTATCAGCTGTTATCTTCAAGTACTTTCTCACAGTCTTCACACCAGGGCTTCTCAAATTATGACCCGAAATATAATAGGGGGGGGTGTGGGGTTGGGGGGGGGGGGGGGGGGGGTAATATAAAGGGGTGGGAGGATGGTGTGGGGGGGGGGGGGGGGGGGGGTGGGGGGGATGGGGGGGGGGGGGTGGGGGGTTTTTGGTTTTTTTGTACGATAGGTTTTGTTAATGTGAGGAGGGTTGTGATGGAAAAGGTATATGAATAGGGAGATGAGATGGAGGTATTAGAAGGGTGTTCAAATGGAGAGAAAGTAGATATGGGTGGGATGGATTATGTGTTGAAAATGTGGTAAATTTGGAGAGAAGAGAAAGGATAAAGAGATATGAGATTGTGTGTATTTTAGAGGGGGTAAGTATAGGATATGGGGTG
The DNA here is from genome assembly GCA_944989445.1 of Ampullaceana balthica. Taxonomy (NCBI): domain Eukaryota; kingdom Metazoa; phylum Mollusca; class Gastropoda; family Lymnaeidae; genus Ampullaceana; species Ampullaceana balthica. The sequence goes on from CALYLW010000564.1 coordinate 292,446, forward strand.
TAAGGGTAGTAGGGATAGGTTGTGATGATTGTGTGTATGGTTGGATGATTTATTT
>CALYLW010000564.1:297500-388045 GCA_944989445.1 Ampullaceana balthica
CTCCCCTACCAGGAAGTTGTCCCCTCATGTTCTCCCACTCCTGGTCGACTGTTGCCAGTGGTGTGGGAATCCTGTCAATTCGTCCTCCCAGCGATGTTTTGTACATGTTCGTCCTACGCCTACGGGACTGTGTTGTCATCTTCTCATGGAATCTTGGCCGTGGATTTATCATCAGCGTGACCGTCCCGACCAGTCGAGCATGCGCGTGCGTGTAGTCCAATGCGTAGGAAATTCCAAGACGTTTCTGTGTGGTCAGTTCTTTAGTTTTGTTGTTATCTTTAACGGGGACGTCACTCTTGTGTTTGATCTGTACTCGCGTGTTGGGCCTTAGTGGTCTGCCCCTTGTCGTAACGTAGTTTATACACCATTGGAAACATTTCACGTGTCTTTAGGATGTGTGGATCTTATGGAGACCAGAAGACTGGCGGCCCCACTGGACAGTGGATGTACACACTGGATGTACACACTGGATGTCCACCATGGATGTGTGCTGTTGAAGTGAAACAATTGAAGACTGGATACCACCCGGGGTGCCCATGTGATGTGACATTGATAAGACGCCACCATGGGTGCACGCTTAATGAGACGCCCCAGTAAATATAGGGTGGATCTAGTTGGCCAAAGCTGGGCTCTGGATGCCCTATTGACGTATATGTGAACAAGGGTTTGGGCTCTTTGATGTCATATGGTCATCTTGAGAGTGGTCACTTGACAATGTTTAGGGACACAACCTTGACATAGTGACCATTTTGATACCATATTTGGTGAGACCATGTTTGGTGGGACCATGTTTGGTGGGACCATGTTTGGTGAGACCATGATGTTTGGAAACATGTTTGGTGGGACCATGATGTTTTGGACCATGTTTGGTGAGACCATGATGTTTGGGACCATTTTTGGTGAGACCATGATGTTTGGGACCATGTTTGGTGAGACCATGATGTTTGGGGCCATGTTTGGCGAGGCCATGATGTTTGGGACCATATTTGGTGAGACCATGATGTTTGGGACCATGTTTGGTGAGACCATGATGTTTGGGACCATGTTTGGTGGGACCATGTTTGGTGAGACCATGATGTTTGGGACCATGTTTGGTGACACCATGTTTGGTGCCTATGACACCCCCGTTTCTGACATCAACTAACTGGAATCTTTCATCTGTTGAGTACGTAACTAGACATGGGGGCTTCTACTGAGTGAAGATTGTAAGCCAGCAAATGTCCACATGTAAGCCAGCAAATGTCCACATGTAAGCCAGCAAATGTCCACATGTAAGCCAGCAAATGTCCACATGTAAGCCAGAAAATCTCCACATGTAAGCCAGCAAATGTCCACATGTAAGCCAGCAAATGTCCACATGTAAGCCAGCAAATGTCCACATGTAAGCCAGCAAATGTCCACATGTAAGCCAGCAAATGTCCACATGTAAGCCAGCAAATGTCCACATGTAAGCCAGCAAATGTTCACATGTAAGCCAGCAAATGTCCACATGTAAGCCAGCAAATGTCCACATGTAAGCCAGCAAATGTCCACAGTTCTAATATTGTATTTGGACTTGGATGTACGTGGATGTATGGTGGATCTCTAAACTCAGAGAGAGAGTTCACCGACCAATAGATTCCGGTGATTGTAATTAAAATTAAAAGTGCTCAGCGAATTCCAACGTTCCAATGTCGTAAACCTGACAGGACTATTTCTCAAGTGCAAGGCGGAGCAATATTTATAAACCAGGCCAGAATGTAGTTTTAAACATGAGGCAGCGGTTCTCACACGCGTTAACCTTGACGCTAAAAGGACCCGCTCCCTGCCTTAAACCTGGCCGTGAAGAACTAAGGTCATCGCATTGAACGCAGGGGTCGGGGGGGGGAGGGAGGGGTCAGAATGTTTGCCTTAATTTATTCCGCCTCCTTGTCTTCGTGTGTGACGTCTCTCTCCCCCCCCCCAACCACACACACGCACCGGACGGCAGCAAACTCTAGAGTTACAGAACCCTCCCCTAACTAAGAAAGTTTGCTTGTGTCAACAAATCTCACCACTAAATTAAACCTCGCGGGTCCTCGAGCAGGGAGGAGCTAAGGTCCTCCTCGGCTCAAGTTGTTCCGTATTTTTGAATTCTCCCCTAAATAGCAATTAATGGTAGGAACTTTTCAACCTTGTACTAACAGCGGTTCTAGCTACCCGTGGCCGTGGGGCCCTTGAATTCGCCATTAGGATTTAAGAACCGTTGGTCGGACTCGATCGTTTTATAAATAACGTTTCCGTCTATGGCTTGTCTTGGTCACCCCATGAATTGTGGGACGAATTAAGAGCAAACCAATCAAGTGTTTAAATGTGAGAATTTAGAACCGCCGCTAAATTCGATACCGTTTTGGCTGTGAAGGTGTGACGCTCAGCATTGATATTGTGTGATGGAATTGTGTTGGTGCGTTCGCTGGGATTAACTGTGCCTTTACTTTATATTCTACGGTAAATCTGTGCTGGATTACATGGCCTGCTTGCTTGCTTGTATACTGGGCGCTAGTCTTACAGATCGTCTGCTGGAACAAATCTCTCTGTGACGATCGAAGGGAACTACAAAATGGGTTGAATAAGAATTTAACATTTTCTATTTCTATGTAGAATTGAACATTGTCTAAGTAGAATTGAACATTCTCTGAAAAGAATTGAACATTCTCCAAGTAGAATTGAACATTCTCTAGGTAGAATTGAACATTCTCTGAAAAGAATTGAACATTCTCCAAGTAGAATTGAACATTCTCTGAAAAGAATTGAACATTCTCCAAGTAGAATTGAACATTCTCTAGGTAGAATTGAACATTCTCTGAAAAGAATGGAACATTCTCCAAGTAGAATTGAACATTCCTGTGTTACAGTGTGTGTCTGTTGGGGAATGTGAGCCTAACGTCTCTCTCAGCTGGCAGACGACCAAAGACGACAGCGTGAAATCGATTTTCAAACGTTGCTGGAGGTTAACTTGACTTGTTATGACAGAGGGGTGAATGGTCCCTGGTGCAGGCAAAGGTGTCTGGTCCCTGGTGCAGGCAAAGGTGTCTGGTCACCAGTGCAGACAAAGGTGTTTGGTCACCAGTGCAGACAAAGGTGTCTGGTCACCAGTGCAGACAAAGATGGTCACCAGTGCAGACAAAGGTGTTTGGTCATCAGTGCAGACAAAGGTGTTTGGTCACCAGTGCAGACAAAGGTGTTTGGTCACCAGTGCAGACAAAGGTGTTTGGTCACCAGTGCAGACAAAGGTGTTTGGTCACCAGTGCAGACAAATGTGTTTGGTCACCAGTGCAGACAAAGGTGTCTGGTCACCAGTGCAGACAAAGGTGTCTGGTCACCAGTGCAGACAAAGGTGTCTGGTCACCAGTGCAGACAATTATACAATTGAGACAGAAATAAATGACATCTATTAAGGCTGATAATTGTGGTCCTTAAAAGTCGAATGGTCGTAAGTTGCATAGGTAGTAAGTTAAGCACTAGCTGTATTTGATTTGGACGCTTCACAGATCTATTTATAGGCGGTTGATTTCTCATTGAACGTTGACGCCGAGTCCTGGACTCCTGAGAAAGTTTACGTCTGGTGACTTGGCCGGTTAACTGCGGCGTGCTAAAGTTGTGCTTATTGAATCAATATTCGGTCTAGTCTGGTCCACACCAGCGGTTCTCAAATCAAGAACTGCTATTTTAGGAGTTAGGCAATCCGGGAATATTTTGGCCGGTCAATTCTCATGGCTTGCATACATCAGTCCAGTCCCTGAACCGCTGGCCTGACTTGTACGCAACCACCCCGCCCCATGAAATCACCACCTTTCCCTATTCCATAAATCGCTATCTTTATTTAAGTCTACCTGTGGACACATCTGATACGGGCGACTGTGTACACGCGCTTGTTGGTGTTACATGAGTCGCTACTGTGTACACGCGCTTGTTGGTGTTACATGAGTCGCTACTGTGTACTCGCGCTTGTTGGTGCTACATGAGTCGCTACTGTGTACACGCGCTTGTTGGTGTTACATGAGTCGCTACTGTGTACACGCGCTTGTTGGTGTTACATGAGTCGCTACTGTGTACACGCGCTTGTTGGTGCTACATGAGTCGCTACTGTGTACACGCGCTTGTTGGTGCTACATGAGTCGCTACTGTGTACACGAGCTTGTTGGTGCTACATGAGTCGCTACAGTGTACACGCGCTTGTTGGTGCTACATGAGTCGCTACTGTGTACACGCGCTTGTTGGTGCTACATGAGTCGCTACTGTGTACACGCGCTTGTTGGTGCTACATGAGTCGTTCGTATCCAGAGCTGATTTCTTGGCCACTGATCGCTGTCAATAGAGTTGGCGGCACAGCCAGACATTTACTTTACTAAAGAGAAGATTCTATAAAAGTCAGTTGTAAAACGTACTATACCAGACGACTTTTAGTGTTTACACAGTCAGTTGTAAAACGTACTATACCAGACGACTTTTAGTGTTTAAACTCTGTTTTCAACAACAGAATTCAACAGTTGATATTTCAAAGTTCAAGGACGACGGGTGTCTTTAGTGGAACTGTGTTTTAAATTTCAACAAATCTTCACGCGATGCACTTACCGCAGTACAATTGTGGGATTATTTGACTACTGCCTGCTTCTAAATGGAGTGGACATTTATTAATATAGTGCAAATGTTGACCACATACCGAGGTCCGTTGTCGGGCTCGTGACCTCGGTGACCTGATGTGGTCAAGCTGCGGACACTGACCACTGCCATGAACAAGGCCGTGTTCCGCCATCACTCCTTCTCCGTGGGCGGGGACAGGGGACGTCACTCCAATGGCCAGTCCAAGCGGAGCCACCTGCAACAACTGCGGGCGTCGCTCTCCAGTCTGGAGGTGAGAAATGGTTGGTCAGGTTGTACGGGTTGTGTGGGTTGTATAGGTTGTTTGGTTGTATAGGTTGTGTGGATTGTATAGGTTGTATAGGTTGTTTGGCTTGTATAGGTTGTTTGGGTTGTATAGGTTGTTTGGGTTGTATAGGTTGTTTGACTTGTATAGGTTGTTTGGCTTGTATAGGTTGTATATGTTGTGTGGGTTGTATAGGTTGTTTGGGTTGTATAGGTTGTTTGGGTTGTATAGGTTGTGTGGGTTGTATAGGTTGTTTGACTTGTATAGGTTGTTTGGGTTGTATAGGTTGTGTGGGTTGTATAGGTTGTTTGACTTGTATAGGTTGTGTGGGTTGTATAGGTTGTGTGGGTTGTATAGGTTGTTTGACTTGTATAGGTTGTTTGGCTTGTATAGGTTGTTTGGCTTGTATAGGTTGTTTGGGTTGTATAGGTTGTTTGGCTTGTATAGGTTGTTTGGCTTATATAGGTTGTTTGGCTTGTATAGGTTGTTTGGGTTGTATAGGTTGTGTGGGTTGTATAGGTTGTTTGGCTTGTATAGGTTGTATATGTTGTGTGGGTTGTATAGGTTGTGTGGGTTGTATAGGTTGTTTGGCTTGTATAGGTTGTTTGGCTTGTATAGGTTGTGTGGGTTGTATAGTTTGTGTGGGTTGTATAGGTTGTTTGGCTTGTATAGGTTGTTTGGCTTGTATAGGTTGTATATGTTGTGTGGGTTGTATATGTTGTGTGGGTTGTATAGGTTGTTTGGCTTGTATATGTTGTTTGGGTTGTATAGGTTGTTTGGCTTGTATAGGTTGTGTGGGTTGTATAGGTTGTTTGGGTTGTATAGGTTGTGTGGGTTGTATAGGTTGTTTGGCTTGTATAGGTTGTTTGGCTTGTATAGGTTGTATATGTTGTGTGGGTTGTATAGGTTGTGTGGGTTGTATAGGTTGTTTGGCTTGTATAGGTTGTGTGGGTTGTATAGGTTGTGTGGGTTGTATAGGTTGTTTGGCTTGTATAGGTTGTTTGGCTTGTATAGGTTGTATATGTTGTGTGGGTTGTATATGTTGTGTGGGTTGTATAGGTTGTTTGGCTTGTATATGTTGTTTGGGTTGTATAGGTTGTTTGGCTTGTATAGGTTGTGTGGGTTGTATAGGTTGTTTGGCTTGTATAGGTTGTTTGGCTTGTATAGGTTGTGTGGGTTGTATAGGTTGTGTGGGTTGTATAGGTTGTTTGGCTTGTATAGGTTGTGTGGGTTGTATAGGTTGTGTGGGTTGTATAGGTTGTTTGGCTTGTATAGGTTGTTTGGCTTGTATAGGTTGTATATGTTGTGTGGGTTGTATATGTTGTGTGGGTTGTATAGGTTGTTTGGCTTGTATATGTTGTTTGGGTTGTATAGGTTGTTTGGCTTGTATAGGTTGTGTGGGTTGTATAGGTTGTTTGGCTTGTATATGTTGTTTGGGTTGTATAGGTTGTTTGGCTTGTATAGGTTGTGTGGGTTGTATAGGTTGTTTGGCTTGTATAGGTTGTTTGGCTTGTATAGGTTGTTTGGGTTGTATAGGTTGTTTGGCTTGTATAGGTTGTTTGGCTTGTATATGTTGTGTGGGTTGTATATGTTGTATGGGTTGTATAGGTTGTTTGGCTTGTATAGGTTGTGTAGGTTGTATATGTTGTGTGGGTTGTATATGTTGTGTGGGTTCTATAGGTTGTTTGGCTTGTATAGGTTGTGTGGGTTGTATAGGTTGTGTGGGTTGTATAGGTTGTACAGGTTGTTTGGCTTGTATAGGTTGTGTGGGTTGTATAGGTTGTTTGGCTTGTATAGGTGGTGTGGGTTGTATAGGTTGTTTGGCTTGTATAGTTTGTATAGGTTGTTTAGGTTGTATAGGTTGTTTGGGTTGTATAGGTTGTTATCCCAAATGAATGTTATTTCCAAGTATTTTCTCACTCCACAAATCGCCTCTACCCACCCCTTGCCCTAATCTCTCGAGTGCCATATAAAGTCATTTCATGGAATATCTTCTCATATGGATTGGTGCCTTTTGATGAACTTAATGCAGTGCTTCTCAAAGTGGTGGTCCGCTGCCGGTCCGCAGAAGTTATCAAGAAAGGACAGAACAATAAAATAATTATTATAATCCACTATTTGCAACCATTAATCCTATAGTATAGAATCTGGCAATTTTTCTTTAATAAGCACATAAAATTAAACAAATAAAATAAAATAAACTACATTTTCGCCACCACGTCAGTACAGGGACAATCGTTCACCGGTCCCTGGAGTAATGAAAAATTATGCCGGTCTACAATACTAAAAAGTTTGAGAAGCACTGCCTTAATGGATTGTAAGGATTTACTAACGTTTTTTCATGTTACTTTTCACTAAGGGGCCGTCCATAAATGACGTCACGCAATTTTGGACGATTTTTTACCCCCCCCCCTCGTCACGCGTCGTCACAAAAAGTTAGACCCCCCTTCTAAAAATACGTCACAAAGCTTTGACCCCCCCCCCTCCAAAAAAAAACAACACCTTATTTTCTATTTGAAAATAAGTATGTTTCAAAGCACTTTTATTGTCATTTAAGTATTTATTTAGTGATTAGACGTCACATTTCTTCAACCCCCCTCCCTCCCCCTCGTCACGCATCGTCACAAAAGTGACCCACACCCCCCTCCCTCTAGGAGCGTGACGTCATTTATGGACGGCCCCTAACGGTAAGGTGTGCATCCTTGTTGATGCTAGCAATAACCTGTCACTCCTTAGTTTGGTTATCAGCGGAAGATGTTAGAACCTTAATGACCAAGACATGCCTGTTTCTTACACTTACAGGAACTTTGTTTTTTATTTAACGATGACGCAATATTTATTTAGTGGTAGCGAAGATCTCATCTGATGTATCTCTCTGTCACCCTCCACCAGCGTCCCGCCCGTGTCGACTAAATCGACGTTAATTCAATTAATGTCATAGGTATAGTGTTATTGAAGAGATAATTTATACTATACTATAATCAGCCCATGACCATTGGGTCTATTGCTAACTGTTGACCATTAGTTAGTGTTGATTGGGGCTCCATTGGTAGCTGTTTGAAGAGATTGTCCTTGAACTTCTTCATTTTCAGACTCTCAGATTCCGCCCCTAATGATGCACCATGTGACATACAAGTACACACACACAGTCACACACACACACAGTCACACACACACACAGTCACACACACACACACACAGTCACACACACACACACAGTCACACACACACAGTCACACACACACACACACAGTCACACACACACAAACACACACACAAGGTATCACAGAATGATGACATCACAGTAGAATTTTATTTCATTGTCATTTAAACTTGCAACATGAACATTGGTGTCATTCATTGTCTTCAAACATCATTTCTATATCTGACATATTTGGTGGTGTGGGCCTATCTGTTCATTGCACCCATCTTTCAACCACCTGTCGTTCACCGTCTGGTCCGTTCATTGCACCCATCTTTCGACCATCTGTCGTTGACCGTCTGGTCCGTTCATTGCACCCATCTTTCAACCATCTGTCGTTGACCGTCTCGTCCGTTCATTGCACCCATCTTTCAACCATCTGTCGTTGACCATCTCGTCCGTTCATTGCACCCATCTTTCAACCATCTGTCGTTGACCGTCTCGTCCGTTCATTGCACCCATCTTTCAACCATCTGTCGTTGACCGTCTCGTCCGTTCATTGCACCCATCTTTCAACCATCTTTGTCATTGCCTGTCTCGTCCCTTTATTGTACCACATCCATATTCTTACCACAACCTGACTCCTTCATCAGTTCTTCTTCTCCAACATGTCACTACTTCATCAGTACCTCTTTACCAAAAAGTGCATTTTATCAGCACTACATCAGCACAATAGTACATGAGTACTACATGAGTACTGCATGAGTACTACATGAGTACCACGGTATTGCTTAACTTGAAGTTGTCCACCGTTTCTCCCCCACCAGGACCGTGAGCGCCAAGACCAACTGGCAGACATCCTCAACAGATACAGCTCCAATGGGTTACCGGCATTGCCAGATTTACTCAGCATTCTGCGGCCGAAATTTGACGACAGCATCTTCACAATGGAGCTTAACTGGCATCTCATTGTGGACGGGGATGAGGTAGGTCCATGTTGTTTATATACATGACACAATGCTTCACACATAGTATAGATTGATGTCTTGGAGTTATTTTATTCTTTGTTAATGTTCTATTGTCTACCCCCCCCCCATTTTTTTTTCATTCTACTCTACTTATGTTACCACTCTCCCCATAAAGACAATCCATAGACATAGACAGTATGTTAACTTACACACTGTATATTTACCCTAATACTATATAATTATATTTTTTAATTCCTTTTGTCCCAAATCTAAACCACTAAAAAGTAGAACAAACTTTTTCACTACACACAGGAAGTGTGTCTAAAGTTGTACTCTTATATGGGAGAATTCCTATACAAAATACAATATGGAGGCAATTTTTAAAAAAAATTATATTAACTGCTTTTAGTAATTTTTACGAAAATTGCTCTCTACTTTTCAAAGATTTTTAATTAATATTCTTTACTTTGAAAATTGTATCCACACATAATATATAAATATATGGTATACCAATATATAAATATAGGCCTATAACTAGGGGTCTACCTATATATCGGCTGCCAGCCGATATATCGGATCGGTACCGATATCTGGATATCGGTATCGGTAGTATGTAAAGGTCCCGAAATTGACGTCACCGATATTTCATAATAAGTGACATTTTGACCCAAAAAAAAACGGAAACAAAAAAACTATCATTTAGATTTACAATATCTCGACAAATTAATATATCGACCCCGATACCGGTATTGAAATAGTCAAAAGAGTCCTAGTATTAATATGTGCAGCCACTATACAGTGTGCCATGTGCTTTGATATTGTTTAGGTATCGGCCGATTTTCGTATACTCAGAAATACTGTGTAAATAGTGCCGATGCCAAGTATACCGTAATTGCTCTAATAAATGTATAACATGTAAACATTATTTTCACGTAATTGCTCTAATAGCAAAGATGCACGCAGAATCGCAGATGTCTAAAACATTTCGTTTCGTATGGGGACGCGGTGGTCGAGTGGCAGCGCACTGGACTGTCGTACCGATGGTCACGGGTTCGAATCCGTGTGAAGGCAAGGGTTTGTTCCCGGGGCCTAGGGCGTCCCTGAGTCACCCCGCTCTCAATGGGTACCTAACACTACATGTAGTTAGGCGGCTGGGTAATGCGTGGAACCCACAAAGCCGTGGCCTGTGAATGCTGCATCACTTGCCAACAGGTCATCTGTCATGGTCTGTGGACGCAACTATCTTCTGCATAGAAGGGGCGTCTGTATAGATAAGATAAGAATAACAAAATGTACCGTGTGAAGACTTGTTGTCATTGGCAACCATTCAACCTTCAGCCTCATTTTCACTCTATTACTATTGTACTTTGTTCTGATTGTTTCATTCATAAAAGGTGGCCGTGTGCAAAAGCCATTAAACTATTGGTTAGAATTAATAATTATGAGTCAAGGTTGAAGTTTCAAAACGAGTACCTAATATGCTTGTACATTTTTATAAAGGACGGTTCGTTTTGTTATGAGTCCTATGTAGGTCATGAACTGGAACATGTAAACACATCGGAAACTTCGTTTCGGGGGGAAAAAAATCGGTAATTTCGGCAAAACTGGATATCGGTAGACCCCTTTATTATAAGATATAAATAATTACGAGTGATAAATTTATGAATGACGTCATCAAATATGACCGCTGTTATTTTTGTCCTAACAAATATTCATATCGTAAAAAAATATCGGTAATATCGGCGAAAATCCATATCGGTAGTCCCCTAATATAAAAGATAAATAATTAGGAGTGATAAATTTAAGAATGATGTCATCAAATATGACCGCTGGTCAGCTGGTTTTTGTCCTAACAAATACCCTATCGGCACTCATATCGGCAAAAAATATCGGTAATATCGGCAAAAATGCATGTCGGTAGTTCCCTAATATAAAAGATAAATAATTACGAGTGATAAATTTAAGAATGACGTCATCAAATATGACCGCTGGTTTTTGTCCTAACAAATACTCATATCGGCACTCATATCGGCAAAAAAAATATCGGTAATATCGGCAAAAAGGCATATCGGTAGACCCCTACCTATAACTATATATAATTTATACATAATAATTGTAATTTATAATGAAACAGTGATTAATAACTTGACTTAAATAAATGCTTACTCGTCTTAGAATACTTAGATCTTAGTATTCTTAGACAGTTAAAAGTTAGTTTACCTCATGACCTCACATTAATGACACTTCAAGCATCATCTCTGCTAATTACGTTTTAATTAATTATATTATTAACATGATGGAGTTATCCCGCAGTTTCTACACTCTACACGTCTTAGTATATTATTTCACAGTGAAATTTAATTTTTTCGTGAGAACTTACGTTATTAATTAATTAAATGCATTATTCATTATTATATTTTGTATTTTAGCTATTACAGCGCTAATTTTTAAGTCTTATTAATTTCTAAGGCTTTTTTTCGGCTCCACTTCTATAAAAGATAGAAAGACAAAACAAGTGTTTTTGAAAAGGTCTTGGCAAGCCCTTTAAAATGATATATGATATATTATTATTATTTAAGCCTATTGGACTACATAGACTACATTAAAAAAAAATTTCAATGCACCTATCTTAGAAGATAAATATCTTTGTTTGTAAGTGAGAAAATTTCATTTGGCATCTTAGTGTGACAACCGGGCAAGTAGGGTGATAAATAAACAAAATGGTTGCATCATGCTCAGACTATTTACTGTTGAGAGCCGAAAAAATGCCTAAGAAATTAAAAAGACTCACAAATTAGCGCTGTAATATCTGAAATACAACATATAATATAATAATGCATTTAATAAATTAAAAACATAATTTCTCACAAGAAAATTAAATTTCGCTGTGAAATAATATATATGTAAAATCTGTAGGATTACCCATGATGGGCATGGTTGACAATTGACATTACAATAGACTTGTGACTATTTGTGTCAAATTTATTTGAAATTTCAATATTTTGACTTGGAATACTGAATAGTTTCATGTTTTTTATTTGTGCTCATTAGATTTTGCTAAACTCATCTTTTGAGGACTAGTCTTCAAAGTACTTCAGATTTAGAATTACAGCCTTTTACTTTAGATTAAATGGATTTCAGATAATTTAATGAGGCTAATTAATCTTGTGTAAGCTAAATACCTTGTCCTACCCGCGCCCCCCCCCCTCTTTGTCAACATCACCCTTCACTAGCTTTTCTCTCTGTCTGCCCCAGAATCTGACCAAGAAACAGCAGGAACACCAGGAGGCTGTCTGGGAACTGTTGCACACAGAAGTGTCTTATATCAAACAAATACGGGTTATCATTGATGTGAGTGTTAACATTATCTTAACATCACCTGTCTAATCCAGCTCTAAATGTATGGTATAGCAAACTGATGCTGAAAGCAGGTTCTATTGCCATGTATTCTTAGAAATTATTGGCAATGAACTATTTTAAGTTCAGTGTTTGAAGAGTCATCACCATTTACAGTTTGATTAGGCCATGAGTAAATAATGGGGTATATCGGTAGACAGTGGGGTATATTGGTAGACAGTGGGGTATAGCGGTAGACAGTGGGGTATATTGGTAGACAGTTTTGTATATTGGTAGACAGTGGGGTATATTGGTAGACAGTGGGGTATATCGGTAGACAGTGGGGTATAGCGGTAGACAGTGGGGTATAGCGGTAGACAGTGGGGTATAGCGGTAGACAGTGGGGTATAGCGGTAGACAGTGGGGTATATCGGTAGACAGTGGGGTATATCGGTAGACAGTGGGGTATAGCGGTAGACAGTGGGGTATAGCGGTAGACAGTGGGGTATAGCGGTAGACAGTGGGGTATATCGGTAGACAGTGGGGTATAGCGGTAGACAGTGGGGTATATTGGTAGACAGTGGGGTATATTGGTAGACAGTGGGGTATATTGGTAGACAGTGGGGTATATAGGTAGACAGTGGGGTATATAGGTAGACAGTGGGGTATATTGGTAGACAGTGGGGTATATCGGTAGACAGTGGGGTATATCGGTAGACAGTGGGGTATATCGGTAGACAGTGGGGTATAGCGTAGAGAGTGGGGTATAGCGTAGAGAGTGGGGTATATTGGTAGACGGTGGGGTATATCGGTAGACGGTGGGGTATATCGGTAGACGGTGTGGTATATCGGTAGACAGTGAGGTATATCGGTAGATGGGGGTATATTGGTAGACAGTGGGGTATATTGGTAGACGGTGTGGTATATTGGTAGACGGTGTGGTATAGCGGTAGACGGTGGGGTATAGCGGTAGACGGTGGGGTATAGCGGTAGACGGTGGGGTATAGCGGTAGACGGTGGGGTATATCGGTAGACGGTGGGGTATTTCGGTAGACGGTGGGGTATATCGGTAGACGGTGGGGTATTTCGGTAGACGGTGGGGTATTTCGGTAGACGGTGGGGTATAGCGGTAGACGATGGGGTATAGCGGTAGACGGTGGGGTATAGAGGTAGACGGTGGGGTATAGCGGTAGACGGTGGGGTATAGCGGTAGACGGTGGGGTATAGCATTAGACGGTGGGGTATAGCGGTAGACGGTGGGGTATAGCGGTAGACGGTGGGGTATATTGGTAGACAGGGGGGTATATCGGTAGTCGGTGGGGTATATCGGTAGTCGGTGGGGTATATCGGTAGTCGGTGGGGTATATCGGTAGTCGGTGGGGTATATCGGTAGTCGGTGGGGTATAGCGGTAGACGGTGGGGTATAGCGGTAGACGGTGGGGTATAGCGGTAGACGGTGGGGTATAGCGGTAGACGGTGGGGTATAGCGGTTGTCGGTGGGGTATAGCGGTAGATGGTGGGGTATATCGGTAGACAATAGTGTCCAGACTGTCAAAACAACATTAATTTGGATTCTTAAAAGATTTGTAAAATTAGGCCTACTGTTTTATTTATGTAGAAATCTATGAGGTCAAATTTTTATATTACATAATTACATACTGTCACAAATATGTCTTGTGTTTCAGGTCTTTCAAAATTGTCTTATCAACGTACAGAACGAAGGTTTTCTCAATGATGTAAGTCTCAAACATAGGTACATTTCAGGTACTAGTCCAACAACTAGTAATGTTAGCCTTATATTTAGGCCCCAAATTTGTGTATTTTTGGGTAATATTTTTTGTAGTGCACTACGGAAGGTAAACACGGTAAAAATAACTATGTAAATAACGGGGTCACTTCCGGCAGTATGTAAAATATAAATCATGGTGTTCAAGGTGAACTAAAACTGCTTGCTTGGTCAGTCTTCTTAAGTGCTACATTCAATTTGAATGTATTTTCTGGTTAAAATGTATTTTTGAAAGTGTTTGCATTCATTGAATGCATTATTTTACTTAAAGCTAAAGCAATTATCATTCATTTGGATCAATGTTGACCCTATCTGACCACATGATGATCCCATGATAATCCCATCTTGACCACATGATGATCCCATGATAATCCCATCTTGACCACATGATGATCCCATGATAATCCCATCTTGACCACATGATGCTCCCATGATAATCCCATCTTGACCACATGATAATCCCCACTTGACCACATGATGATCCCATGATAATCCCATCTTGACCACATGATGCTCCCATGATAATCCCATCTTGGTCACATGATAATCCCATCTTGGCCACATGATGATCCCATGATAATCCCCTCTTGACTACATGATGATCCCATGATGGTCCCATTTTGACCACATGATGCTCCCATGATAATCCCAACTTGGCCCTATGATGATCCAATCTTGACCACATGCTGCTCCCATGATAATCCCATCTTGGCCACATGATGATCCCATGATAATCCCATCTTGACCACATGATGCTCCCATGATAATCCCATCTTGACTACATGATGATTCCATGATAATCCCATCTTGACCACATGATGATTCCATGATAATCCCATCTTGACTACATGTACCTTACTTTTTAAAATATATTTCCCCAGATTGAGACAGAGCGACTGTTCAGCAATATAGATAAAATATATGAATGCAACTGTACTTTCTGGCAGCAATTTCTGCTTCCGGTGTTAGCCACATCCAGAGAAAATCACAAGCCTCTGGATCCTTTGATATGCAAGGGAGGGTTCGTTGAACATGTAAGTTGAACAAATCAAGGGAGGGTTCATTGAACATGTAAGTTGAACAAATCAAGGGAGGGTTCATTGAACATGTAAGTTGAACAAATCAAGGGAGGGTTCATTGAACATGTAAGTTGAACAAATCAAGGGAGGGTTCGTTGAACATGTAAGTTGAACAAATCAAGGGAGGGTTCGTTGAACATGTAAGTTGAACAAATCAAGGGAGGGTTCATTGAACATGTAAGTTGAACAAATCAAGGGAGGGTTCATTGAACATGTAAGTTGAACAAATCAAGGGAGGGTTCATTGAACATGTAAGTTGAACAAATCAAGGGAGGGTTCGTTGAACATGTAAGTTGAACAAATCAAGGGAGGGTTCATTGAACATGTAAGTTGAACAAATCAAGGGAGGGTTTGTTTACACATAAGATTTATGTTAATCAAAATTATATGTGGTTATTTAAAGTTTGTGTTTTATAAATTAATTCTTTCTTGATATATAAATTTAAAAAAATACTTTGTCAGTTCCAATACATTTATATTTCAATGAGCCATGCCACTACTACATGTAACAATAGTTGTCATACATCTCTGTCTCCAGTTTCAACAGAAGTTTGAAGTATATTTCAAGTATTTCATAGAACACAAGTCTTGTCTGGACTATGCAAAATCCTGCATGGAAAACAATGATCTATTCAAAACATTCATTACAGTAAGAATGATTTGTATTTCATTATTCATTTTAGGAATAATTACCAAAAACATTTGAGGGAAAGTGATGTATTATTAAACTAACTATCAGAGAATCTCCACCATCACAAAGAAAGTGATGTATTATTAAACTATCAGAGAATCTCCACCATCACAAAGAAAGTGATGTATTATTAAACTAACTATTAGAGAATCTCCACCATCACAAAGAAACATCCCAATACACAAATGTGAAGACTAAGGATTCTCAGAACTTAACATTAAAACAAAAACCAGATTTGCCCTAGGTCCACCACCATTTTTTAATATTTTTGTTAGCTCAAGCCATAATTCATCTTAATATTGTCATTTCTTATTTGGGTGCAAAACAGCGTATTTGTATAAAATCCATGAAACAAAAAACATTAATTTCATAATAAATTCAAAATATTACATTCATGGAAAAGAACTGACCCAAACTAAAGATGCAATATACTTAGGAGTCTTAATAAATGAGAAACTATCATGGAATCCCCATGTCAATGAAGTTATTAAAAAATCAAACAAAACCTTAGGCTTTATAAAAAGAAACTTTAACAAATGTAATAGAGATATAAAACTAAAATGCTACCTCACTTTGGTGAGACCTGTACTAGAATATGCATCTTCTGTATGGGACCCATCCACCAAAGAAAACATTGATAAACTAGAACAAATTCAAAAAAGAGCTGCCAGATTCATTACTGGAGAATATTCAAAACTGACAAGAATAACACCATTAGTTAAATCATTAAACCTTGAAACACTAGAGGATAGAAGAACCAAGAGCAAAGTAGTAATCATACATAAAGCAATTAATTCTAATTTAGAAATACAACACAAAGATAACTTAATACAACCCTCAGATAGACATAAAGATAAAAACACCTTTCTTATTCCGTGTGCAAGAACAAACACATACAAGTTTTCCTTCTTCCCATCCGGAATTCGGGCTTGGAATGGGTTGCCTGAAGAATCCAGGAAAACCAACACTTTATCAACATTTAAATCTCTAATAAAAATGCAGGACTAAACACAAACCATAGATAAGCATAGGACGCAATAATCTTCTGTATAGAAGGAGCGTCTGTAAACAGATAAGATAAGATAAGATTAATTTTGAGGGGAGTGTTGTTTCCCTTTAACTTTACACAGCTGTAATCAGCTTCCATTATCATGGAAATATTTACTCTGTTTGTTCATTATCATGGAAATATTAACTCTGTTTGTTCATTTTTACTAATACATGTAATGTTAATTTACACTATTCACCTGACTTTGTAATGTTAATTTACACTATTCACCTGACCTTGTAATGTTAATTGACTCTATTCACCTGACTTTGTAATGTTAATTTACACTATTAATCTGACTTTGAATTGTTTATTCACACTTTCCACATGACTTTGTATTTTGTTTGCAGTGGGCAGAAACACAGAAGCAGTGCAACCGTCTCAAGATGGCCGACCTAATGGTGAAGCCGATGCAGAGGTTGTTGAAATATTCCCTTCTCTTACAAGCTGTCCTCAAACACACTGAGTGTGAGAGTGAGAGGGCGGACATCAAAGAAATGGTAACTTTAACTTAACAGACTAGAAAAAATCATCTCTAATTCTCTGTCTTAAGCGGTGGTCGAGCGGCAGCGCGCTCGACTGGCGTACCGATGGTCACGGGTTCGAATCGGTGTGAAGGCAAGGATTTGTTCCCGGGGCCTGGGGCGTCCCTGAGTCACCCCGCTCCGAATGGGTACCTAACACTAGTTAGGCGGCTGGGTAATGCGTGGAACCCACAAAGCCGTGGCCTGTGAATGCTGCATCACTTGCCAACAGATCATCTGTCATGGTCTGTGGACGCAACTATCTTCTGCATAGAAGGAGCGTCTGTATAGATAAGATAAGATTACGAAATTGTGTCAATGTCTCCCTGTTTACTTGCAGATCCAGTCTGTAGATAAACTTTGCTGGGCAGCTAACAACAGCCTCCAGAGACGGGATGAGTATGAGAGACTGGACGCTGTCCGTAAGACCATTGAACCCTATGATGCCATCGAAGCCCCTACAGATGAGTGCACAAAAGTAGGTTTCTGAATGTTGTATCAAATATAGGTCACAGAAATAATATTAGGCACAGAAATAATATAGGTCATAGAAATAATATTAGTCACAGAATATTGGGCACAGAAATAATATTAGTCACAGAATATTAGGCACAGAAATAATATTAGTCACAGAAATAATATAGGTCATAGAAATAATATTAGTCACAGAAATAAATTGTCACAGATATGGGCACAGAAATAATATTAGTCACAGAAATAATATAGGTCATAGAAATAATATTAGTCACAGAAATAATATAGGTCATAGAAATAATATTAGTCACAGAAATAATATTAGTCACATAAATAATATTAGTCAAAGAATATTGGGCACAGAAATATAGGTCACAGAAATAATATTAGTAACAGAAATAATATTAGTCACAGTAATAATATTAGTCACAGAAATATTAAGAAGTGAGCACATAAACCTGGACGATCTGAATGTGGTGATTTCATATCCCTTGTGGAGAAAAAAATATCTTATTTAAATAAATAAACTTATTTTTTAATTCAATTTTATTTAATAAAGTAATTTCCTTTTTCAAGGCCACATCTTACAACAAACTGACAGGATTGGGTAAAAAATGTAGGTCTATGGTAGTTCCAGTGGATTTTATTTTCAAAAGTTTATTTACTTTTCTTGTTATTTTTACTTTCAATTTTAGATTATTCAAGAATACAGCAGCAACTTCAGCCTTTTGGCCCCCGTGCCTGGATTCAGAGATGGACAGCCCAGAAGTTTGTTGTTTCAGTCCAGTCTACGAATGAAGGAAGCTCAGAATACAAAAGTAACTTGCAGCCTCTTACTTTTAGCGTGTTCCTTAAAGTTCTGTTGTTATTTTTGCTAACATTTGTATTGTGACATTGTTCTGATATCTAATCCTTTTATTTGACTGTGCTTATTGCTGACATAAATGTATAGCTCGGTAAGGACATAGTAGCCATGCTACATTAATCTGTTACTTAGTATGTTAAACAACACTTATAATAAATCTGATGTGTACACATAGTTTCTATATTGGTGTAGACATACCATATTTTACAGACCAAAAGACACACCTTTATATTTAAGCAATTTTTTTTAAAATAACATTTTAACATATTAATTTTGAGCTAAAGACACACCTGCATTTTGTTGGCAAATTTTTAAAGGAAAAAGTGTGTCTTAATGTCTGTAAAATAGTGTATTGTATAAGGAAGCTAAAATCACTTAAATGTTCCAAAGAAATTATTTGTTTTGAAAATTTATTATCAGTTCCATCTAAGTTGATCTGTTTGTCTGACTAATGTGATCTGTTTGTCTGACTAATGTGATCTGTTTTTCTGACTAAGATGATATGTCTGTCTGACTAAGATGATATGTCTGTCTGACTAAGATGATATGTATGTCTGACTAAGTTGATATGTCTGTCTGACAGCTGGATGTGGACTGCCTCTTGTTCACTGACCTCATCCTCATCTGCAAGTCCAACAGGAGGATGGACAAGTTCAAGATCATTCGGCCACCCATGAGGCTTGACCAGCTGGTGGTCAGAGAGCTCAAGGACAAGGGCAGCTTTCTGCTCATCTACATGAACGAGTGCCAGGTGCCCATCTCGGCCTTCGCCTTCCACAGTGACACGGGGGCCATCCGAGGTTGGCTGGAGAAGTTCAGGGAAGCTCAGGTAAAGTGGTCTGGTACATGGCCGTATATATGTGTATACATACGGTTGCTTAGGTGAGGGGGGCTTTACTTTAAGGGCCGTTCCAGAGGGGCGGAGGGAGTATAAGAAAGTGGTAGGGGGGGTCCATGTGTGACGTCACAGTGTTTTATATTAAATTTGAATTATTTTGTTAATAAAATATATTTTTTGTTTGAAAATGTGACGTACTTTCGGGGGGAGGGGAGTGTCCGAGATTTGTGACAGGGGGGGAGGGGGGTAGTGAAAAATAGCGTGACATGCTTTATGGATGACCCCTTACATGGCCGTATATATGTGTATACATACGGTAGTATAGGTGAGGTGGTCTGGTACATGGCCGTATATATGTGTAACTACGGTAGTATAGGTGAGGTGGTCTGGTACATGGCCGTATATATGTGTATACATACGGTAGTATAGGTGAGGGGGTGGTACATGGCCGTATATATGTGTATACATACGGTAGTATAGGTGAGGTGGTCTGGTACATGGCCGTATATATGTGTATACATACGGTAGTATAGGTGAGGTGGTCTGGTACATGGCCGTATATATGTGTATACATACAATAGTTTAGGTGAGGGGTGTGCAATGCTTAATGTTAAAGTTGTGATATGATGCCAGCCCTAATGTCATCTTTTCAACTTGAATTCCAGAAAGACTTCAAGAACAGAAAAATTGAAGAGAGTTTGCTCCCTGAACGCAGAGCTACTGCTGTCACTATCCAAGAGGAAGGAGAGTTCCCACCTTTGACCTCCGTGCCCTCCGACCTCAACATCAGCTCATTCCCAAGATCTGACAGCATGGAGTCTGCCGATCATTTCATGCCTAACCTCCTGACCCCGGGCGATTTCACCGCCGAATCCCTCGAACTCGGCCGCTCCGGCTCCACGGGGGACATTCAAAACGGACCCGTGTCGGGGCACAAGTCAATGCCCCACACCAGCACTGACCCAAAGATGGCCTTGAACCTTGACCCTTCCCCTTCAGATCCTCATTGGCCAGGAGGAAGTGTCTCTGTGGGAAGCAACGTCGGTCTCGGTGCTAAGCATAAACCGGTGCAATCCAGCAGATCTGTTCCGAACATCACGGTTGGTAGCGCCAACCATTCTCCCACAAATTCTTTACCTCAGAGTAGCACCAATGACAATGGATATGGCTGCCCCGTCAGTGGCCAAGGCAAAGATACCGTCACAGCACCACAGATTCCTCATTCAGACCAGGCAAGTGTTTTAAGTGAGGAGGAGTTCAAACAAAAATCAAACACTCGTAGAGTGTCTCGGACCGAAAAGCGGTACCACACGGCGGATGCAATTCAGGATATGAAATTTTCAGAGAAGGATAACTCCATACACAAAAGACTTTCGTGGAGGATAGACGTGGATCAAAGTAAAAATTTGGGATCTAAAGTGTCCAGCACGGATTCGTCCAGTTGGGTCAGCTCCACGGGCTCGTTGCCGTCAAACCCTGAGAGTGACATCAGCAAGGACGTTGAAAGCGGTTTCAGCTCAAGCAGCGACCACAACAGGCAAAAGATATTTTTGCTCGGGGGTGCCGACGAGCTGGGCAACGAAGAGGACACTGACATGACGGACCTGGAGTCCACCCAGGGTATGTCAAAGTCCACTCCTGACCTCGTGACGGTGTTCAGCAGCACGCTGCATGTCAGTGAGCTGAAAGACGGGATAGCTTCTGTTGCCGTGGATGGATTTAACAGGAAGCTGACCCGTGAGGACATTCGTAAAATGAAACTTCTTAAGCACCAGGTGCTCTATGATGCAAATATCGAATCATCGTAAGTGAATTTTGATAGTCAAGTAATTTAAAGTAATAACAATGTAATTAGTGTATACCTAGTCTATCACACCAATGACATAGTCAGCCAGACTTAAAGTTTGGTTGATAAGTTGTATGGATATGGAAACATATGAAAAGGGTTCTTAGCTGTGTTTGTACATATGCCAATGTTAATTTTAGCCTAAGTAACAAGTACCAAAAAAACCTTAAAGCAGGTTTGAATCTCACTCTTTGAGAAGCTGAATTACAATTTTAGATAAGTGAAAGGGAGGGCATCAACAAATGTTTGGAATAAAGGGGGGAGGGGGACAATATGACTTTTTAAATTAACTTTTATTTTTGTATGAAATGTTCATTCAGATGGGACTATTTGAAAAAACAAAAGTTTTAGAACTTAACTTATTATCAATGTGCCTTAAGTTGTATTTATGTTTAGACATTTGGCAGGTCTGAAGTGTTCAATGAGATGATAGAAAATAAAGCCAAATAATTTGTACTATTTGAGCCCAAGCCAGATCACCAATTCTTTGTTTGGTTAGCCTTCAAATAGATCACCAATTCTTTGTTTGGTTAGCCTTCAAATAGATCACCAATTCTTTGTTTGGTTAGCCTTCAAATAGATCACCAATTCTTTGTTTGGTTAGCCTTCAAATAGATCACCAATTCTTTGTTTGGTTAGCCTTCAAATAGATCACCAATTCTTTGTTTGGTTAGCCTTCAAATAGATCACCAATTCTTTGTTTGGTTAGCCTTCAAATACATCACCAACTCTTTGTTTGGTTAGCCTTCAAATAGATCACCAACTCTTTGTTTGGTTAGCCTTCAAATAGATCACCAACTCTTTGTTTGTTAGCCTTCAAATAGATCACCAACTCTTTGTTTTGGTTAGCCTTCAAATAGATCACCAACTCTTTGTTTGGTAGCCTTCAAATAGATCACCAACTCTTTGTTTGGTTAGCCTTCAAATAGATCACCAACTCTTTGTTTGGTTAGCCTTCAAATAGATCACCAACTCTTTGTTTGGTTAGCCTTCAAATAGATCACCAACTCTTTGTTTGGTTAGCCTTCAAATAGATCACCAACTCTTTGTTTGGTTAGCCTTCAAATAGATCACCAACTCTTTGTTTGGTTAGCCTTCAAATAGATCACCAACTCTTTGTTTGGTTAGCCTTCAAATAGATCACCAACTCTTTGTTTGGTTAGCCTTCAAATAGATCACCAACTCTTTGTTTGGTTAGCCTTCAAATAGATCACCTACTCTTTGTTTGGTTAGCCTTCAAATAGATCACCTACTCTTTGTTTGGTTAGCCTTCAAATAGATCACCAACTATTTGTTTGGTTAGCCTTCAAATAGATCACCAACTCTTTGTTTGGTTAGCCTTCAAATAGATCACCAACTCTTTGTTTGGTTAGCCTTCAAATAGATCACTTCTCTTTGTTTGGTTAGCCTTCAAATAGATCACCAACTATTTGTTTGGTTAGCCTTCAAATAGATCAACAACTCTTTGTTTGGTTAGCCTTCAAATAGATCACCTACTCTTTGTTTGGTTAGCCTTCAAATAGATCACCTACTCTTTGTTTGGTTAGCCTTCAAATAGATCACCAACTATTTGTTTGGTTAGCCTTCAAATAGATCAACAACTCTTTGTTTGGTTAGCCTTCAAATAGATCACCTACTCTTTGTTTGGTTAGCCTTCAAATAGATCACCTACTCTTTGTTTGGTTAGCCTTCAAATAGATCACCAACTATTTGTTTGGTTAGCCTTCAAATAGATCACCTACTCTTTGTTTGGTTAGCCTTCAAATAGATCACCAACTCTTTGTTTGGTTAGCCTTCAAATAGATCACCTACTCTTTGTTTGGTTAGCCTTCAAATAGATCACCTACTCTTTGTTTGGTTAGCCTTCAAATAGATCACCAACTCTTTGTTTGGTTAGCATTCAAATTTAAATCTCTGAAATTATTCACTCTAGACATGTCATTTACCTTATGAAGAAATTGAGTCTGGAACTATGTTCTGGCAAGTTTTGTTAACGTTTTTTGTCCTTACTTGACATGTCCATAGTACAGGAACATTTCATCAAAATGTTTTCATTAGCAACAAAAAACAAAAGAAAAGCTCAGTTGAGAATTTGTATAAAGTTTAAGAATGTGAAAACTTGATTCAAACATTGCACTGACAAGAACTCTGGGGAATAATAGTCATGAATATTAATGGCATTTTTGTTTGTGGACGTTTTTTAATAGCTACTAGTTAGCATACTAAATAAATTGTGTAATAGCTACTAGTTAGCATACTAAATAAATTGTGTAATAGCTACTAGTTAGCATACTAAATAAATTGTGTAATAGCTACTAGTTAGCATACTAAATAAATTGTGTAATAGCTACTAGTTAGCATACTAAATAAATTGTGTAATAGCTACTAGTTAGCATACTAAATAAATTGTGTAATAGCTACTAGTTAGCATACTAAATAAATTGTGTAATAGCTACTATATAGCATACTAAATAAATTGTGTAATAGCTACTAGTTAGCATACTAAATAAATTGTGTAAGAGATAATAGATAGCATTCTAAATAAATGTTGGGACAATGCCATTGACACAAAGACCTGTCTGTTCATTTTAGTTATTTCCCTGTTTTCCACAGAGAGGTATGATCTTAGCAGCTTCTGGCCACTCACTGTAGATAGCGTCTGCCGTCTGCCACCGTAGATACCGTCTGGCCCTGTAGATAACGTCTGCCCCCCAGACAACACAACTCTTCTGGTGGTCAAGTGGTAGGAGTTGAACCACAGATCTCCACAATCTGACCAAGTCAACACCACACCAAGCTGAATAAATCATGTCAGCATCTTTGTCAATAACAATTTTGACTTTAGACAAATTATAGCCTTATAATAATAAAGAATGACTGTCATAACATTGTTCTTATCTGATGTAAAAATAATAATTTTTAGAAACTTTTAGCTTTAATATTTGAGGTAATTTTTCTTTTCCAACACTTTTTAATTTGCACAGGAGAGATAATTGTTCTATGAACAGGTTGTCATATATATATCTATGTATAAATTAATAAACAGTCTGTAAACATTTGACTACGGCTGTAAGCTTTTCATAAAAAACTAGGGTATCCTAGACCTACAACTTCAACTACAATGATTTTGAGAAGCCAAATACAGTTCACTTTTTTCTTGCTTGTTTCAAATTAAAATATGATATACTGGTCAGAATGTTCTTACAAGTCCAAAAAAAAAGAATTTACTTGTTATCATAAGGAAGTTATAGAAACATATTCCTGTCGTGACATAGTAAAAAGTAATTGAAAAAACTCTTACAAAAAAACTGAATACAAAATTTTAATTCATGGCCTGAACAAGTCAAGTTGAATCTTTTAGTTGCGCAGCTGAAATTGTTTTCTGTTTCTTTGAAAACATCAAACTGCTTAGTTCTTCTTTGAAAACATCAAACTGCTTAGTTCTTCTTTGAAAACATCAAACTGCTTAGTTCTTCTTTGAAAACATCAAACTGCTTAGTTCTTCTTTGAAAACATCAAACTGCTTAGTTCTTCTTTGAAAACATCAAACTGCTTAGTTCTTCTTTGAAAACATCAAACTGCTTAGTTCTTCTTTGAAAACATCAAACTGCTTAGTTCTTCTTTGAAAACATCAAACTGCTTAGTTCTTCTTTGAAAACATCAAACTGCTTAGTTCTTCTTTGAAAACATCAAACTGCTTAGTTCTTCTTTGAAAACATCAAACTGCTTAGTTCTTCTTTGAAAACATCAAACTGCTTAGTTCTTCTTTGAAAACATCAAACTGCTTAGTTCTTCTTTGAAAACATCAAACTGCTTAGTTCTTCTTTGAAAACATCAAACTGCTTAGTTCTTCTTTGAAAACATCAAACTGCTTAGTTCTTCTTTGAAAACATCAAACTGCTTAGTTCTTCTTTGAAAACATCAAACTGCTTAGTTCTTCTTTGAAAACATCAAACTGCTTAGTTCTTCTTTGAAAACATCAAACTGCTTAGTTCTTCTTTGAAAACATCAAACTGCTTAGTTCTTCTTTGAAAACATCAAACTGCTTAGTTCTTCTTTGAAAACATCAAACTGCTTAGTTCTTCTTTGAAAACATCAAACTGCTTAGTTCTTCTTTGAAAACATCAAACTGCTTAGTTCTTCTTTGAAAACATCAAACTGCTTAGTTCTTCTTTGAAAACATCAAACTGCTTAGTTCTTCTTTGAAAACATCAAACTGCTTAGTTCTTCTTTGAAAACATCAAACTGCTTAGTTCTTCTTTGAAAACATCAAACTGCTTAGTTCTTCTTTGAAAACATCAAACTGCTTAGTTCTTCTTTGAAAACATCAAACTGCTTAGTTCTTCTTTGAAAACATCAAACTGCTTAGTTCTTCTTTGAAAACATCAAACTGCTTAGTTCTTCTTTGAAAACATCAAACTGCTTAGTTCTTCTTTGAAAACATCAAACTGCTTAGTTCTTCTTTGAAAACATCAAACTGCTTAGTTCTCTAGCTTCACTTGCCAAGGAGTGTTTACGTGGCTGTATTGTGTGATTCACTTTGTAGACATTTCTTCAGGATCTTGTTTGTTGTATTACAACAAAACCACATGGACATTTAGTTGTTTGTTGATCTGCCTGAGACAGTTTCCTTGTTTACTTTCTCATCTTGGCGCATTTCTAGATATGGAAATTATTACGAGGAATGCTTGACCTCATTTTTTTAAAGTAAAAAAACATCGAAATATGTTTGTTACTGTTAAAACTTTAAGGGGAAAATAATGAACTGGCATAAAACTTGTTGAAGAAATCATGAATTTTCACTATGAAACATGTCCTTTACTTGACATGGAGTTGATTGAGGTGACAGATCTGTTCTGTGATATTTTGATATTGAAACAATTTTAACTTTTCCTATTAGATCGACATAAAATCAAATATATTTTAAAGGGTTAGTTAGGATTCAAACTTATCAGTTTTTTATAGGACTGCGGAAATTAGAGATTACATTCTCGATTAATCGTTTAAAAAATTGTAACGATTAAATTATTTTTTAATGATTAATCGACCCATCACTTACAAATTATTGGAAGTCAAAAAGTAAATTTAAATAGCTGCCGATAAATAATAAATTTCCTGACGATTAAACAACATTTTCGTTTTAAACTATTGACTGACGGGTATGTTCAAAATGTTGATAAATTTTGCCTACCATGGTGGTAACACTTATGACATCATAAATTTTATTTTTTTGGCTTTAATCGAAATTAACGATTAATTAATAGTTAATTTTTCAAAAGTTAACGATTAAATTTAACTTAATCATTAACAGTCCTAGTTTTTTATTATTTTTTGGTTGTTGTTGGCCCCTTACAAATAAAGATCCAATACAGTTTTTTTTCATTTATCATACATTTTCAGTTATTTTAAATATTTACCTTACACTTACATAGTCGAAGCAGAACCAATGAAATTGGGGTCATTCATTTATTATGATGAAGCACATGTTGTTTTTTCTTTAAATATTAATAAAAATTAAATTTCATAACAAAATTTTTTATTTGGGGTAAAAAATTAAAAAACTAAGCCTGATTATTATAATTTCTTTGTGTATATAATTCTTGTAATTGAGTTATTACTATACATATTACTAATTTAGAGCTAATTTTTAAAGTTATTGATTTGTCATCTGATAATGTATGGTGCTATGTTATTTTTATTTGGAATGTATTGAATCCTTGTTTTCTTTGTTTTGTTCAATCATTTTAAAGATGTGTTCATGTAACATGACAATTTGCCTATCCAATGACTAATTGAACATCTGAAACAGGGTGGCTAATGAGACTTTGGGCCCAATATTTCAAATCTCCTCTAAAACCTTACCTCACCACAAAGACACTTTGGACACATTTTTAATCTTAAGTTGTTGAGAGTGTAAGTCTAAACATTTTTTTTTATCACCATAGAACTATGAGGGGTGGAAAGCAATTTTTCTAGCAGATGCTTCTGAGCCTTAATTATAGTATTACAGCACTAGTCTATATATATAATTTGCCAGAAAATACGACAAGCAAGACGACGCGAGCAAGCAAGCATGACGAATGACCCTCTCTAGGGTCTAACAATCACAATTTATGGTTGTCAAGTGAGGGCGCATGTCTTGAGACCAACAACGTGTCGTGGGCCCCCCGACATTCACTCGCATTGTTCTCATTTCTTTGTGCTGGTGTTTGTGTCCGTTCTTTCCCCCCTTTCTTTACACTATCTATGAGCAAGTGTGCGGTGTATGATACGCCGCTGGTCATATCTAGTTTATCTATTGTAGTTGTTTAAGTCTTGTGCAAGAGATCATTGCTAAGTAACTCTGTCTAGGTCTTTGTTAAGGTCTAACTCAAATTCTCTTATCCATGAAAAGCTGTCAGTGTACAACTTGTTGTATTCCGAGTAGGCAGACATTAGTATTGAGCTAGTCAAACCCAGACAGACATTGTTGTATTGTTGTTGTACAGGGCTGGCATGCCAGGTCTGAAAAGATGTGATAATTGTAAATAATAGAGCACAGTGTTGGAGTTGCTTAAGTCCACACTGAAATATCAATTCTTGGACACACTGAAATATCCATTCTTGGACACACTGAAATATCCATTCTTGGACACACTGAAATATCCATTCTCGGACACACTGAAATATCAAGTCTGGAATCTTATTCTAAAACTGTAACTTATGTCCGCAAACCTCAATAGCGCAACCACATTACAAAAAGAAAATCATAAATTTTCACGTCATCTGTCCTATAACTTGTATAACTTTGTTATTAGTTATTACCAAAAATATTCACGTGAGAAGATTAGTTTAAAATATTTTATAGTTTCCTTTATTGTTTCAAGATTTTTAGCTTACAAAACTTTCTATTGAGCCGTTGTGAGGTGTTCAACAAATATTACAAAACTTTCTATTGAGCCGTTGTGAGGTGTTCAACAAATATTACAAAACTTTCTATTGAGCCGTTGTGAGGTGTTCAACAAATATTACAAAACTTTCTATTGAGCCGTTGTGAGGTGTTCAACAAATATTACAAAACTTTCTATTGAGCCGTTGTGAGGTTTTCAACAAACATTTCCAGACCCAGTAATATTGTAATGGCATTACTTTAGAGGGTAAGAATTTGAGCTAAGTTCAACATGTTTCATGAATGAATTTTGAGATGAGTTCCAGAAGTTTCTATTGTTGACATATGTAGGGGTTGGTTTCGTTTTCTTCTTGATTTTTTTAAAAGTAATGTTCCAAAAAAATTTGTTATATTTTATCTGCTTTTTTTTTACCAATGTCTTATCATTAACACGTAGCACGTAGATTTCTTCAAATCAACTATCACTTAGATTGCTAGAATGTACAGTATACTGTCTGTGGTACAACTGCCAGTGATACATATATACTGTCTGGTACAACTGCCAGTGATACATATATACTGTCTGGTACAACTGCCAGTGATACATATATACTGTCTGTGGTACAACTGCCAGTGATACATATATACTGTCTGTGGTACAACTGCCAGTGATACATATATACTGTCTGTGGTACAACTGCCAGTGATACATATATAATGTCTGTGGTACAACTGCCAGTGGATACATGTTAACTTTTTATTATCATGTATGTCTTCCATTTTTTGGGTGCATTATAAATGATATGAAGAACCATCAGAAAATACTTGTACTTGTACTTGTCAACCTTGTTTATCAGATATCTATGTCTTTGAAATAGAACAGTTTGTCTGTCTCTTGGAAGTTTTAATACACATCATTAAATACACATACAGTATAAATGTTAATACACATCATTAAATACACATACAGTATAAATGTTAATACACATCATTAAATACACATACAGTATAAATGTTAATACACATCATTAAATACACGTACAGTATAAATGTTAATACACATCATTAAATACACGTACAGTATAAATGTTAATACACATCACTTAAATACACGTACAGTATAAATGTTAATACACATCATTAAATACACGTACAGTATAAATGTTAATACACATAATTAAATACACGTACAGTATAAATGTTAATACACATCATTAAATACACGTACAGTATAAATGTTAATACACATCATTAAATACACGTACAGTATAAATGTTAATACACATAATTAAATACACGTACAGTATAAATGTTAATACACATCATTAAATACACGTACAGTATAAATGTTAATACACATCATTAAATACACGTACAGTATAAATGTTAATACACATTAAATACACGTACTGTATAAATGTTAATACACATCATTAAATACACGGACAGTATAAATGTTAATACACATCATTAAATACACGTACTGTACAAATTTTAATGAAACTTTGTGAACACCAAGTTATGTCCCTTGTAAAGATGTCAGCAATAGAATGTTGATTGATTTGTATAACACATCTTCAGTTCGTGAAGTAGGTAAACAGGTTAAGATGATTCAGTGAGGTCATTATCTAAAGCTACAAATTGAAATCAACTGGCTTATCCATTATATTTTGAGATATACTTGTTACACCAGAATGATTCCATTTCACTATATAAAAGCTGTCATTGTCTATTTCTTGATGTTATTTGCTCAGAGTGTAATATGTAAGTGTAATACACACAGCTGGAAGTATGTATCTGTAATCTCTAATAATGATTGTTGGTTGGTGTTGATATCCACAGGATAAATCTCATTGAATAACTTATTTGATCTTTTGGAAAGAGCACCAGCACTTGTCTATTTATTTCATATTGACATAAATGTATAACCTACACCCGAACATTGCGTCTGATTGAGCAACTTTGAGAGATTCCTGTGCTAGACAGGACTCGCTGTCGGTCCTGGTACGACAGAATGCTAGACAGGACTCACTGTCAGTCCTGCTACCCAGGGTGCTGCATCAAGGTTTTGAACCCATAACTTCTATGCAGCATGTCAAACATACCAGCCATTCCACCAAACCGGTGCTTTCTGATTTTTGTTTAAGTGACACTAAGAAGTTTTCATTAAAATTTCATTGCAGTCTCCAACATAGATGACGGGAGTCATTGAATTCATGTGATGCCGTTGAAATAAATATGGACGGCATTAACTCATGTTTAAATAGGATAGATTATTTCTTAAATCATTTGTTGAGTTTCTTTAACAACCTCAGACATTGTGTCCTCTCCATCTCCCCAGGGGTGTACATCAGGTGAATGTAAGAAAAGTGGTGTGGATGGTGAATGTAAGAAAACTGGTGTGCATGAGGTGGATGGTGAATGTAAGAAAAGTGGTGTGCATGAGGTGGATGGTGAATGTAAGAAAAGTGGTGTGCATGAGGTGGATGGTGAATGTAAGAAAAGTGGTGTGCATGAGGTGGATGGTGAATGTAAGAAAAGTGGTGTGCATGAGGTGGATGGTGAATGTAAGAAAAGGGGAGACAGTTTAACAATGGTTATAAATACGGACACAAGCATGTTCATCAGATACTGTCTCAGCATACATTAAATTGTACCATTCATTGTACTAATCATTGAACTATTTGTAACACACATCGCTTTGACTCTTGTCATATTTGTGAAGGCTAAAATGTTATTTACTGGGTATATAAAAACCACAATCCAAGGAGATTTTACAATGATAGAATCGATTAATGAAAAATATTTTGACATATTTATTTATTTGTTATTTCAATCACAAATATCAAATAACAATGGCTTATAAACATTGATATGATGAGAACATGGCAAAATTATGAGTTTTTTTTTATTTTAATTTTAATAATATGTAGAAGTTAATTTTAAAATCTGTTGTTTCGTTTCCTAATCATTTTGTAAATGAAGAATAATTTTGTAACATTAAATGTGCACTAATTTCACCAGTCAATAATGATAGAATTTACATGATAGAATTACAGGGCAAATCAAAGCGTTCTTTCATTTTAGCATCTCTTTTATTGAAACATGTTGTTATAAAGTTTTTAAAAAAACGCTTTTATAGCTCTATTTTATGTGACAAGGACCCGTGAACTAATTGGCTGTGGTCCCTGGTTGCTATCAGTGATCAGTTAATGTGGTTAATGACTATGCACAATCTTTGAGTCCACCTTCCAAAACCTCTTCCATCTTACTTTGCACAGTTTTTAAGGAAAAGTAAAAGTATTGAAATCAGGTCATTAGAAATCAAACCAGCATCCTCCAACTGTTGCAACAATTGCACTTCCACTATCAAGCATTATTTTATGTTCATAACAGAATCTAAATGTAATATGTTCATAACAGAATCTAAATGTAATATGTTCATAACAGAATCTAAATGTAATATTTAATATGCTCTCTTGTAACATGTAACCAGCACAAGCCTGTCTTCTCCAAATCACAAAATTGCAACAATCCATTTTATTTTGTTTTTTCTTTATCAAGGTTTATTTGTTGTACAAAATTATTTTTTAAAATTAATTTTATTTGCTTTGTGTCCTGCTGTGAATTTATAAATTTACAGAATAAAAATATGTTCAATTTTTGCAAGACAATAAATAAGTAATTTAGAAAGAATTTCTGATTTTTCTTGTTTGTGACTAGTTGAAGAGTTGATAGGTTCTGAGAGAGTTGATAGGTTCTGAGAGAGTTGACAGGTTCTGAGAGAGTTGACAGGCTCTGAGAGAGTTGACAGGCTCTGAGAGGGTTGATAGGTGCTGAGAGAGTTGATAGGCTCTGAGAGAGTTGATAGGTTCTGAGAGAGTTGACAGGCTCTGAGAGAGTTGATAGGTTCTCAGAGAGTTGACAGGTTATGAGAGAGTTGACAGGTTCTCAGAGGAAATCTGGTAAGGGTTGATGCCTTCACTTTTAAGCTAAGCATATAAAATAATTTAAGACGTTTTTTAGGCGTTTGGCTAAAATGATTAGGGTTTACACATGACAAGAAAATGAGTGAATTGAATTAGTTAAGCCTGAGAAGCGCCCGCCCCACGTTTTTAGTCATATTACATCATAGTACTTGAGCATATAAGTTTCAAATTTTTATCAATCCAGAAAAAGATTATAATTTCTTAATTCTGTGAAAAAAAACATTTATTTTCTTCTTTTTAGTCCGCTTATTAATTATGAGAACGTGGTTTTTAAAAATCTTTTATTTTACTTCTATTTATTTTTATAGTTGCCTCCCTTGTGAAATCGTATGAATAAACTTTTAAGTCTAATTTAAATCTACTTCCGGTGCAGTGCAGGTTACCGTCAATTCGAACCTAGGACTAGAACTATATAGTTTTTATCCGTTCGGAATTTATTACTTATAAATAATTTATAAGTCTGGTCTTCTTTAAAAATATGAGAGACATGAAATTATCAGAATATGACTACATATTTGGAAGTTGGTGTCTTTATGACTTTGATATAAAGTAATGTCAGCTGACCTAATCAGTATTAGTACTATTAGTATTGTCATTGTCACGCCGAGCACGGGCTGTTGACATTGACAGTGTTGACCTCACCAGTTACCAATTCAGATTGCTACTCAGGATTAGCCACAAACGTTTTGAGAAAACAGAAATAAAGAATTACAGGTAAATAAAATACTTCAATGTTACTGTATTTTTAACCACGTCCACGTTTTTATTGACTCGCTTTCGTTCCTGTGGCATTGTTTGTTTGTGGTTTGTCATTGTCTGTCCACAAGCCACAATTTTTCAAATCTGCTAACGTAAAATTAAACGACTTCTGATGGTCCTAGAGATCACAAAATTTTACCACAGATAGATCTTGGATGACAATGCATTGTATGAAAATTTCAGATCGATCGAATGTAAAGAAAGAAAAAAAAAGACCCCCTTTCCAGTCCATGACACAGACTATGGGGCAAGTGATGTAGCGTTCACAAATTTTTAGCCACCACTAACGAGCAGGGGAATGTGTGGCCAACACAATGCCCTAGGTGCCTTGCCAGTAACCGGGCTCGAATCCGCGACTCGGGATCTGCCTAGAATCGATAGTCCAGTGCGCTACCACTTAGACCATCGCGCCCCAAGGATCGAATGTACCGTTATTAAATTATTGAACTTTATAGTTTATCTATATTTTATTATATATTTGCTTTCGTGTCTGTCTGTCCGCAATTTTCAAATTTGCCAACGTAAAATTAAACCACTTCTGGTGGTCCTAGAGAGCTCAAAATTTTACCACAGATAGATCTTTGATGACAATACATTGTATCAAAATTTCAGATCGATCGAATGTACCGTAATTAAATTAATGCATTTCTTAGTTTATCTTTATATAAGCATCACTACCCGCCTGCCGTAGTTTAATTTCATGTGGCAAGTTCACGCCGTGACCTCATCACTTTGTTATTAAACTTTGGGCGGGCGCTGATGAGGTGTTTGGTAAAATAAATTGAGGTAAAAAAATATTTTTAAAAACCACATTTTTATTAGTGGACTAAAAAGAATAAAATAGATAAAGGTAAAAAAAATGATTTTTAAAAACCATGTTTTTATAAGTGAACTAAGAAGAAGAAAATAATTTAAAACTTATTAGTTCAAGTACTTCGATTTAATATGACTAAAAACATGGGGCGGATGTTTGGTATAAAAATGAAAGATTTCTAATTTAGAAGGCAAAAGAGAGATCTATAAGTGAGAGAATGAGTGAACCACATATTTTAAACCTCATAAGCGCCCGCCCCACGTTTTTAGTCTCTAAATCGAAGTACTTGAACTTATAAGTTTTAAATTATTTTCTTCTTTTTAGTCCACTTATGAAAACGTGGTTTTTAAAAATCATTTTTTGTACCTTTATTTATTAACAGAATTGAAAAATAAATACTCTTTGATGAGGGATTGCACATTAGGAAAAATTGGTCTTTCAATGATGATCTTTTGTTTAATCTCAGGTCAGGAGGCCGAAAGCAGAAAAAGTTCAAAGAGGTTACCGTTAAGTCCAAGTCCGACAACATCATGGGCCATCTATTTGCTGACAACTGTGCCCTTAACATCGGCTCAGAAGCGCAAAGGAATGCAGTGTTGATACATTTCCAGTGCATGCTAAAGCTAAAACTACAGACTCGCCATCAGCACGAAGAAGTCTGAATTTATGCAAGCCTTACAATCCTACATTAAGACCAAAATAATCATTAATGGCTTACAAAATCAACGCAGTGATTTGCTTCAACTTCCTTGGTATCACAATTGTCTCAACATTGATGATAAGGGGAACATGCACATCTTGAAAGACAGTGCAACATTTGGCTGACTGTGTCTAGAACAGAAGGGTCATCGACATTTAAACTGAACGTAAAAGTATACAGAGCTTTTGTGCTCCTTACTTTACTGCATGCATAGGAAGCGTGTACCAATATTATGCGACATTGCTGAACCTCTTTCACCCCCCAATCCTGAAGAAAAATCTCAACATTATCCCTCAGCATCAAATCGCTGAAAAAAGTTCCAGATGCTAAAGTACTTGTCAGGGCAGGGCACCCAAGCATCTACACAAGCCTGATGCAGTCCCAACTACGTTAGATTGACAGAGAACTCTTGGAAGTCAAAGAAAAGGATACGTTTTAGACGGCATTGAAGGCTTATTATGGCATTGTGCATGATTCCTGGGAGGTGGCAGCTAATGACCAAGCCTCCTGCCACCTTATATGGAACAGCCTTGAAACTTGTGAAGCAGACCGATGACAGGCTGTTAAGTCCAAATGACAGGCCAGGAAAGATTGTGCTAAAAACCCTCCTGATGACATCCCAGTCATCTCTTGTCTGACTTGTGGACCCACCAAGCTGCCAAAGCATTTAGCAAGAATGAAGAGAAAGGGACTCGTCAGTCACTGGGTAAAAACAAGGTACAGTGAAACCTCTCATAACAATTAATTTGCAATAACGAGCAAAAAAAGTGAAGAAGTTGCTCCATTAACGAGCTGCATTTCACATACGAAGTGGTTATTCGCAAGGTTTTTGCCGTGCGGATAATGCTGAGTATAATCTGCATGGGTCATCTGCGCATGCGTCTTCTAGTGGCTGGTCACATTGAAGAAAAAAACGCGCCCGGTGTAGACAAAATAATAGCTGATATCACTCGATTTAGGCTAAAATGTGTAATTTATATGCTAATACTAATTAAAATGTCATGATTACTGAAATTTTAAAGTAGCGCTGCCATAAACATTGATTGGTGTGCAATTAATGATAATTATAATTTTAAAATAACAAAAAATTTTCATCAGCTTCTCCAGTTGAGTGGTTAATCTAGCTTAGTTCAATTTATCATTTTGGAACGCTGATCGAATCCTAGGACGGTCTTACTTGTTAATTATTTTTATATTTATTTTTTTTGGAGGGTGGGGGGGTTGTTTGTTTGTTTTACAACCACAGTGAGGATGTTTGCAAACACTCAAGCAGGCTCTTTCCCAGAAACATTTTATTATTCCCCCACCCATGGCTGTCTTATCTATTCTGTTACTCACTGTTACAGACTCTCACTTTTGAATTTCTATGCTATACTGGCTATACCATTATATCGTCCTACGCTTTTGCATGCTATAAATTAAATTAACTTAATGGATTTATGATGACCACAGGTACAACCATACAATGACCACAGGTACAACCGTACAATGACCACAGGTACAACCGTACAATGACCACAGGTACAACCGTACAATGACCACAGGTACAACCGTACAATGCTAGTTTTGGGGAGAATAATAATTATCCTTTTTAATTACAGAGTCTCGTCCAATTATAAATGAAAGTTAAGAAAGGTACTTCATAATATATAGAATAAAAATACAAAGTTGATTGCACTGGAACAGTTAATAGTATAGTTTTTATATCAGCTAAATCCGTAGTATTACTAATTAATTAATTAATGATTAATCATTAACTAATGATATGCAGGTCCGGTCAGATTATTTCTAAAATGGATACAAATATGATTCCAGACACTAGAAAGGAGGTTAAAATGACAATTGAATTAGTTCGACATTATTCTCACGGTCAAAACCGTGCGAATAATGTTCGACATAATTCGCACGGTTTTGACCGTGCGAATAACGCTTGCCTTTCACATAACGTTTTACGAAGATAGGGGAAGCCCCTTTTTCCTGACATTCATTTCTGAGCCGGGACTTCAGCACTGATGCATTTGTCTGTGTTTAGCACTCTGTCTGCTAGCGTATTGTTTTCGTGTGTGATCACCTGTTTTATTACAAATTTTGTATTCAGACAGTATTCGTTATTCCATATGTGCAAAGTGTAATAACCTGTGCTAAAATGTCTTAAAAGAAAAAACCACAAGAACACAATCATAAGAGAAAAAAAATAACTGTTAAAATGAAACATAAAATCATCTACAAGTGAGAGCAAGGTGTGAGCGTGGCTAATCTAGCGGCACATACAATTGGTCAACATCAACTATCAGCACTATTCTCAAGATTAAGGAGATGGATGCTTCAAAGGGAGTGTCTAAGAAACGGTTAACACACATTTTCGTCAAATTTTGAAGTGTCAGAAGAAAAAAAAATGTCTTTAGATAGTTTTCTAGGCCTAGTTAAAAAGGATTAATTATATGTCATAAATTTTATAGCATTCTTTTACGGTTTTTGTTTCAAATCTTAATTGTATTTCAAGTTGTTACACTCCTTAACAATTCATAAGTAATTTTATTTGAATAAAATGAAAAAATTTGGGAAAATAGTATTTTTTCAGCATGAAAAGCATTTTTGTATTTTACTTTGATTTGTATGGAGAAAATTGTTTTGTTGAACAAGTAAGATTCTGGAATGAATTATGCTCATTATGAGATGTTCTACTATGTAACAGTATAGGTCTATGAGATGTTCTACTATATAACGGTATAGGTCTATGAGATGTTCTACTATATAACGGTATAGGTCTATGAGATGTTCTACTATATAACGGTATAGGTCTATGAGATGTTCTACTATATGATGGTATAGGTCTATGAGATGTTCTACTATATAACGGTATAGGTCTATGAGATGTTCTACTATATAACGGTATAGGTCTATGAGATGTTCTACTATATAACGGTATAGGTCTATGAGATGTTCTACTATATGACGGTATAGGTCTATGAGATGTTCTACTATATGACGGTATAGGTCTATGAGATGTTCTACTATATGACGGTATAGGTCTATGAGATGTTCTACTATATGACGGTATAGGTCTATGAGATGTTCTACTATATGACGGTATAGGTCTATTTTTTGTAAAAGGGTTTATTAAGTTTAAGAAAAATAAAGTTAAATTTTGAGAAAAGTGAAGATGAAACATTCTCGTTTCAGTTTTAGAAATACAGTAGTGCTGGTAGTGATATAGAAATAGTGCTGGTAGTGATATAGAAATAGTGCTGGTAGTGATATAGAAATAGTGCTGGTAGTGATATAGAAATAGTGCTGGTAGTTTGAAAGTCATGCCCCAGGTCTCAAACTGAAAACATTTGTCATTGTCAGTGATAACTTGATAACATGACTCAATAAACAAATAACTTCAAATTTTAAATTAGCATAACTCACTCGCCCTTACCCTAAAGTATGTAAGCTGCAGATGACTGTTTCCCAACATATATAGGTGCATAGTATTTATGATTACATGTATATCAAATAAATTAGCATTGGTTTTGAATGTACTGTAATCTTTCTTCAACAGGATTGATGTTAACAACAGATGAATCACCAAGAGATGTCACAGGAGAAATGGTCAGAAATTAAGCCTAAACTTAAGGCAGACAGTTTCCCAGTGATCTCCCTTTCTGTAGAAGTCAACTTTCTTTAATACCAACAAGATTTGGTAAGTGAACTTTTTATGTTAAATGAATGAGTGTGACATGATAGCCGACTGCAAACTGAAGATAATGAAATCAGACTTTTTCACTAGAACTTGGGCAGTCACTATCTTCTATATCGTTTATTGCCCCAAAGCGCGGTAATGTGCGCCTAGTCTCTAATGCCAAAGCGCAGTAAAGCGCGGCTCGATAGCACTCTCTTTAGTAATGAAATCATAGAATGTAGAAACTCATCATTTAGTGAGAGAAGCTTTAGTCGACTTCCGGGTAATGGTGGTGGTTGCCTTTGCTAGTGTTATCGCTCAATTCACGAAGTTATGTGGTAGTTTTTACGTTGTTTTTTGTTTTGTTTTTGAAAATGTGATTTAGCTATACTTTTTTGTAAAAATAATAGTACTAAACTACAGGTAAAAATAGTATTAAACTCAAGACGGTCTTTTGGATTCCTAAAATAACCATTCTTATCCTAAAAGATGAAGTCAGTATGACAATAATCATATAAATACATTTTATGCAATTTTTAAAAATTTCATGACCAGTTGATCGCAATAAACGGGAAATCCTTTCGGGACTGAGGCGGAAGTTTATCAAAAACCATTTGGGGCATTAAAAAATATTCAGGTGTCATGTTGGTAATGTAGTCAGCCTTTTAACTAGATCTTGGACAGTCACTATCCTCTATATTCGCGTTTCCTTTAGGTCGTATAGTCATCCTTTTAAGTAGAGCATGTACAGTCAACATCAATGTTTCCTTTAAGCTAGTGCAACTAAGGACGCAAGACTTTTTACTGTGCACATGGACCGACAAACATTAGAGGGAACATTGGTCGCCAACCTCTATATTCAAATTTCCTTTAGGTAGTGTAGAAATGCAACCAAAATCTTGAAAAAATTTAGAAAGTAGCTACAATTATCAAAGATTCAAATAAATCAGATGTAATTTTGTAAACTATTGAAAGTTTTGCAAGATATTAAAAAGTTAAAAAGAAAGTAGCAATGTCATTGTAGTTTATTAGTATTGTTCAAGCCTTTTTAAATTGTTCATATGTTTTAAAAGCTAATCATAAAATCTATATATATAATTCAGCAAAGCGAGTATGTGCAAATAAGCATGTCGAATGACCCTTGCTGGGGTCAACCAATCAGTTTATGGTTTGGCAAGCGGACGGGGTGGAGAGAGGGCAGCGGCGTAGCGTGGGTATGTGCCGCCCGGGGCAGAAACCAAATTCCCCTAAAAATATGTTAACACTATAAAGTAAAAAGAAAATTAATAAGAACACTATATATAACTTTTTATGTTAAAAAGAAAGGCTTCATTTCTTTAATGAAATTAGGGTTTTATGTTTTTCCTCATGGCTCAATCTGTCATGTATCAATGTTTTCAGCCATGGCATTCTCATTAGCCAAAGTAGCAATAGATTAGACAATTTTGGTGTATTCGTAATTGATCGTCATTAATTTTTCATTAAAATAATTTTAGAAAAACCTTTTTAACACCTTGCCTTATTTAAGACAGTTGTTAGCAATGTTCGAATTAATTATATTATTTTAGGCAGGGTAACTTCGAGCCTAAATATATTTACAAACTTAAATAAACAACCTAGTCTTGAATTCATTATTTTTTTTTCTATTCATGGAGTTAAAATATTCCTTGCGTGACTATGTGTTGTGGGATATTTTGAATACTCTAATTTGAAGACACAATTTCAAAGTCCAGTAGATTATCTGGCATAAGAAAATCATGTGTTTTCTAAATTCTATATAACTGCCAAAGCCTCACACGAATTTATACACTAATCTCATCTTATGAAGAAACGAAATTTCTTCTTAACTGTTATTCTACATAGCATGCATACATCTACATATTTGCTTTGATCACCAAAAATTTGCTATCTTGTTCTTTGATTGGAAGGTTCTATTAAAATGACGAGGTCTCCACATAAATTTTATCAAATGTCAAAGCATCGCTTAAGTATTCCATTCCATTAGTTTCTCTGTGAGTAACCACTGTTCAGAAATTTTTTTGTTGAGCACTATACGTTTGTAAAGAATTTCGGGTATTTTTTTAATAACTTTGAAAATAAAAAGATTTCATTGTGACTAGCAAAGTTCCTGCGTCTGTTCGTGTGTTGAGCTTTTTGTCTGCATATTTCAGTTCTATAGTTTACAAGGTAACCTCAAAATGGCTCCATGGTATATTAACTATTTTGTATCCTGAAGTCTGAATGCCTTGCTTGTAGAAGCAATTAGGTATTTCCAACAGTGTATGGACTTTGAAAAGAATGCAAAACAACGCTCAAGTGTACTAAAATAGTTGGAGGATTCGTTTCAGTTGGAGTATCGTGTTAACAATTTAGGTTTAAATGTTTCAACGAGTTTGACATGAGATTTTATGTTTTGCGTCTTTGTTGAACTTTTGTATACTTTCCAGCCCTTAAGAAGTATTACCACACGTTGGTCCTGTGCAATCCATTATTTTAAGATCATAATTTATTCAAAATCATTTCATAAATGTCGTAAGCAGATTCACTTTTGCTTGATTAAAATCTTTGAAAGATTCTACAGCGTCTACTTTTTTATTTTCAATCTTTACATATCACACAACTGGACTTGTTTGATCTTTATGTCAAAGAGCTATCAAATACAATGGAACAATATTTGGTATCTTGTTATTGAAGAAAGATGATTTTTCGTGAACTCTATCTCCTAAAATTGTTACGAGCTCAGTTTGAATTTTAGATGACAAGTTTTTTACCCTTTTTGCCCTCTATGTTCTGGGAGTATTGTATGTTGTACTTTGCAAGCTAATGCATTAGTTACAGAATATTGCATTTATTCGCAACAGTATTGCCCTCTCTGTGACCTCAAAAAGTCACATGCAACTTCGCCAGGATTTAATAATGTCAAATATTCTAAATGTAACAAGAACTTCTTGCCACTTTGTTTTCTCTTTTACAGCAACTAATTGTCGGTCTTTAAATAAACTTTATTATCTATATTCTTTTTTATCCAATTTCTGATTCCTTCCATTTGCAAAAAAACTTTGGTAATGTTGAGTACTCATTGAGTACATATCTTGGCTTTTCTTTTCTTTTCTTTTAGTAAAATTTACTTTCACGTTTTAACAATAAAGCTAATTGAAAACGATGAATTATCCGCCGCCTTTAGTTCCTTTATTTATTTTATTAATTTCTTATTTGGCTTTTCTTTAATTTCAAATTTTTTTTAAAATCCTCTTTCTTTTAAAATTTTCATTTTAAGAAACTAATTTATGACTAGGAATTTGCCACCCCTGGCAAAGTGCCGCCCGGGGCATTTGCCTTCCCTCGCTATGCCACTGAGAGAGGGCAACAATGGCTCTTGCGTTTACTTGTGTTGTTCGTTCACAGAATAACATGTGATTCGTAGTGTAGTGGTTATCAAGTCCGCCTTACTCGCAGAAGGTCCTGGGTTCAAGCCCCAGCGAAAACATATTTTAATTTTTTATAATGTGTGTCTGTGCCCTTTCTTTTCCCCGTTTTTTTTTGCGAACATGGCTGACCCTCGTTAGGATCGGCCAATTACAGTTTATGATTGGCAAGCTAGGGTGGTGGGCAGGTAGATAACCGCAGTGTGAATGCCTCAAGACAAAAAAAGGTCAATGTCGTCGCCCCGCCCCCCCCCCAACGGCGTTTACCTGCGTTATTTTGATATCTTCGTGCTGTAGTCTGTGTCCATTCTTTCCCCACTTTCTTTGCACTATCCATGAGAAAGTCTGCGGCTTATGCTATGCTGCGGGTGAATCTAGTACATGTACTATATATTTCCACATTTGATCAGGGTTGACTTGAACTCATTTCAGCAATAGTTCTGTGCTTATTACATTTATAATTTTTAATTTATTTAATAAGGGGAAGTAATTTCCTTAAAATTTTGTTATTGATTAGTCTTAAAGGTAAATACAATAAGAATTAATTGAAATAATAATTTCCATCATCTCATGTGAACAATGCTAGATATAAACTCACCACACTAAAGCAGACATGGAAAGTGAAAGTGTGAACCAAGAAAAAAACGTTTCTGTTTTTATATTGAAATCATAGCAGAGTTGAAAGTGAGGATTCAATGCCATTACATAATTAAAATTCCAGACATTAAAATAAAATGAATCATGTGTCTAATAATTCAACATTGATAATATCATCATCAGTGGTGTTAAAGACATTTCATATGTGTTGCTGAGTAATGTGTTGTTTGGCTATCAGGTGTGTTGAGGTTCTAATTATAAAGATATTTGATAGGTGTTGTTGAGTAATGTGTTGTTACTACCAGCAGATGTGTTGAGGTTCTAATTATAAATATATTTCATAGATGTTGTTGAGTAATGTGTTGTTACTACCAGCAGGTGTGTTGAGGTTCTAATTATAAAGATATTTCATAGATGTTGTTGAGTAATGTGTTGTTACTACCAGCAGATGTGTTGAGGTTGTAGTTAAACAGGAATGACCCTGAGTTTTACTTTACATTTGAAGCTAGTCATTGACATGTGTATTGTTTGAGTAAGGACTCTATGCTATCTTCCTGTATGTTGATTTTGTATTTATAGCATTTGTTTTGGAGATATCTGATAGTGATGATTTGTGTTTGTTGTTTGATCTACTTTTTGATACATCATGTTAAAGTAGTGCTTGAGTCTTATTTTAAAAATGATGTTAAGGTCTAATTGTTGTTATTTGGAAAACAGCTGCAGTTATCTTTGGTGGCTGTACAATATTCTGTGTCCATAGTCTACCATAGTGTGTGTCAATGGTCTACCATAGTGTGTCCATAGTCTACCATAGTGTGTCCATAGTCTACCATAGTGTGGGATCATTGCCAGAGTAACTAGGATGGCGGAGTAATCCATTCGGATAAAATTTAAATTTGACTGGGATGGTAATTGGTACTAAGTATAGTATATTTCTGTTAAGGTCTGTGCATATTTTAGTCAAGTGTATTGATAATTTAGTCAAGTGTATTGATAATTTAATCAAGTGTGTTCATAATTTAGTCAAGTGTATTGATAATTTAATCAAGTGTGTTTATAATTTAGTCAAGAGTTTTAGGAGTATTAACTATCAAATTTTGTTTTCTGTTCTGGACACATAATGCTTGCTGCATCTGACAAGCATTCCTTGATGAACTCGCAGTCAGAAAAAGACTTGTTCTGTCTTACAATCTTATGTAACAGCACCAAACTGGTTTCGTTTGCAGCATCTTATGGGACAGCACCAGACTGGCTTCGTTTGCAGCATCTTATGGGACAGCACCAAACTGGCTTCGTTTGCAGCATCTTATGGGACAGCACCAAACTGGCTTCGTTTGCAGCATCTTATGGGACAGCACCAAACTGGCTTCGTTTGCAGCATCTTATGGGACAGCACCAAACTGGCTTCGTTTGCAGCATCTTATGGGACAGCACCAAACTGGTTTCGGTTGCAGCATCTTATGGGACAGCACCAAACTGGTTTCAGTTGCAGCATCTTATGGGACAGCACCAAACTGGTTTCGTTTGCAGCATCTTATGGGACAGCACCAAACTGGTTTCGTTTGCAGCATCTTATGGGACAGCACCAAACTGGTTTCGTTTGCAGCATCTTATGGGACAGCACCAAACTGGCTTCGTTTGCAGCATCTTATGGGACAGCACCAAACTGGCTTCGTTTTCAGCATCTTGTATTAAATGCTGTTTGGTGGAAAATGTTTGCCACTTCTTTAAATTATTAACCAACTCCTGGCAATTCGTTTTTCTCTCTTCGTTCGTTAAATTGTTCCCGAAATCCAAATGTTTGTTTGGTTGTGTCTATTTAAGTTGTGCTCCTTAATGATGCTCACACACTCATGACGCAGCAAGTAGATGCACACACTCGTGATGCAGCAAATAGATGCTCACACACTCATGACACAGCAAATAGACTGCTTTGCTCCCAACTGTGAAGCCATTTTTAGCAGCTGTCCATTCGTCCTCAATCTTCCTTTTTTTAGCACTGAT
This sequence comes from Ampullaceana balthica, assembly GCA_944989445.1. Lineage (NCBI taxonomy): Eukaryota > Metazoa > Mollusca > Gastropoda > Lymnaeidae > Ampullaceana > Ampullaceana balthica. The sequence goes on from CALYLW010000564.1 coordinate 341,806, forward strand.
GGTAAAATTAACTTCTATTCTCTTTTAACTTATAATTTTTACAATATATAAATGTTAAATAAAAGCCACTTCCAGTTGAACTGAAGCAGTTTCCAATAATGATGTTGTTAACAATTAATGACTAAGGTAAATACAGTTTCCAATAATGATGTTGTTAACAATTAATGACTAAGGTAAATACAGTTTCCAATAATGATGTTGTTAACAATTAATGACTAAGGTAAATACAATTTCCAATAATGATGTTCATACAACAATTTAATTTGTGCATAGATTGAAATTAAAAATTTATTTAAAATTTGAATAAAAATTTTAAAATATAGTGAAATTTCTGAACAAAGAAAATTATTGACATAAGATTGCAACATGTCCATGCCTGCAGGCAGGCCACATGCGGTCCGTCGGCCGTAGTTTGCCCACCCCTAAATTTAGGTGCGGTTCAGAAACTCGCTGTAGTACCATGGCTTCCAAATGTTACTGTGTCATTGACTATGATGTCAATGATGAAGAAAGTACATTGTATATAGTTTATTCAAGACTTTAAAATATAATTTCAACATAGTATTTGTTTCATTGTAGCAAATATTTTTTAGTTTACACATAATTATGTAATAATTAGTGGAAAAGCCTGCTGAAGCTGGCTGAACGAAATACTACGTAAGGGATAACAAAGAAATGTATGAAATACTTGAATAGAAAAGAACATCTTTCATTGCCATGAACACATTACGATATGAACCGCTAAATATCATAGATTTTCTTGTACACCACATTTTTAGTGTAGCAGGCGGATGAAATATTAAACTTCCTGAAATTTAAACAAAGTATTTTAGAATAGGGGGTTGTAGGGCGCCTGCGAAGTATTTCTGAAATGCACAAAAAGTTTTGAATAATTAATATTCCTCATAAAAGAATGACGTCATTGTTACTCTGGAAACCAAAATAGATTTTTAAGTTCATATTTTGAATTTTAAAAAAAAAGCAGAGTGATGTCCCTTTGGGGAGACACACGCATACGATGGGCGATTATGTATTAGATACTAATAATAAATTTTGCAGGTGAATAATCTAGAGAAAAAATACTTTATAAATCTTTTAAAAGATAATAAATATGAAGTTATTCAAAAGATAATTTTAAATATATGCAATGTTACTTAAACAGATATTTTGTGATGTACCTTATAAATGTAGTGTGTGTAATATATACCTTCATAACTGGAGTTATTGCCCATAGACCTGTAACTCAATTAAGTCGTGTTTGGAGCCCCAATGGTCTAAACTGTTACTATTTACTTGATGGGTAATAGATTGGTTTGAATGTTATTTAGTCTATAATTATTAAAGTAACTATTTGTTTTTTAATTTTCAGATGAAACAACAGGAAGTCAAGGCAGGTGCTGCACTTTGGGATTGAGCTTTATAAAACTGCTGTAGGTTAATGTAAGCTTGAACTATAGAAAACAAGCACTGTAACATGTGATAAATATATATTTATGAATGAAACGGCTGGAGTTCCAGATAATATAAGAGTTATATAATATATATAAATTTGAAATAAAATAAATGAATTTAAAAAATATAAGATGGTTGAGTTAATTATTTTTAAATATATAAATTTTAAAAAAATGAGAGGATAAAGAAGAAGGATAAATATAAGAATGCAATTTTATTTTTTTTTAAATAAAAATCCTCCGCGCGAGACTTTTAGAGATGAAACCGTGATTAAATCACGGTTGGTTATTAAACCTTCCTTTAATGTCAGATTATTTCCCCCCTACCCCTTACCTCCCTTGTGCTAACAACCAACGGGGTAAAAGGAAACGTCTTCCCCTCTACCCCATTTCTTTCACAATTAAAGGGCAGAGTAGAAAAGTATCATCTATCTTTTATTTATCTTGTATCATCTATCTTTTATTTATCTTGTATCATCTATCTTTTATTTATCTTGTATCATCTATCTTTTATTTATCTTGTATTTGTATCATCTATCTTTTATTTATCTTGTATCATCTATCTTTTATTTATCTTGTATCATCTATCTTTTATTTATCTTGTAAACCTCTCTCCCTTTAACTTTTCTACTCAACCCTTCAAATGGAAACGCACATTTTTCCCTGTTTTTAAATATGTGACTTGCACACGTCACTAATTGATGGTTTTCAAGTGATTATTCTTAATTTGTGCACAATTTCAAATAATCATTTGAATACCATCAACATTCTAATGTGTGTGTGATGCAATTATTGAACAATACAAATAAACACAAACGCATGGAACACCAACATAGAAAACCAACAAAAATCACCAACATATTTAAATACAACATATCTACATACAACTTCCCCAAAAAAGTGTATGAAGGAAGGACTTTGGTTTACAATAAATATACAAAGATACCTTTAATAAATATATAGGTACCACAAAGCCTTCCTTTGAGTTAATGGACACAGGTCAAGTTTGAGTTAATGACACAGGTCAAGTTTCAAATAATGACACAGGTCAAGTTTGAAATCATGACACAGGTCAAGTTTGAAATCCAGGCAAATATGTTTTGTAAGTAAATAATATTGTTGATCACCATTTCATAAACTCTATTGTAGGCAAATAATAAAATGATGGGTAACCATTTCTAGGACACTTCTGTAGTTAATTAATAAAATGCCTTAGTCATGTATATAATCTCCTATATTAATTATTTCACTGGGCACTACATTAAAACAACCAACCAACATTACAATAATTTGAAGTGCGTATAACTTAAATAAAAAGTAATAAAAGCAAGAAAACATTTCTTTGTGAACTTAATCTCCATAGCAGATAAACTCATAAATAACAAGGAGTAATTGTCAATTTGACAAGTAAAATTGATGCTGGTCTTACGTCAGTATTTTGATAATTAGTACCTACAAATAGATTTTGATAATTAGTACCTACAAATAGATTTTGATAATTAGTACCTAAAAATAGATTTTGGTTCATTATTTGAGTTAGTAATTTAGTTAAATTAAATGTTAAAAAAGTAATTAGTTACTTAGTATTAAAAAACTTGTAGGTACTAATTGAAAGTTCCATCAAGTCCTCTTGTTTTATGTCACAGACAAAGATCAGAATCCAGGAGTTTGTGTTAGGAATGTTTGTTAAATATAAATATAAAAAATCATTTTCCCAATTTAATTGATTTCTTGGTTATAACTCTGGATTTCATACTTTGAAGTTAACATAAAAAATGAAGACATGTTGCATCAGCACCAACAAACCACCAACATCAGCACCAACAAACCACCAACATCAACACTTGTAGATCAACAACAACAAAATTGACCTCCCTTCAATACTATATCCTACACCGAGTATCATATTTCATTGTTTTACAAAGTTCATTAAATTGGATTTAAAATTGCTAATCATAATATTACAATTTACACAATTTTCACATTAAAAAAATAAAAAAAATACATTTTATACAAATACAAGAAAATATTCAGAAGTTAAAACAAAATCTTTCAAATGTCCACAATGTCTTAAATGTTTTAAAGTTTTTGCCAAGCAATGAGAGCTGATAATTCAATTCAGTACGGGACTGTGAGAGAGCTGAGATAATGGGTGCACAATCATGGATGTATCTCAGTGGTGCACAATCATGGATGTATCTCAGTGGTGCACAATCATGGATGTATCTCAGTGGTGCACAATCATGGATGTATCTCAGTGGTGCACAATCATGGATGTATCTCAGTGGTGCATGTCATGGATGTATCTCTGTGGTGCACAATCATGGATGTATCTTAGTGGTGCACAATCATGGATGTATCACAGTGGTGCACAGTCATGGATGTATCTCAGTGGTGCACAATCATGGATGTATATCAGTGGTGCACAATCATGGATGTATCTCAGTGGTTCACAATCATGGATGTATCTCAGTTGTGCACAATCATGGATGTATCTTAGTGGTGCACAATCATGGATGTATCTCAGTGGTACACAATCATGTATGTATATCAGTGGTGCATAATCGTGGACTTTTTTCAATCCTGATGGCAAAATGAAACTGGTATCAAAATTATTTTGAAATTTATCAAAATCCAGTATTTCTATCATTCTTTTAAAGCTAAATGTAACTAATTTATGAGCAATAAACATTCAGTGATTAAATCTCATGTTGAATACCATTTAAAATCATCAATTCAAAAATGGCAAATTAATAAGAGCTACAAATTGTGTCAAAAACCTGCCTGGTTTATATTAACAATTGAACCTTTACATCAGAAAAAAGTATTTATAGTCAGCTGACATCTTGGTTGCAATCACCAAATGCAGTCATCATAGACACAGCCTGTAAATATAAACATTCTAAATTTGTAAGTCATATTTTATTACTTGTGGTCTGTCATGTTTATGACTTCTTGTTTGTTATGTTTTATGACTTGTGGTATGTCATGTTTTATGACTTGTGGTATGTCATGTTTTATGACATGTGGAATGTCATGTTTTTATGACTTGTGGTGTGTCATGTTTTATGACTTGTGGTATGTCATGTTTTATGACTTGTGGTATTTTTCTGTCAGGGAGAGAGTAGGTTGTGTCTAGGTCATAGGACAAAGTCGTCTGCATAAAATTTAATCCACTTGAAACTAAGGAGGTGGGTATTAATGAACATTAATAGAAGAATATAAAACAAGAGACATGATATATACTCCATAATTCCAGTTACAGCTAATCTCAATGTATGACAAGACCATGAGACTGAGAAATGAGTAGAGAATGGGAGAAACTATAGAGGCTATGAAAAAAATTGAGAGAAGAAAATATAAACTAAATTGAAATACATTGGGATCATCTGTTATGTGGAATTTCTACAAAATTGTTCACTGTTTTAAAACTATATTTCAGAAATAAAAAAACATAAATACACGTAACGATATTTTTACTTTCGATAAAAGCATAATCAATTGCATTATTTTTTCTTTGAAAGAAAGGTTACTCCAATAAATTTTTCATTCAGCAAAGAAACATGAGTTAATGCTCCTGATATTTGTGAATTAAAATATTTAAAATAAAGGGAAATCAACAATGGTGTCTTATAAACCAATTTGATATTCATGAGCTAACTACCTTTGACCGTAAAAAAACACTAAAAAACTTGCTGCTGAAAGAATTCGTTGACATTTAACATCGGAAAATTTTAACTTATTATTTACGTATATTTTCTAAATAATATGTATAAGTAAGGAATTTTCTTAAATGTTCTGAAATAAATTTTTAAAAAAAATATTATGATTTTAAGTCTGTTGGCGCCTTATTAACTTAATATGAACTAATTCATGTACCATATACATTTTAGGTATATCACACTGACTAGCTTTTGATTGTGTACACTGGTTCTCATCCCTGCTTTGAAGGCTTTCAAGGCACATATTATTTGAAGCTAGATTTAAAAGAAAATTCAAATTAAATACAAATTGTTAACTCAGTTTGTGTAATGAAATTAAAACTTATTTCACATAATATGAAATTATTTCACATAATATGCTTTTATTATTTTGCTATGCTTAAATTTTTTAATTTACTAATGCAATGATTTTTAGAGTTCCTAAAAATAACTTTTGTGTAAGACATACACAAGTTGCTGTCAAAATGTTTTACCTCGGATCAAGATTGAACATTATTACTCCCCTTTTTTAAAAAGACAACTGGACAATCATTGCACTCAATGAACTCTATGACTAAAAGTTTTAAGGAGTGAACTTTTCCTGAAGTAAGTACCTACTTTGCCTATGACTGAAGTGCATGAAATGACAGTTGAAAGACATTTTTTTGTTCAAATGGAGAATTGCTCTTATCTGATGTTTTACCTTATGGTGTGGTATGTTATGGTATGATATGGTATGTTATGGTGTGGTATGGTATGGTGGTAGTATGGTATGTTACAGTATGTTATGATACGGAATGTTATGATGTGGTATGTTATGGTATGGTGGTTGTATGGTATGATATGGTATGTTATTAGGTGGTATGTTATGGTATTGTGGTTGTATGGTATGATATGGTATGTTATTGTGTGGTATGTTATGGTATGGTGGTAGTATGGTATGATATGTTATGATACGGTATGTTATGATGTGGTATGTTATGGTATGGTGGTTGTATGGTATGTTATGGTATGGTGGTTGTATGGTATGATATGGTATGTTATGGTATGGTGGTAGTATGTATATGATATGGTATGTTATGGTATGGTGGTAGTACGGTATGATATGGTATGTTAAGGTGTGGTATGTTATGGTATGATGGTAGTATGATATGGTATGTTATGGTATAGTGGTAGTATGGTATGATATGGTATGTTATGGTGTGGTATGTTATGGTAGTATGGTATGATATGGTATGTTATGGTGTAGTATGTTATGGTATGGTGGTAGTATGGTATGATACTGTATGTTATTGCGTGGTATGTTATGGTATGGTGGTAGTATGGTATATTATGGTGTGGTATGTTATGGTATGGTGGTAGTATTGTATGATATGGTATGTTATGGTGTGGTATGTTATGGTATGGTGGTAGTATGGTATGGTATGTAATTTTATGGTGTGGTATGTTATGGTATGGTGGTAGTATGGTATGTTATGTTATGGTGTGGTATGTTATGGTATGGTGGTTGTATGGTATGATATGGTATGTTATGGTGTGGTATGTTATGGTATGGTGTGGTATGTTATGGTATGGTGGTAGTATGGTATGATATGGTATGTTATTGCATGGTATGTTATGGTATGGTGGTAGTATGGTATGATATGGTATGTTATGGTGTGGTATTTTATGGTATGGTGGTAGTATGGTATGTTATGTTATGGTGTGGTATGTTATGGTATGGTGGTAGTATGGTATGATATGGTGTGGTGTGGTATGTTATGGTGTGGTATGTTATGGTATGGTGGTAGTATTGTATGATATGGAAGTTCATTTTTATTATTGAGAAATTTTATACCAATTAATGCTATTGTTAATGCTCAACCTATTTTTCATTGTGTTGGGTTTTGATTTTCTTAATTATGCTTGCTAAAAATAGCCACGCCACACCTTCATTTGATTTTGATCAAGTTTTATAAATTGATTAATAGTAATATAATGTAAGCCATCAGTTAATAAAAAATTCATTTACTTATTTTAGTTCCTGTAGATATTCTTTGATGCTGTTGATTCGTTTAGCATATTGTTCTACTAAAAATTTAATCAATATATAATTTAAATCAATTACCACTTTTGGACTAATTCTTGAAATTGCCAGTTTTTAATATTTGTTGTTCAAAAAATAAAACAGTAATAACAAAACATTTTTGTTATTTTAATTTATTTGTAAAATTTAAATCAGTTGATCTAGCTTCTTGAACAAATAAATTATTATAAACTAGATAATACCCGCGGTGTAGCATAATTTGCAGACTTAATCATAGATATTGCAAAGAAAATAGGGGGGGGGGAGAACGGACACAAACAGTGCACGAACAAATGAGAACAACGCGAGTGAACGTTTGCAAAAGCATTTTTGGGAAGTATTTCGGACATCACGACAATTTCTGCCTCGCCACCACACTATCCGGAAGTATTCATGTACTGAGTGTATGACTATTGACTCCTGAAGTATTCATGTACTGAGTGTATGACTATTGACTCCTGAAGTATTCATGTACTGAGTGTATGACTATTGACTCCTGAAGTATTCATGTACTGAGTGTATGACTATTGACTCCTGAAGTATTCATGTACTGAGTGTATGACTATTGACTCCTGAAGTATTCATGTACTGAGTGTATGTCTATTGACTCCTGAAGTATTCATGTACTGAGTGTATGACTATTGACTCCTGAAGTATTCATGTACTGACTGTATGACTATTGACTCCTGAAGTATTCTTGTACTGAGTGTATGACTATTGACTCCTGAAGTATTCGTGTACTGAGTGTATGACTATTGACTCCTGAAGTATTCATGTACTGACTGTATGACTATTGACTCCTGAAGTATTCATGTACTGAGTGTATGACTATTGACTCCTGAAGTATTCATGTACTGAGTGTATGACTATTGACTCCTGAAGTATTCATGTACTGAGTGTATGACTATTGACTCCTGAAGTATTCATGTACTGAGTGTATGACTATTGACTCCTGAAGTATTCATGTACTGAGTGTATGACTATTGACTCCTGAAGTATTCATGTACTGAGTGTATGACTATTGACTCCTGAAGTATTCATGTACTGAGTGTATGACTATTGACTCCTGAAGTATTCATGTACTGAGTGTATGACTATTGACTCCTGAAGTATTCATGTACTGAGTGTATGACTATTGACTCCTGAAGTATTCATGTACTGACTGTATGACTATTGACTCCTGAAGTATTCATGTACTGAGTGTATGACTATTGACTCCTGAAGTATTCATGTACTGACTGTATGACTATTGACTCCTGAAGTATTCATGTACTGAGTGTATGACTATTGACTCCTGAAGTATTCATGTACTGACTGTATGACTATTGACTCCTGAAGTATTCATGTACTGACTGTATGACTATTGACTCCTGAAGTATTCATGTACTGAGTGTATGACTATTGACTCCTGAAGTATTCATGTACTGACTGTATGACTATTGACTCCTGAAGTATTCATGTACTGAGTGTATGACTATTGACTCCTGAAGTATTCATGTACTGACTGTATGACTATTGACTCCTGAAGTATTCATGTACTGAGTGTATGACTATTGACTCCTGAAGTATTCATGTACTGACTGTATGACTATTGACTCCTGAAGTATTCATGTACTGAGTGTATGACTATTGACTCCTGAAGTATTCATGTACTGACTGTATGACTATTGACTCCTGAAGTATTCATGTACTGAGTGTATGACTATTGACTCCTGAAGTATTCATGTACTGAGTGTATGACTATTGACTCCTGAAGTATTCATGTACTGAGTGTATGACTATTGACTCCTGAAGTATTCATGTACTGAGTGTATGACTATTGACTCCTGAAGTATTCATGTACTGAGTGTATGACTATTGACTCCTGAAGTATTCATGTACTGACTGTATGACTATTGACTCCTGAAGTATTCATGTACTGAGTGTATGACTATTGACTCCTGAAGTATTCATGTACTGAGTGTATGACTATTGACTCCTGAAGTATTCATGTACTGAGTGTATGACTATTGACTCCTGAAGTATTCATGTACTGAGTGTATGACTATTGACTCCTGAAGTATTCATGTACTGAGTGTATGACTATTGACTCCTGAAGTATTCATGTACTGAGTGTATGACTATTGACTCCTGAAGTATTCATGTACTGACTGTATGACTATTGACTCCTGAAGTATTCATGTACTGAGTGTATGACTATTGACTCCTGAAGTATTCATGTACTGACTGTATGACTATTGACTCCTGAAGTATTCATGTACTGAGTGTATGACTATTGACTCCTGAAGTATTCATGTACTGAGTGTATGACTATTGACTCCTGAAGTATTCATGTACTGAGTGTATGACTATTGACTCCTGAAGTATTCATGTACTGAGTGTATGACTATTGACTCCTGAAGTATTCATGTACTGAGTGTATGACTATTGACTCCTGAAGTATTCATGTACTGACTGTATGACTATTGACTCCTGAAGTATTCATGTACTGAGTGTATGACTATTGACTCCTGAAGTATTCATGTACTGAGTGTATGACTATTGACTCCTGAAGTATTCATGTACTGAGTGTATGACTATTGACTCCTGAAGTATTCATGTACTGAGTGTATGACTATTGACTCCTGAAGTATTCATGTACTGAGTGTATGACTATTGACTCCTGAAGTATTCATGTACTGAGTGTATGACTATTGACTCCTGAAGTATTCATGTACTGACTGTATGACTATTGACTCCTGAAGTATTCATGTACTGAGTGTATGACTATTGACTCCTGAAGTATTCATGTACTGAGTGTATGACTATTGACTCCTGAAGTATTCATGTACTGAGTGTATGACTATTGACTCCTGAAGTATTCATGTACTGACTGTATGACTATTGACTCCTGAAGTATTCTTGTACTGACTGTATGACTATTGACTCCTGAAGTATTCATGTACTGAGTGTATGACTATTGACTCCTGAAGTATTCATGTACTGAGTGTATGACTATTGACTCCTGAAGTATTCATGTACTGAGTGTATGACTATTGACTCCTGAAGTATTCATGTACTGACTGTATGACTATTGACTCCTGAAGTATTCATGTACTGAGTGTATGACTATTGACTCCTGAAGTATTCATGTACTGACTGTATGACTATTGACTCCTGAAGTATTCATGTACTGAGTGTATGACTATTGACTCCTGAAGTATTCATGTACTGAGTGTATGACTATTGACTCCTGAAGTATTCATGTACTGAGTGTATGACTATTGACTCCTGAAGTATTCATGTACTGAGTGTATGACTATTGACTCCTGAAGTATTCATGTACTGAGTGTATGACTATTGACTCCTGAAGTATTCATGTACTGACTGTATGACTATTGACTCCTGAAGTATTCATGTACTGAGTGTATGACTATTGACTCCTGAAGTATTCATGTACTGAGTGTATGACTATTGACTCCTGAAGTATTCATGTACTGAGTGTATGACTATTGACTCCTGAAGTATTCATGTACTGAGTGTATGACTATTGACTCCTGAAGTATTCATGTACTGAGTGTATGACTATTGACTCCTGAAGTATTCATGTACTGAGTGTATGACTATTGACTCCTGAAGTATTCATGTACTGACTGTATGACTATTGACTCCTGAAGTATTCATGTACTGAGTGTATGACTATTGACTCCTGAAGTATTCATGTACTGAGTGTATGACTATTGACTCCTGAAGTATTCATGTACTGAGTGTATGACTATTGACTCCTGAAGTATTCATGTACTGACTGTATGACTATTGACTCCTGAAGTATTCATGTACTGAGTGTATGACTATTGACTCCTGAAGTATTCATGTACTGACTGTATGACTATTGACTCCTGAAGTATTCATGTACTGAGTGTATGACTATTGACTCCTGAAGTATTCATGTACTGAGTGTATGACTATTGACTCCTGAAGTATTCATGTACTGAGTGTATGACTATTGACTCCTGAAGTATTCATGTACTGAGTGTATGACTATTGACTCCTGAAGTATTCATGTACTGAGTGTATGACTATTGACTCCTGAAGTATTCATGTACTGAGTGTATGACTACGTTTCTGTCTCTGAGAACAACGGAGAGCTCGTCGCCGAAATTATCCCAATGTTGAGAAACAAATATTACAGCCATGTTGCCAAGTTGGAGACCTTGAGAGAGACTTTGTCTATGACCTTTTCCAAGAAATATGCGACCGATAGAAACAGTTACCTGATGAAGGAATTGGTATAACATTGAACGAAGCTTTTTTTCCGTGAAATACATGCGAAGCGGTGTTTATATTCGCTGAGAAAGGGGTACAATAATAGGCAAAAACATTTTTAAAAAATATTTTTTTAAATGTTGCCGCTAGGGCTTGAACCTAAGACCTTCCGCACGTCAGGCGGATGTAATAACCAATACAATACGAAATACATGTACTCTGTGAGGGAACAACGAAAGTGAATGTAAAGCGCATTGCTGGTCTCAAGACATGCCCCACCCCTCCGCTACCATCGCTTGCCAACCGTTAACTGTGATTAGTTAACCCCAGCGAGGGTCATTCGTCATGCTCATTTGCACATACTCGCTTTGGTGGATTATATAAAAGATTATATATATATATATATATATATTTCTGGACTTGCTGATTATTTTAGGAAATATAGATCCTGACAATTAACGCTTTATCAAATAAATATTTTTTAAAAAGTTTTTGCTTGATTTTCAGCAAAGTTCACAGTTTTGTACTGTTTTGTTTATTGAGACATTTCTATAATATAACAACTTGGACTACCTACTATATACTTTGATTATAATTAATGATGTAGAATTCTTAAATGAATCTATAATCTTCTTATTTCCATCCTTGTAGAGCTATATATTTTTTAAAGAGATAAAATTCACCTTGAGACTAATTATAGCCTTGAAAATTATTCACACGGGTTTAGGGTCACAAAATTTGATCTCAGAATTTATAAGCTGTAAATTGTAAACTATTTAGATAAATAACAAGGCAAGATGTGAGTTTCACAGGGAAACTGATGGAAGTTGTTAAATGTCTTAGGTCAAGGGTCTATTTTAAATGTATTGTTTTTCCTAGTTTTGCTAAAATGGTTTCAAATCTCATGCCAAGCTGGCAGAAAAAAAACAACTGGACATCATGTTGTGAATTGGTTAAAGACATTTAAAATAAGCTTGCCAAGAGTTTATTGTGCTACACTTTCAACTTGTGAGTCTTGTTTTGTGTTGATTTGTTGTTTGCAATGAATATTTAGACTTAGCTAGAGGACACCAACAAGTCAACTAGAGGACACCAACAAGTCAACTAGAGGACACCAACAAGTCTACTAGAGGACACCAACAAGTCAACTAGAGGACACCAACAAGTCAACTAGAGGACACCAACAAGTCAACTAGAGGACACCAACAAGTCTACTAGAGGACACCAACAAGTCAACTAGAGGACACCAACAAGTCAACTAGAGGACACCAACAAGTCTACTAGAGGACACCAACAAGTCTACTAGAGGACACCAACAAGTCAACTAGAGGACACCAACAAGTCTACTAGAGGACACCAACAAGTCAACTAGAGGACACCAACAAGTCAATTAGAGGACACTAACAAGTCTACTAGAGGACACCAACAAGTCAACTAGAGGACACCAACAAGTCAACTAGAGGACACCAACAAGTCAACTAGAGGACACCAACAAGTCGACTAGAGGACATCAACAAGTCGACTAGAGGACACCAACAAGTCGACTAGAGGACACCAACAAGTCAACTAGAGGACACCAACAAGTCAACTAGAGGACACCAACAAGTCAACTAGAGGACACCAACAAGTCAACTAGAGGACACCAACAAGTCAACTAGAGGACATCAACAAGTCAACTAGAGGACACCAACAAGTCTACTAGAGGACACCAACAAGTCAACTAGAGGACATCAACAGTCTACTAGAGGACATCAACAAGTCGACTAGAGGACATCAACAAGTCTACTAGAGGACATCAACAAGTCGACTAGAGGACATCAACAAGTCGACTAGAGGACACCAACAAGTCAACTAGAGGACATCAACAAGTCAACTAGAGGACACCAACAAGTCGACTAGAGGACACCAACAAGTCAACTAGAGGACATCAACAAGTCGACTAGAGGACACAAACAAGTCGACTAAAGGACATCAACAAGTCAACTAGAGGACATCAACAAGTCTACTAGAGGACATCAACAAGTCAACTAGAGGACACCAACAAGTCAACTAGAGGACACCAACAAGTCTACTAGAGGACACCAACAAGTCAACTAGAGGACACCAACAAGTCAACTAGAGGACACCAACAAGTCTACTAGAGGACACCAACAAGTCAACTAGAGGACACCAACAAGTCAACTAGAGGACACCAACAAGTCAACTAGAGGACACCAACAAGTCGACTAGAGGACACAAACAAGTCAACTAGAGGACACCAACAAGTCAACTAGAGGACACCAACAAGTCAACTAGAGGACACCAACAAGTCAACTAGAGGACACCATCAAGTCAACTAGAGGACATCAACAAGTCAACTAGATGACACCAACAAGTCTACTAGAGGACACCAACAAGTCAACTAAAGGACATCAACAAGTCTACTAGAGGACATCAACAAGTCGACTAGAGGACATCAACAAGTCAACTAGAGGACATCAACAAGTCGACTAGAGGACATCAACAAGTCGACTAGAGGACACCAACAAGTCAACTAGAGGACATCAACAAGTCAACTAGAGGACACCAACAAGTCGACTAGAGGACACCAACAAGTCAACTAGAGGACATCAACAAGTCGACTAGAGGACACAAACAAGTCAACTAGAGGACATCAACAAGTCAACTAGAGGACACCAACAAGTCAACTAGAGGACATCAACAAGTCAACTAGAGGACATCAACAAGTCAACTAGAGGACATCAACAAGTGGACTAGAGGACACCAACAAGTCAACTAGAGGACACCAACAAGTCAACTAGAGGACACCAACAAGTCAACTAGAGGACATCAACAAGTCAACTAGAGGACATCAACAAGTCTACTAGAGGACACCAACAAGTCGACTAAAGGACATCAACAAGTCAACTAGAGGACATCAACAAGTCTACTAGAGGACATCAACAAGTCGACTAGAGGACATCAACAAGTCAACTAGAGGACATCAACAAGTCAACTAGAGGACATCAACAAGTCGACTAGAGGACACCAACAAGTCAACTAGAGGACACCAACAAGTCAACTAGAGGACACCAACAAGTCAACTAGAGGACATCAACAAGTCTACTAGAGGACATCAACAAGTCAACTAGTGGACACCAACAAGTCAACTAGAGGACATCAACAAGTGAATTTTAAACAAATCATCATTTGAAATGAACTGACAGAATTAAGGTAACTGAATTCCTGGCTCAGCCTTTGAGCCCAAACAGGTCAAGGTCATTCATTTCATTTGTCAGTACTTGTATTTAGCTAATGTTAATGTTAATTTAAAAAATAAGTGAATATTTGCTTGAGAAAATTTGAAAAAAGGTTAATTAAAAAAGTGAAGAAGTCTACAAAGATTAATTTTATGGTATATTTATTTCTTAATTTGTTACAAATTTTAATTACTTAGGTCAGTGATGGCGAACCTTTTTGGGTCCGCGTGCCCTAAATTCAATTAAAACCTACTTATATATAGTAAAATACCAACAAAAGAGCCAGCACAGTGGTTTGATTAAGGAAATAGTATTTAAGTTGCCTACCAGCTGATGAGGCGCTGCGTGCCGTCTCTGGCATGCGAGAAATAGGTTCGCAATCACTGACTTAGGTCAAGGTGTTAAATTTTCCATCTAAATGCCATGTCATACAGTTTTCAGTTAAGGAATTTAGCTGTAAGATATTGACATTAAGTAAAGAGTAATAACTTCCAAGACATAAAACAGCTTTAATTTGATTGTACACTAGCAAACAATTCCATTCCTTACAAGAGAAAGGTTAATGTAATGTATCTAATGCTGAAGCAATGACATTCATGTACAAGACTTTTTATATCATTTTGTAATATCGACTTGATATATGTAAAGGTAAATAAAGATGCCAAAATCAGATGGACAGTTTGTTTTTATTCTAGTCAAACAATTATAAAATGTTATAACTGCTATGGTCTCAGGATTTTGGTCCCTTGTTAAGTGATATGTCACTAGTGATGTGTTTGTTAGTTCCTAGTCTAATGGTATGTCACTAGTGATGTGTTTGTTAGTTCCTAGTCTAATGGCATGTCACTAGTGATGTGTTTGTTAGTTCCTAATCTAATGGTATGTCACTAGTGATGAGTTTCAACCACTTGTTTGATGTTACCCCAACATTTTGTATTTTGTAAGTTTTTTTTAATTTTTTTTTAAAGAATTCAGCAGTTTTGTTGTAAGAAAAAAAAATTAAAGTCAACATTAAAAAAGTTAATAACAGTCATAGAAATAATTTTAGTTTGTCCAAATGTTCATACGCAGGAGCATCACAGTCATATAGAAACTTTGTGCAAACTTGTTCAAATAACACAGGTTAAAGTTTGAGTGGTTGAAACAAATGAACATGATGAGTAACAAGTCTTAAAGATTTAGTAATGTGTTAATATAAATTAGTTTGTTAAATACTTTGGTGAAACTTCTATTTACTTGAGTCGAGACATACATTTATTGGCCAAGATGATGTGTTGTACATCCATTTGTTGGCCAAGATGATGTGTTTGCGTACATCTTATTGTCAGCCAAGATGATGTGTTTGCGTACATCTTATTGTCAGATGATGCGCTGTACATCCATTTGTCAGCCAAGATGATGTGCTGTACATCCTATTGTCAGCCAAGATGATGTGCTGTACATCCTATTGTCAGCCAAAATGATGTGTAGCACCTTCAAGTCACATGTGTCAACTGGAAGTGAAAAAATTACAATAAAATTATGTATTATTCATCTACAAGTTTATTATCATGCATGTACTGGTCTATTGATTGAATGAATTTAATATAAGTATATATAAATTTTTATTTTGTTAAAACTGCAGACATGTAAATAGGTGTTTCTGACATGTAAATAGGTGTTTCTGACGTGTAAAAAGGTGTTTCTGACATGTAAATAGGTGTTTCTGAAGTGTAAATAGGTGTTTCTGACGTGTAAATAGGTGTTTCTGACGTGTAAATAGGTGTTTCTGACGTGTAAATAGGTGTTTCTGACACAACTTTTCATGCTGATTCCAAATTTGGAATCCAAATTTTTGTACCACATCCAGATTTTTGCACTTGGACATTTAATAATATAGGAAAAAGCTATGTCAATATCATCCAGCTGAGGAGGAGCAGTAGGTACAGGAATGTCTTCACAGTGTCCTACAGGCCTCAGGACTGATGGTACATTTCACATTGTCCTACAGGCCTCAGGGCTGATGGTACATTTCACAGTGTCCTACAGGCCTCAGGGCTGATGAAATATTTCACACTGTCCTACAGGCCTCAGGGCTTATGGTACATTTCACATTGTCCTACAGGCCTCAGGGCTGATTTTAAATTTCACATTGTCCTACAGGACTCAGGGCTGATTGTACATTTCACATTGTCCTACAGGCCTCAGGGCTGATTGTATATTTCACATTGTCCTACAGGCCTCAGGGCTGATTGTATATTTCACATTGTCCTACAGGCCACAGGGCTGATGGTACATTTCACATTGTCCTACAGGCCTCAGGGCTGATTGTACATTTCACATTGTCCTACAGGCCTGATGGTACATTTCACATTGTCCTACAGGCCCCAGGGCTGATGGTACATTTCACATTGTCCTAAAGGCCTGAGGGCTGATGGTACATTTCACGGTGTCCTACAGTCCTCAGGGCTGATGGTACATTTCACAGTGTCCTACAGGCCTCAGGGCTGATGGTACATTTCACATTGTCCTACAGGCCTCAGGGCTGATGGTACATTTCACATTGTCCTACAGGCCTCAGGGCTGATGGTACATTTCACAGTGTCCTACAGGCCTCAGGGCTGATGAAATATTTCACACTGTCCTACAGGCCTCAGGGCTTATGGTACATTTCACATTGTCCTACAGGCCTCAGGGCTGATTGTACATTTCACATTGTCCTACAGGACTCAGGGCTGATTGTACATTTCACATTGTCCTACAGGCCTCAGGGCTGATTGTATATTTCACATTGTCCTACAGGCCTCAGGGCTGATTGTATATTTCACATTGTCCTACAGGCCACAGGGCTGATGGTACATTTCACATTGTCCTACAGGCCTCAGGGCTGATTGTACATTTCACATTGTCCTACAGGCCTGATGGTACATTTCACATTGTCCTACAGGCCCCAGGGCTGATGGTACATTTCACATTGTCCTAAAGGCCTGAGGGCTGATGGTACATTTCACGGTGTCCTACAGTCCTCAGGGCTGATGGTACATTTCACAGTGTCCTACAGGCCTCAGGGCTGATGGTACATTTCACATTGTCCTACAGGCCTCAGGGCTGATGGTACATTTCAGATTGTCCTACAGGCCTCAGGGCTGATGGTACATTGCACATTGTCCTACAGGCCTCAGGGCTGATGGTACATTTCACAGTGTCCTACATGCCTCAGGGCTGATTGTACATTTCAAATTGTCCTACAAGCCTCAGGGCTGATAGTACATTTCACAGTGTCCTAAACGCCTCAGGGCTGATTGTACCTTTCACATTGTCCTACAGGCCTCAGGGCTGATGGTACATTTCACATTGTCCTACAGGGCTCAGGGCTGATGGTACATTTCACAGTGTCCAACAGGCCTCAGGGCTGATGGTACATTTCACAGTGTCCTACGGGCCTCAGGGCTGATGGTACATTTCACAGTGTCCTTCAGGCCTCAGGGCTGATGGTACATTTCACATTGTCATACAGGCCTGAGGGCTGATGGTACATTTCAGTGTCCTACAGGCCTGAGGGCTGATGGTACATTTCACAGTGTCCTACAGGCCTCAGGGTTGATGGTATATTTCACACTGTCCTACAGGCCTCAGGGCTGATGGTACATTTCACATTGTCCTACAGGCCACAGGGCTGATGGTACATTTCAGTGTCCTACAGGCCTCAGGACTGATGGTACATTTCACATTGTCCTACAGGCCTCAGGGCTGATGGTACATTTCACATTGTCCTACAGGCATCAGGGCTGATGGTACATTTCACATTGTCCTACAGGCCTCAGGGCTTATGGTACATTTCACATTGTCCTACAGGCCTCAGGGCTGATTGTACATTTCACAATGTCCTACAGGCCTCAGGGCTGATTGTAGATTTCACATTGTCCTACAGGCCTCAGGACTGATTGTATATTTCACATTGTCCTACAGGCCTCAGGGCTGATGGTACATTTCACATTGTCCTACAGGCCTCAGGGCTGATTGTACATTTCACATTGTCCTACAGGCCTGATGGTACATTGCACATTGTCCTACAGGCCCCAGGGCTGATGGTACATTTCACATTGTCCTAAAGGCCTGAGGGCTGATGGTACATTTCACGGTGTCCTACAGGCCTCAGGGCTGATGGTACATTTCACAGTGTCCTACAGGCTTCAGGGCTGATTGTACATTTCACATTGTCCTACAGGCCTCAGGGCTAATGGTACATTTCACATTGTCCTACAGGCCTCAGGGCTGATTGTACATTTCACATTGTCCTACAGGCCTGACGGCTGATGGTACATTTCACAGTGTCCTACAGGCCTCAGGGCTGATGATACATTTCACAGTGTCTTACAGGCCTCAGGGCTGATGATACATTTCCTATTGTCCTACAGGCCTCAGGGCTGATGGTACATTTCACATTGTCCTACAGGCCTCAGGGCTGATGGTACATTTCACATTGTCCTACAGGCCTCAGGGCTGATGGTACATTTCACATTGTCCTACAGGCCTCAGGGCTGATGGTACATTTCACAGTGTCCTACAGGCCTCAGGGCTAATGGTACAATTCACATTGTCCTACATGCCTCAGGGCTGATTGTACATTTCACATTGTCCTACAGGCCTGATGGTATATTTCACATTGTCCTACAGGCCCCAGGGCCGATGGTACATTTCACATTGTCCTAAAGGCCTGAGGGCTGATGGTACATTTCACGGTGTCCTACAGGCCTCAGGGCTGATGGTACATTTCACAATGTCCTACAGGCCTCAGGGCTGATTGTACATTTCACATTTTCATACAGGCCTCAGGGCTGATTGTACATTTCACATTGTCCTACAGGCCTCAGGGCTGATTGTACATTTCACATTCTCATACAGGCCTCAGGTCTGATGGTACATTTCACAGTGTCCTACAGGCCTCAGGGCTTATTGTACATTTCACATTGTCTTACAGGCCTCAGGGCTGATGGTACATTTCACAGTGTCCTACAGGCCTCAGGGCTGATGGTACATTTCACAATGTCCTACAGGCCTCAGGGCTGATGGTACATTTCACATTGTCCTAAAGGCCTCAGGGCTGATGGTACATTTCACATTGTCCTATAGGCCTCAGGTCTAATTGTACATTTCACATTGTCCTACAGGCCCCAGGGCAGATTGTACATTTCACAGTGTCCTACAGGCCTCAGGGCTGATGGTTTATTTCACAGTGTCCTACGGGCCTCAGGACTGATGGTACATTTCACATTGTCCTACAGGCCTCAGGGCTGATGGTACATTTCACAGTGTCCTACAGGCCTCACTCAGGGCTGATTGTACATTTCACATTGTCCTACAGGCCTCAGGACTGATGGTACATTTCACATTGTCCTACAGGCCTCAGGGCTGATGGTACATTTCACAGTGTCCTACAGGCCTCAGGGCTAATGGTACAATTCACATTGTCCTACAGGCCTCAGGGCTGATTGTACATTTCACATTGTCCTACAGGCCTGATGGTATATTTCACATTGTCCTACAGGCCCCAGGGCTGATGGTACATTTCACATTGTCCTAAAGGCCTGAGGGCTGATGGTACATTTCATGGTGTCCTACAGGCCTCAGGGCTGATGGTACATTTCACAATGTCCCACAGGCCTCAGGGCTGATTGTACATTTCACATTGTCCTACAGGCCTCAGGGCTAATGGTACATTTCACATTGTCCTACAGGCCTCAGGGCTGATGATACATTTCACAGTGTCCTACAGGCCTCAGGGCTGATTGTACATTTCACAGTGTCCTACAGTCCTCAGGGCTGATTGTACATTTCACATTGTCCTACAGGCCTCAGGGCTGATTGTACATTTCACAGTGTCCTACAGGCCTCAGGGCTGATGGTACATTTCACATTGTCCTAAAGGCCTGAGGGCTGATGGTACATTTCACGGTGTCCTACAGGCCTCAGGGCTGATGGTACATTTCACAGTGTCCTACAGGCTTCAGGGCTGATTGTACATTTCACATTGTCCTACAGGCCTCAGGGCTAATGGTACATTTCACATTGTCCTACAGGCCTCAGGGCTGATTGTACATTTCACATTGTCCTACAGGCCTGACGGCTGATAATACATTTCACAGTGTCCTACAGGCCTCAGGGCTGATGATACATTTCACAGTGTCTTACAGGCCTCAGGGCTGATGATACATTTCCTATTGTCCTACAGGCCTCAGGGCTGATGGTACATTTCACATTGTCCTACAGGCCTCAGGGCTGATGGTACATTTCACATTGTCCTACAGGCCTCAGGGCTGATGGTACATTTCACATTGTCCTACAGGCCTCAGGGCTGATGGTACATTTCACAGTGTCCTACAGGCCTCAGGGCTAATGGTACAATTCACATTGTCCTACATGCCTCAGGGCTGATTGTACATTTCACATTGTCCTACAGGCCTGATGGTATATTTCACATTGTCCTACAGGCCCCAGGGCCGATGGTACATTTCACATTGTCCTAAAGGCCTGAGGGCTGATGGTACATTTCACGGTGTCCTACAGGCCTCAGGGCTGATGGTACATTTCACAATGTCCTACAGGCCTCAGGGCTGATTGTACATTTCACATTTTCCTACAGGCCTCAGGGCTGATTGTACATTTCACATTGTCCTACAGGCCTCAGGGCTGATTGTACATTTCACATTCTCATACAGGCCTCAGGTCTGATGGTACATTTCACAGTGTCCTACAGGCCTCAGGGCTTATTGTACATTTCACATTGTCTTACAGGCCTCAGGGCTGATGGTACATTTCACAGTGTCCTACAGGCCTCAGGGCTGATGGTACATTTCACAATGTCCTACAGGCCTCAGGGCTGATGGTACATTTCACATTGTCCTAAAGGCCTCAGGGCTGATGGTACATTTCACATTGTCCTACAGGCCTCAGGGCTGATTGTACATTTCACATTCTCATACAGGCCTCAGGTCTGATGGTACATTTCACATTGTCCTACAGGCCCCAGGGCAGATTGTACATTTCACAGTGTCCTACAGGCCTCAGGGCTGATGGTTTATTTCACAGTGTCCTACGGGCCTCAGGACTGATGGTACATTTCACATTGTCCTACAGGCCTCAGGGCTGATGGTACATTTCACAGTGTCCTACAGGCCTCACTCAGGGCTGATTGTACATTTCACATTGTCCTACAGGCCTCAGGACTGATGGTACATTTCACATTGTCCTACAGGCCTCAGGGCTGATGGTACATTTCACAGTGTCCTACAGGCCTCAGGGCTAATGGTACAATTCACATTGTCCTACAGGCCTCAGGGCTGATTGTACATTTCACATTGTCCTACAGGCCTGATGGTATATTTCACATTGTCCTACAGGCCCCAGGGCTGATGGTACATTTCACATTGTCCTAAAGGCCTGAGGGCTGATGGTACATTTCATGGTGTCCTACAGGCCTCAGGGCTGATGGTACATTTCACAATGTCCCACAGGCCTCAGGGCTGATTGTACATTTCACATTGTCCTACAGGCCTCAGGGCTAATGGTACATTTCACATTGTCCTACAGGCCTCAGGGCTGATGATACATTTCACAGTGTCCTACAGGCCTCAGGGCTGATTGTACATTTCACAGTGTCCTACAGTCCTCAGGGCTGATTGTACATTTCACATTGTCCTACAGGCCTCAGGGCTGATTGTACATTTCACAGTGTCCTACAGGCCTCAGGGCTTATTGTATATTTCACATTGTCCTACAGGCCTCAGGGCTGATGGTACATTTCAGTGTCCTACAGGCCTCAGGGCTGATGGTACATTTCACAATGTCCTACAGTCCTCAGGGCTGATGGTACATTTCACATTGTCCTACAGGCCTCAGGGATGATGGTACATTTCACAGTGTCCTACAGGCCTCAGGGCTGATGGTACATTTCACATTGTCCTACAGGCCCCAGGGCAGATTGTACATTTCACAGTGTCCTACAGGCCTCAGGGCTGATGGTACATTTCACATTGTCCTACAGGCCTCAGGGCTGATGGTACATTTCACAGTGTCCTACAGGCCTCAGGGCTGATAGTACATTTTACATTGTCCTACAGGCCTCAGGGCTGATGGTACATTTCACATTGTCCTACGGGCCTCAGGGCTGATGGTACATTTCACATTGTCCTACAGGCCTCAGGGCTGATTTCACATTTCACAGTGTCTTACAGGCCTCAGGGCTGATTGTACATTTCACATTGTCCTACAGGCCTCAGGGCTGATGGTACATTTCACATTGTCCTACAGGCCTCAGGGCTGATGGTACATTTCAGTGTCCTACAGGCCCCAGGGCTGATTGTACATTTCACATTGTCCTCTACGCCTCAGGGCTGATGGTACATTTCAGTGTCCTACAAGCCTCATGGCTGATTGTACATTTCACATTGTCCTACAGGCCTCAGGGCTTATTGTACATTTCACATTGTCCTACAGGCCACGGGGCTGACGGTACATTTCACAGTGTCCTACAGGCCTCAGGGCTGATGGTACATTTCACATTGTCCTACAGGCCTCAGGGCTGATGGTACATTTCAGTGTCCTACAGGCCTCAGGACTGATGGTACATTTCACATTGTCCTACAGGCCTCAGGGCTGATCGTACATTTCACAGTGTCCTACAGGCCTCAGGGCTGATAGTACATTTCACATTGTCCTACAGGCCTCAGGGCTGATGGTACATTTCACATTGTCCCACATGCCTCAGGGCTGATGGTACATTTCACATTGTCCTACAGGCCTCAGGGCTGATTGTACATTTCACATTGTCCTACAGGCCTCAGGGCTGATGGTACATTTCACAGTGTCCTACGGGCCTCAGGGCTGATGGTACATTTCACAGTGTCCTACAGGCCTCAGGGCTGATGGTACAATTCACATTGTCCTACAGGCCTCAGGGCTGATGGTACATTTCACATTGTCCTACGGGCCTCAGGGCTGATGGTACATTTCACATTGTCCTACAGGCCTCAGGGCTGATGGTACATTTCACATTGTCCTACAGGCCTCAGGGCTGATTGTACATTTCACATTGTCCTACAGGCCTCAGGGCTGATTGTACATTTCACATTGTCCTACAGGCCTCAGGGCTGATGGTACATTTCACAGTGTCCTACAGGCCCCAGGGCTGATTGTACATTTCACATTGTCCTCTAGGCCTCAGGGCTGATGGTACATTTCAGTGTCCTACAGGCCTCACTCAGGGCTGATTGTACATTTCACATTGTCCTACAGGCCTCAGGGCTTATTGTACATTTCACATTGTCCTACAGGCCACGGGGCTGACTGTACATTTCACAGTGTCCTACAGGCCTCAGGGCTGATGGTACATTTCACATTGTCCTACAGGCCTCAGGGCTGATGGTACATTTCACATTGTCCTACAGGCCTCAGGGCTGATGGTACATTTCACATTGTCCTACAGGCCTCAGGGCTGATGGTACATTTCACATTGTCCTACAGGCCTCAGGGCTGATTGTACATTACAGTGTCCTACAGGCCTCAGGGCTGATGGTATATTGAATATTAAGATATTGAATCGTGTGCCTGCTCCTCTAGTTGAATCCAACAACATTCGTCATGCAAAAATAGCAGTCTGTCACATGATTTGAAGGCTCACACCAAATGGCATACTTTCAAGTTACCATTAAACCACTTGTCAAGAGTTACTTCACAAAGTTTACAAACAACATGAGGCGCCCATTTTGTGTCCTGGTCACCCCCTTTACATCCAAAGTACATATGATAATATTTCTTTGTCAAGTCAGATATTTTCTTCTTCTCAGCCACAGTGCAAAAGTGTCCACAAACATAGCAGAAACTGTCTGCTGAATTCGTACAATGTCTTGACATAGCTCATCCAATGTTGACATTAAAATCAATTAATTAATTAAATCCTGAAACACAAAAACAAGAGCATTAAAAAATTCATTTAAACTTGTATTCATTTCTGTCAAAATTAGTCATTAAAATATTTTCATAACAGAGACAGAATAAGGACAAACGTAAACTTATGATATAGGCAGATATGTAGACAAGGGGAACACCTCTCCTATAGAACACATACAGTCGAACCCGGTTAAGTCGACAGCGTTGGGGTCTGAAAAATGGCGTCGAGATAACCGATGATCGAGTTACACGAAAACCAATATGGCGGCTAAATATTAACATGTGCTTGAAATTTCTTTATGTACATGATGTGCGTTAATTAGTGATGGGATGATTAATCTGAATCGTATTCGAATATCGGGACCCTAATATTTCTTCACTCTTTCCTAAGGTTGTTAAGACCGTTCGTTTTATAAGGACTGTTTAAATATAACCATGGTTCCCACTCAGTCGGGAAAAACGGGAAAAAGTATGGAATTCTTTTAAAAAATTTCTCGGTCAGGAAAATAAAAAAAAGTTACCAGTTGATAATTGTCTGCGAATACGTTAAAACTAAGGTCAATTTTTTTGCCTCCCCTCATCCTGTTGCGCGTGTGGCATGGCATGTCACCGCCGCTCGCATTTGCAATGCCCGTCAAATCAGCGAATTTAAATCAATATGGTAATTTTAAGTTTAATGCTTTTGACGTGCAGGATATCTGTCACTACGAGACCGCACTCGAATTTCATCAGTCAATCAAAACGTGTAATATAAATAGTAACTATTGCGGCCTTGACCGTTGATCACAGCATGCTGTGTTAGACCTCGGCAACTAAGCGAATTTTAAAAAAAAATAAATCAGAATTCGACCTACAACAGTGATGATGTGTATATTATATATATATATATACTGGAATATTAAGAAAATGATTTGATTTCACCGTCTTCCGCGTGTTAGTCACGTATCTTAATGGTAACAAAGCAACAACAAACTTTTAAAAGAATAATAATTTTTTATTTAATTAAATAAAAACCACCGTCGATTATCGATACAAACCTTTATTTTCTTTACTAAAGATATTCGTTTATCTTAAAAAATAAAATGATTAATGCATCAGATAATGAATTAAGTTTAATAATAATATAACATGCACTGCGAAATTATGACAATTAAAGACCGCTAACGCGATTTTCAAGCACCTCGGGTGAATACATACTCCACGGAGACACGTCAAACTAATTCACACACAGATAAATCGAAACAAGTAAAAACATCCTGTAATATTTATTGAAATCTCGTAGAATCCACAATAGCCAGAAGTCTCGAGGAAAGGAGATGGCGACACTATTTTGAACTAAAAATGCCAGAGTGCGTCGCTAGGCGAACAGACGGGGGATCGAGTTAACCAACGTTAAGTTGCAAATTTGGCCCTCTTTTGTGCTCGAGGTATTAGGTTTCGGCGACTTAAAAAATCGAATTAACCGATGAGAAAATGCTAAGTCAAAGAGAGAATTTGGCAGTTCCAATAAAAAATGTCGACATTAAAAAGTGTTCAATGTCAGGTTCTCTCATATGTCAAGTGTTCAATGTCAGGTTCTGTCATATGTCAAGTGTTCAATGTCAGGTTATCTCATATCCACGGCTTCAAACTCAGCTAGAGGGGGGGGGGATTTAAACAAAATGTAATCTCATAGGATAACTGAATATTTTAACCAAACATGCATAATATTGAATATTTAAAACTTTTTTTCATAACCAACCAATGTATTAGCAGAGATCAGAAAAAATATTTTAGGAAAACTAACTTCAGATTTTTTAGTTTTGAAAAATTGCATCTAATAAAATTTAACTCTTATAATAATCTTTTAATGCCAACAGTGTGAATTAAACCTCTTATGTTATCTTATAATGCCAACAGTGTGAATTAAACCTCTTATGTTATCTTATAATGCTAACAGTGTGAATTAAACCTCTTATGTTATCTTATAATGCTAACAGTGTGAATTAAACCTCTTATGTTATCTTATAATGCTAACAGTGTGAATTAAACCTCTTATGTTATTTTTTAATGCTAACAGTGTGAATTAAACCTCTTATGTTATCTTATAATGCCAACAGTGTGAATTAAACCTCTTATGTTATCTTATAATGCTAACAGTGTGAATTAAACCTCTTATGTTATCTTATAATGCTAACTGTGTGAATTAAACCTCTTATGTTATCTTATAATGCTAACACAGTTAACTGAACTAAACCCCAAAAAAAATTTTCTGTTAAAAGTTTTACATTCCCAATTATCTTTCAGGGTAAATACGGCAATCGACGTCCGGAAGAATTGTCCCTTATTATTTAGTCTACTTCCTGTTGTATTTGCTTTACTTCCTGTTTCAAAGTTAACAGTTCTCATTTTTTAAATGTACCCCTCAGCTACGTAATTGAGCTATTGTTAAATAAACTTAAAATACCTTGTTTGTTTTAAATGTTAGATTTATTTAAACTACCGGTTATATAATACATAGTATTAGACGTAATGACTGGGAGACCATGAGCACCCCAGGAAATAGTTCCACTGGAACAGCTGATCACACCCCGGCAGGTGGCCTCTGAAGTTTGGAATTTATTCAGTTTAATACCACATGTACACTTAAATGATTTATGTTTGCAGTGGCTAGCAAAGCGAAGGCTTATTAAGAACTTGAAGCAATGTGAAATTTGCCTAGCTCCTGCAACTTTAGTGGCTTATAGAAAAGGAGTATATGGAGTGAGATGGTTGTGCTGGGGTTGCATTTTCGACGGTCTGTCCATAAAGGTTCATTTTTTTAACGGAGTCATCTGAGCCTGTCAGATTATACTAATAACATATTGTTGGAGCAAGGATATGCCTCAGAAGTTAATCGCAGAAGAGAGTGAGGTTAACCCCAAAAATGTAATAGACTGGTGCAATTTCTGCCGTGAAGAGTGTGAGGCTGACATTATTAGACACACTGGGGAAATTGGAGGGACAGACGAAGCAGGGAATTCAATTGTTTTAGCGGTGGATGAAACCAAATATTTTCATCGGAAATACCATCGGGATCAGTGGCGTGAAGGTCATTGGGTATCTGGAGGCATTGAAAGGGAATCAGACGATTGCTTCCTTGTGGAAGTGCCTGATCCCACAGCTGAGACTCTCACAAATGCAATAGTTTCTTACATTTTGCCAGGTATTGTGTCTGGTGGCTGGGCATCCTACACCAACATTTCAAACATTAGAAATAGGATCTACACTTGTTTGGTTGTGGTGCATCAACATAACTTTGTAGATACTGAAGACTCATGACGTGCACACACAGAATGTAGAAAACATGTGGATGAGGGCGAAAAGGAAACTAAAGAAGCAGTGTGACACCAGTCGAAACTTTTCCCATCATATCTACATGAATTTATGTACAGAAATGAAGTGCGTGAAGGCAATATTTTTTTCTACATTTCTGTGTACACTTGCAGAAAATTATCCCATGTGATCCCTTAACATAATGTATTAAGTCACCAAATTTAGAATGTTCATCTGGGTTTCTACTTGTAGCTCTATGTTTTTTTGTCTTTTACTTTTGTATAGCAGCCCCCCCCCCAGCCTTTCTATATTTTTTGTTATTCATTTTCATGAAAAGCATTTGATCTACCATGTAAATTTATTTCATTATAATATGAATTTTTAAAATTTATTGTGTGTACATGTTTGCATACCTTCATTTTGAAATTTTATTTAATATTATTTCAAAAATTAAATTGATTTCATCTGCTTTAAATGTACATTTTATTGATAGTAAGATAGTTCCATCATCATTCATCATGCAATAAGTCAATAAAATAAGTTCTGGTTCTTCCTTATTTGACAGCAGAACAAACATGCCATTTAGATAATTTGGAAATTAACTAACTAGTGTTTCTTCAAAGTTATTACCTTGACAATATTTTATTTGATTAAAAATGTTAACACTAAGACTAAGATAAGATGACTTTAACTGTAATGGTGTGATTTATCTGGATATATAATTCTAAAATTCTTGATTGCACATTTTCATTTAGAATTTAGATTGCTGTCTACACACTACACTTACACAGCATGCCCATGTCAATCATGACATAGCCAATGATAGTCAAAGTCAGACTATCATTTTTTCATAGTCAAAATCAAAAAGTCATGTCCATGGTCATGGGCGCCATGGGTATATCTCATATGATATTATATGACATATCAGATTTCATGTAATGTAACTGTAGATTTGACACATTAACTACTTAATGGTTGTATTTTTATGTTTCACCCACTATTTTATTTCTGTATCATGGAATGGATGCTATGACGACACTTTTCCCAAACAAAACAAAGTAAAAACTTATAAATTCACACTCCATTACTGATAATTGTATAGGCTTGATCATTTATGTGACCCCAACGCGTCATAGGCCATTCGGTCATATCTATTTTTAGGCTCTTCGTTGTCAGTAAGGTCAAACTTTCTCAAACATGGCTAGCAACAGTGTGTTTAACTAGTGTTACTGTTTATAATATTAATATTGTTTATGTAATCGACGTGCGATTTTAAAATGATATAAATCTTGAATTTTGTAATTGTAAAATATTTAGATCTATGTTAAATGCCTTCCTTATACACAAATTATTAAGTATTATTTGAGTCTTGTAGTAATATAGTATAGTAATAGTCGATAGTATTTTAGTAGTATAATAGTATTATATTATATAGTGGTAGTGGTGGCATCGGCATGGTCATGGAGGGCTAGTTGTTTGTCCATGCCCAGACAAACCATTGCACACCCAACTGATGCTAGTAATAGTTACTGAGATAGTTGTTAGGTAAAAATTACTGAATGCCACTAACAAATTTTTTGTTGGTTAAAATTATATTGATTGTGATTAGGCTTACTTAGGGCTAGGGCCTATGTCTATATTTTGGTTATTTTTGTATAGTATATTACGTATATTGAGCCATCAGGGCCATTAAAAATTAAGATTATTAGTAATAATAAGTTTAGTATGTTAGTTAAATTATTTGAGATATGAACTGTGTAGAGTATTAATGTAAGTTTATTTTGTTTCAGAATCAAAGATGCTATCACTACAGGCAGGTGTAAAGACATTGATATTAATGTAGATGATAGAAAATGGTATGAACAGAAGGTGAAGGAGCAACAAGCCACTACACCCTCATGCAGTTCAACTTCACCATGCTCTCCTATCTTGCCCATAATTGGGTGGAAACCATTTCCATCCTTGACAATACCACAATTTTTTAATGAAGGACATGTGCATCATTATTTCCACGAGACATCTTTCATGAATGATAGTACTACTACTACTAGTGTAAGTAATAGTGCAGAAAATGGTGTTCAAACATCTAAGCCACTGGATAGAGGGATGATTTATTTCACCAGTGGCCATGTACAAAACATACAAGATCATTGTATTAACAATTATTATTTTTTGAAAGCTAGTGTCATGGCTTCCTTTCAACTGTCACATTTTTATAATGTTACTGTGACACTTTCGCAACATACTGGATTCATTGTAGACACCAGCTGTGATTGTGTTGCTTCGAGCATGGGTCGTTGTAGCCATGTTGCAGGAACTCTTCTAGCATTATTAGACTTTATAAAGAAATTTGGCTATGAGCCTCAAAGTGCAAGTGTTACGTCATTACCGTGTTTGTGGAACAGGGGAAGACAAAGTAAAAAATCACCCAAAAGAATTTTTGAAGCTAATTATAGTGTGAATGAAAAGAAAGTAAAAAGTTTGATTAGCTTCAACCCAATTCCCAAATCAGTTTCATTGGATCTTAAAAGTGAGACGAACAAACTTGTTACTGCTTTTAATAACAATAATCTTTCAAACAGAATGTTTAATACTTTATGTAATTATAGATATGGTGATTATTTAGTGGAAGATGACAGAAAAGCAATTCTATGTCAGTTACGTAGGGATTTTTTAAAAGCTTTAATGCCACCATTGAAAGGAGAGAAAAAAATAGATATATTTCCAACAGAATTAACAGAAACGCAGGGTACCATAGAATGGATAAAAGAACGCCAACTTTCGAATAACGGCATCAGAGGCAAAGTCATTTGCAAATGCTGTAGCGCCATCAAGAATATTCAACTTATTAAATAACAAATTGTGGCACTTTACAGAAATAAGCACAGCATCTATAAATTATGGGAAAAAAAATGAATGCAATGCACTTACAGAATTTGAAAATTTAATGCAAGCAATATCCCCAGGCTATAAAGTAATAAAAACTGGATTGTGGAGCCATAATAAATCACCTGAATTAGCTGCAAGTCCTGATGGTTTATTTATGGATCCTAGTATCCAATCTGCTTCAGATCCAACAGCAAAATTTGGAATTATTGAAATTAAATGTCCCTTTAACTTAAAAGATGTCACTCCTGAGGAGTTTGACAGTCATTTGTCACCAACTCAAAAAAATTCATTTTGCTTAACAAGGAATGAAGATGGCTTAATTAAATTGAAAACAAATCATAGATACTACTACCAAATACAAATGCAATTAGGGTTGATGTGTTTACTTTATGGAGATTTCGTTGTGTGGACGCCAAAAGGGATATTTTACCAAAGAATAGAACTTGACATTGACTTTTGGAATCATTTGAAGGAAAAACTTGTAGAGTTTCATCACTGTTGGCTATGCCCAGAGTATTTTGAGCAGCGTATTCCTAGAAACCTCATGCCAACAATCCTTCAGAAACTGTAATAACATTTTATTTTGTATCTAAATCAAAGATAAATGTTTTATTACACTTTTGTCTCTTTTAAAAATGTGCAGAATATTTACTAAATGTGTACATGTATATCAATCTGTATGTAATTTTATGATTTTGATACTTTTTTTTATCTGGTAGACAACTTGCCCATCCAAAAGTTAATGTGGCAGGCTGACTTTTAATTTATAATACAGTAATATCAGATGGGGGTGAATATAAACAAGAATTGTAACTGAGTAATAGAAGCTTTGAAAAAAGCACCAGAGTTGTTGCATGGCTGAATGTTTTAAAATGTGTAGTTATGATCCTTGTACTATTTTACTTGAAATTTAAATGTTTTTTGGTTATCAATTAAAGCTGATATTCATTCAGTTATTGAAGTAAGTGATAAAAATCTCCTTCTAAAAGTTATATCATACATGGCAAAAGAGTTGTCTGATTTTTTTTAATGGAGGAAAAGTTTTATCCTTTTCAGTAGACACTATAATGTCTGAAACACTTCGCCCGCCACTATCCACTGACAAACTTTATTGGTGAAGGTGCTTTTGATTACGATTTGTAAAGAAGAAGACAATCCTCCTTATTTAATAGCGCATCTTTGCATGTTGTGAAAAAAACAATAACGCTTGAATTCATAAAAAGAAAGTCTTATTTTAGGAGAAACATGTTAAAGTGCCTAAGCTGTTTCTTTTTGCCATTCATTCACAGCCATTGTTAAGCTTATTAAAACTACTCTTAATGTGATGTTTGATAGGTTGAATGTTATGACAAGGAGACATATTTATTGTTAAGTTTTTGAACCACTTCATGTCACTTTTAAAATCAATTTTTTAAGGGTGTTGCGTATTGATAATATTTCTGTAATAGTAATATCTTTTTTTTTATAAGTAGATATAGCTGAGAACATTTTAATGTGTTATTTGAAGTTGAAGAAGAAAAAAAACCTGTAAAATTTTAATAGTTATTCACATTGCTTATTGTGCTGATTAAGATTATCTTAAATTTGATGTATCATATGTTTATTTTTAAAGGCAATTAAAACAAAAAAAAACCTGTTTCATTTCTTTTGCAAAATATATTTAATACAACATTATTGTCAATTTTGTGCAATCATCATATCTTTCTTACAAATTGTTTTATTCCCGGTAATGCAGGATTATCAATGTTTAACATAATGTAGGATTATATCTAGGAAAGGTGATAACTACATTGACCCATATGCGAAATGCCTGCTTTTAATAAAGTGTTTCATGTAATTGTATTGTTCTAAAAATCAAAAGTTGTATATGAATTAATATAACTTAAGGCAATAATTCAATAATAACCAAATAGTGAAGCATTTGACAAAGTTCACCACCTTAGTTAAGTCAAAGAACCATTAAATCAGAACAAAATAGCACAATCTTTTTAAAAAGACCTAGATGAATTAATTGTCTTTCCAATTTCCACCCAGAAAAGTGTCTAATTAAAAATAAAACAAAATGTTAGGCTTTATAAAATTAATAAAAATAAACTTCACTTTGGTAAGACCTGTACTAGAATATGCATCTTCTGTATGGGACCCATCCAACATTGATAAACTAGAACAAATTCAAAAAAAGAGCTACCATATTAATTACTGGAGATTATTCAAAACTGATCAGAACAACCATTAGTTACATCATTAAACCTTGAAACACCAGAGGATAGAAGAACAAAGAGCAAAGTGGTACATAAGGCAATTAATCATAACTTGGAAATACAATACATGTACAAAGATAACCTAATACAACCCTCAGATAGCATTAGTTGAATTAGGGATAAGATAAGAAAAGAATAACATAAGAAACAAAATTAATTTATAAATATACAGTAAAAGCAAATATATATCATTCAGTCCTATGATACCAAAGGTTCTTTAAAATTAACTAAACAACCAATAACAAATGCCATTTGCGAAAAAACATATTGAATAGAAAGTGGTACTCTGTACTGAAGTATTTTATATCTCTTCATTGCCTCTATGGCTCTCTCAATGTGAATCCTAAGCTTGGCAATTTGCTTTGTTTTTACTTCCTCTTGAGGAGTCAGCCTTTTTTTGTTTTTCAAAAATGGGGGAATTACTAAGGTAACCTTCAAAGGCATTAAAATGTCTTCTATTGTAAAACCTCTGTCAGCCATAATGACATCCCCAGGTTCTAAGAAGTTTAAAAAACCTGATTGTTGTACAATATCCCTGTCAGAGATAGCACCTTCAAAAACATCTGATACATACATTATTGAGCCATTTGGGGCACAAGCAACTAGGATTTTAAAAGTACTATGATTCTTATAAGATGAATAAGTGTTTCCTTGCTGAGAAAAACTTGATGCTCTCTGACAAAATACTTCTGTGCAATCTATAATACATCTCAAATTTTTGTACTTTTTAAACACCGCAGGCATATGCTTGGCTATTACATGTTTTGATGCAAATATTGATGGCTGAATTGTCTTAAATTTAATAAACATAAACTGTACCCATGTGATAATTATTTTGCTGACTAAACCTTTACTAATACCAAATTCAAAAGCTAAATAAGCATGGCCTCTTCCTGTTTTTAGCCTTATGAGAGTCAGTAACAGCTCATTTACAGGGGTTAACTTTCGCCATTTTGTCTGTACATACTCTTTTTCATTGTTTGCAATGCTTTCACCCCAATATATCAATTGATTCATTTCAGTACCTAAAAATTGTACTAAAGCTTTAAATTCATTAAGGCATAACCCTGTATATATCTTAAAATGTTCATCAGACTCAGACAATGATTCATATGATAACAATTTTTGAATTGGCTTGGATTTACATGTACATGAAATTGGCAAATCCACATTAGTAAATGAAACAGATTTTTGTTTTAAACTTAAACTTGAATTGGCACAATGCAGCTGACTCTCCAGATCAATAATAATGTTCCTCAAACTCTTATTTTCAATCATAAGGAATAATTCAGAGTCCTTGTTTTCTGTTTGTGTATTCTTCCCTAATGAACCTGTAAAGAGATTATGCATTAAAGTTTTATAACAGGGCATATAAATTGTAAAATCATGATAAAAACTGATCAATAAACAAAAGTTTTCCAATTAAAAATTGTTTGGTTTTTACTTTTTATACATGTATTTATAAAGGTGACCTTAATTTGATGTTATTAATTTAATTAAGTTTATTCTATGTTTAAAAATAACCAGTTTAATTCATAATGAATGCATATTGCCAAAAAATACCAGTAGCATAATTTTTGCCACCCATTCTTTTCCTTTTGATGCTTTTAATTTTAAGTTAAGTATTCAAAAAAGGATTCCTCATTATTATCTTACCTCCTTCACAACACAAGATTATTGTGTCTTACATTTATTCATCAAGAAACCTAGCCCCTAGTCATAAGTACAATGTAATTTGTCATAACATTGTTGACATTAGTTAGAACATTAAATTTTCAGGAAATAATGTTAATTTAATAATAGTAGTCTTACCACCATTATCAACAGAGAACTTTTCCTCCTCCAAGCACTGTTTTGTTTTATCGTTTGGGTTAATTTCCTCTAGGTTTTGGTTGATTTCTTCTGGGTTTTGGTTCATTTCCTCTGGGTTTTGGTTGAAGTCGATATGTGCTTGTGTTGGCAAATTACTTGATGTTGCATCTGGCAGTTGTACTGTCTGTCTAATTAGTGGTGGCTTTCTTCTGGTAGAAAAATTTTTAACCTGCAAATATGAAAATAATTTCACATTATTAATTTTTAAATAATAATAAAGAATGAACATTTTTAGTATGTAACACTAATTACACTAGAGAAATTTTAATAAATTGATTTGATAAATTATATAGTGCTGTATCCCAGTAAGGAACTAATTACAATACATTTATATTATTATATCAATTAAATTGACAACTAAAAAAATATTAATAACTAATTAAAATAAACCTTAATATTTTAAGAATTGTTTATTATTTAAATGTAATGATAGTAATTAAAAATGAGAGTAATAGTCAAAACACAATGACTCATAATGAAGTAATAGTAATAAGCATTAAATTTATTAAATAAAAAAGTGTAAGTTATTTCATGTAATTGTAAGCCTACCTGATTATCTGTGAAATGAGCAGGTATAGGATCTGGAAATTTTTCTGTAGGACCTTTTCCTCCAACAAAATGTTTACTACATACACGCATGTGTTTGGAAAGACTGTGTACAAAAAATCCTAATCTGCTACACAGCATGAACCCATCTTTTACGTTTAAGTACATCTTTGCGAGGAAATGAATAAAATCTAACACCCTGCATGTGCGAACGCTCCTTGTATCTAGAGTCACTATTACATGTTCCATAAGCGCAACTACATACCATTTTCCAAAATATACCTCTGAATATAGTAATTATTTTTTGGAAAAATAAAATTTCCTTAAATTACGCTTGTAAACAAGAAGCTCAGTACGCAGACAAGTTTACTAACCGACCTTGCACATCACCCGGATGTAAACAAATTTTTATATAATTCTATTATTAGATTACCGGTAAATTATGACCAAGCAGAATTGTTTACAAGAATGACCTCCCATTTCAATCTTATAAATAATAAAAATTTCGCAAATTTAATCCTTAAACTTTAAAATAGAGACCTAGAAAATGTAGACGCAATGTCAAAACCATTGGGACTACACTTGTAGCCACGGGCAAAAATGCAAGCTACTGTCTCCAGAATGAAACTGCTCGTCTTTGCCTCCAAAGAGGATCGACCCAAGGCCTCGAGCGAAAGCCGAGTTTCGGTTTAGACAATAACGGTCGGAAAGACCTTTCGTTTAGCTAGGCGTCAGGGCACCTCTTTCACACCCATGTGGGTTGCCTCTAGTTCTGAATTGTAGCTGGCTATGACATGTTTTTCCACAACGTCCCGACAGCTCGATGCTAGCTGACCTAGGCTTGTGGTAGTCAATTATCACGCCATTCACGCCCTACACGTTTCTTCCATCCTTGAAACATGAGCCGTACGTGAAAACTTTAAACACGCAGTCACCATCAGCCTCTATCGTCTTCAGAGCTTCGTCTTGATGATGCTCGACTGCGCTAGCTTTTGTCACTGCTGCATTTACCAATGTCAAACGTAGTTCTAGCAGTGAAACGGGTTAAATGTTCATCAATGTCAAATAAAACTAAATTCTTTGCAGAAACAAAGAGATGCGCTGATACAAAAAGCTGTTATAGCTGCCAAAACAATTTGTGAAGAGTTTGAGACAGGGCCGGCCTTAGGCATAGGCAAGCTTGGCAGCCGCCCAGGGCCTCGGATTAGTGGGGGCCTCGTACATGAATCATAGAGAAAAAAATATTTAAAGAGCGAACTGCGAGCAAGGTGAAAACAACCAGAACCAGCCAATCAGTGCAATACCTTTACCCGCTGATTATTTTTAAATAGTGCATGTTTAAACTGTGATATTTAATATATATTAAACATAACTTCATTTGTCCACACACATCTACACAAGATTGACAAACGTGTAACCTAAATTTACGCTAAATATACAACTGTTGAATATCAAATGTTTTAAATAGTTAACATTTACCGTTTAAATGGTACATGCTGTTGTAAGTTGTAAGTAGCAAAATATAAAGCGACTCTAAGCATGGGTTTGGATGTAGAAAT
Source organism: Ampullaceana balthica (assembly GCA_944989445.1). Taxonomy (NCBI): domain Eukaryota; kingdom Metazoa; phylum Mollusca; class Gastropoda; family Lymnaeidae; genus Ampullaceana; species Ampullaceana balthica. Next base: position 378,855 of record CALYLW010000564.1, read on the forward strand.
TTTGTGTCAATTAAATGATTTGACGAAATTAAGCTGAAACTTCACTGGTTTCTCAAAGTATACATATTTTTTTTAGTTTTCCGGGCTTAGCAACGACAACGGCTAAACGAAAATAAAATAAAATATTATTTTAGTTGTCTGGCATGGCTAATTTTTTGTTTTATTTTGATACTAGCTGACCCGCGGCGTAGCATACGCCGCTAATGATTTAGTGACGAGTGAAGACTTCTTGAAAGACACGGTTGTCAAAATGGGGTGGGTTTGGGCAAACGACTGTGAGTGAAGGAACTCTGGAGAGACCCGCGGCGTATCACCCGTAAAAAATGACGGAAGTGTTCAGCTGAAATCTATTTATTTTGAAAAAATGCACTTTTTTAGGGCGCCTACGGCGCCCACCTTTTTCAAAATCCCAACTAACTTGTCCTTGTTTGATCAATACGAAATATTAAACTTTCTGAAATGTACACAAAGTATTTTATAACTTTTTACATTGTTCCCTTTTTACAAAATTAAAATATCAGCGAAAACAATGACGTCATATAATTTTTTTTTACAGCGCATATTTAATTTGCACACCTTTTGATGCATTGGTGCAGTAATTTGGTGCGCTGCTTTCTAAAATTAGTATCTGTTGAACATACTTGCAGCTTGGTGTCTCGCAGGGTCCGACCACGAAGAGAATTATATATATATAGATGTTCAGTTGTTATTATCTCTTCAATACTGAAAATGTATTAAATAAGTATATAATTATCGACTTACAGCTTGAGCCTTTCGCATTAAAATCATTTTATGTACCATGTGGGTGGCAATCTAATTAATTCTAATTCTTGGAGATATTGCGAAATCTTAGGGAATGCTGATTGGACACGTTAAATATGACACTATAAAGATCCTGATATGTCAGACTAGCATGTTCCGCTGAGACATTGGCTTTACTACGTCTATCATACTATCGTGTCCTACTGAGACATTGGCTTTACTACGTCTATCATACTATCATGTCCCACTGAGACATTGGCTTTACTACGTCTATCATACTATCGTGTCCTACTGAGACATTGGCTTTACTACGTCTATCATACTATCATGTCTCACTGAGACATTGGCTTTACTACGTCTATCATACTATCATGTCCCACTGAGATATTGGCTTTACTACGTCTATCATACTATCATGTCCCACTGAGACATTGGCTTTACTACGTCTATCATACTATCATGTCCTACTGAGACATTGGCTTTACTACGTCTATCATACTATCATGTCCCACTGAGACATTGGCTTTACTACGTCTATCATACTATCATGTCCCACTGAGACATTGGCTTTACTACGTCTATCATACTATCATGTCCCACTGAGACATTGGCTTTACTACGTCTATCATACTATCATGTCCCGCTGAGACATTGGCTTTACTACGTCTATCATACTATCGTGTCCTACTGAGACATTGGCTTTACTACGTCTATCATACTATCATGTCTCACTGAGACATTGGCTTTACTACGTCTATCATACTATCATGTCCCACTGAGATATTGGCTTTACTACGTCTATCATACTATCATGTCCCACTGAGACATTGGCTTTACTACGTCTATCATACTATCATGTCCTACTGAGACATTGGCTTTACTACGTCTATCATACTATCATGTCCCACTGAGACATTGGCTTTACTACGTCTATCATACTATCATGTCCCACTGAGACATTGGCTTTACTACGTCTATCATACTATCATGTCCCACTGAGACATTGGCTTTACTACGTCTATCATACTATCATGTCCCGCTGAGACATTGGCTTTACTACGTCTATCATACTATCATGTCCCACTGAGACATTGGCTTTACTACGTCTATCATACTATCATGTCCCACTGAGACATTGGCTTTACTACGTCTATCATACTATCATGTCCCACTGAGACATTGGCTTTACTACGTCTATCATACTATCATGTCCCGCTGAGATATTGGCTTTACTACGTCTATCATACTATCATGTCCCACTGAGACATTGGCTTTACTACGTCTATCATACTATCATGTCCCACTGAGACATTGGCTTTACTACGTCTATCATACTATCATGTCACACTGAGACATTGGCTTTACTACGTCTATCATACTATCATGTCCCGCTGAGACATTGGCTTTACTACGTCTATCATACTATCATGTCTCACTGAGACATTGGCTTTACTACGTCTATCATACTATCATGTCCCACTGAGATATTGGCTTTACTACGTCTATCATACTATCATGTCCCACTGAGACATTGGCTTTACTACGTCTATCATACTATCATGTCCCACGTAGACATTGGCTTTACTACGTCTATCATACTATCATGTCCCACTGAGACATTGGCTTTACTACGTCTATCATACTATCATGTCCCACTGAGACATTGGCTTTACTACGTCTATCATATTGATGAAAATGCTTTGAAGAATGACAACAGTACTGCTCATCTATATGTTGATGATGACAACAGTACTGCTCATCTATATGTTGATGATGACAACAGTACTGCTCATCTATATGTTGATGATGACAACAGTACTGCTCATCTATATGTTGATGATGACAACAGTACTGCTCATCTTTATGTTGATGATGACAACAGTACTGCTCATCTATATGTTGATGATGACAACAGTACTGCTCATCTATATGTTGATGATGACAACAGTACTGCTCATCTATATGTTGATGATGACAACAGTACTGCTCATCTATATGTTGATGATGACAACAGTACTGCTCATCTATATTATGTTGATGATGAAAATAATGTACCGTATATATTTCTTGAACATTTCAAAAAGATTTACTGCATCTAAACAACAGTCAACTGCTGCTCTACCAACACGATTCAGGGAATTACCAGCACATGAAATACACATCAAATACTTGTTAATTTGCAATATTATTTCTTGTATAACCCTATATTTGCCAGACATTTTGGCAGCATTTTCATATCTCTGGTCTCGACTTTTACTAAAATCTATGTTTCATTCATTTGTAAGGTAGTTGCGCACCATCTTAGCCATACTTTCCCTAGTGTGGCTACCAATATACTTTCCCTAGTGTGGTTACCAATATACTTTCCCTAGTGTGGCTACCAATATACTTTCCCTAGTGTGGCTACCAATATACTTTCCCTAGTGTGGTTACCAATATACTTTCCCTAGTGTGGCTACCAATATACTTTCCCTGGTGTGGCTACCAATATACTTTCCCTAGTGTGGCTACCAATATACTTTCCCTAGTGTGGTTACCAATATACTTTCCCTAGTGTGGCTACCAATATACTTTCCCTAGTGTGGCTACCAATATACTTTCCCTAGTGTGGTTACCAATCTCTAAAAAAGTTAGAAAAGGTAGCCCATTTTCTGGTGAAACATGCCACACAATAACAGTGAGCTGATCAATAGAACAGGGGGGGGGGATCTGGCGTGGAATCTCAGATAAACTGAAGCTCTTAAATCATCCTAGATTCTGTCTCTTACTTTATGTATGTGCCATAATTTGGATAAATTCATCACATATTCATTGTAATAGAAATATAAGATGTCACGCCTGATCGTTTATTCCATAATTTTTTTATAAGGCTTGCTCGACAATGATCCAATTTTGCTATAAGTTCGAGTAATCCAAGGATTGCCATTGTGAGGAGCTTGCTCGACAATGATCCAATTTTGCTATAAGTTCGAGTAATCCAAGGATTGCCATTGTGAGGAGCTTGCTCGACAATGATCCAATTTTGCTATAAGTTCGAGTAATCCAAGGATTGCCATTTTGAGGAGCTTGCTCGACAATGATCCAATTTTGCTATAAGTTCGAGTAATCCAAGGATTGCCATTGTGAGGAGCTTGCTCGACAATGATCCAATTGTGCTATAAGTTCGAGTAATCCAAGGATTGCCATTGTGAGGAGAACAAAATGTTTCCTTTTCTTCTCTAAAAGGTAAACAACGCTCTGCCACAGTAATTATGACTGCCACAATTCGTCCAAGAACATTTTTTTCTAATACATCCGTTTATTATTTATTTGTTCTGATAGGCGTATTTAGCAGGTCAATGGTTGAGCCACGTTTGCCTGTAAGATAATTTTTATGTTAACAAATCTTGTCTATAATCTACAGAGTTTTCATGACTTTGAATTAACAGTTGTGCCAATCACCAAATATTAAGTGTATATGACAATTACCCACTCAAACAATTTCTGGGGGCCCCCAAGAAAGCGGGGGCCCTGAGCTAAAGCTTGTTTAGCTTATAGATAAATCCAGCACTGCAAACAGATGATGTCTTAATTAACGATATTTTAAATGTTTATTCTTTATTGTATTACTGAACTAGTATTTAATTACATATTTATTCGAATATTTACTTCTTACTGCAGTCTGTCTGTAGGTCCAAGCGTCGTTACTCGTGTACAGTGAACTAATCTTGGTAGTTGGTTATAAAATGAACAGAAAAGCTTTTTTAAATGAATGAGGCCCAGTTGCAGTGAGGAATGTAGAATCTCGCATGAAAAAGCAGAAAATATTTTTTTAGTCACAAACTAAGTAGTCACACAGGGGTAATCAGAACTCTAAGTTGTATTGATATTTATTGTGATCGATTGTGTGATTTAATGTGAGATATAAAATTTGATCAACTAACACAAATGTGCTGAGCTGGGCCTCATTCATTAAAAAAAGGTTGGTTTTTTTTCATTTAATTTCATTCATTAAGTCCTGTTAAATATCCTGTTAGCCAAGTTCATCTAGAGACGAAATTTGTGAGCAAAATTTGACATTTTCTATAAATATAAACTTACACATTCTTAACTCCTTTCCATATGTGCGCTGATCCACTTAGCAGAAAAAATATTTTTTCACAACACATGGATTGTCTATATAAGACATTCTATGATTTCGCTTGTTCTATCTAGAATGATTTTCTATACACACTACACATATCATATACACACACGACTATGCATCACGGGAAGTGTGTCATTTTTAAATCCATTATATTAGCTTCACCACCGTCTCTCTCTCTCTGTCTTGGGTTCGCGGTCGGTCGGTCGGAAGGGTGGAAAAACAAAAGTAAAAAATGACCCACTTCCCGTGAAGCCATCGAGCTGAAATTTGGCACACGGACCCGTGTCACCTAACAATGCATCGTATCAAAATTTCAGATCGATCGAACGTACCGTAATTAAAATAATGTATTTTTAGTTTATCTCTATACGAGGTCTGTCATTCAATTTCACGGTTTGTTATTGTTTTTTTTTCACGTGAGAGCTCAGTTCGCGCGTTGACGCAACCCATCGAAGTACAGGCAGTGGCGTAGCTAGGGGGGGGGGTGGTGGCGGGGGTGGTCCGCCCCAGGCGGCACTCATTTAGGGGCGGCATTTGTGGGCATTTGAAAAATACAACCCTTTCCGACAACCGCCCTTGTTCTTTTGAAAGGGGAAAACCAAGGTGAAACAAAATTATTCGTTAATTTCGAGTCTTAATTAACGGATTCGCACAACTTTTGTTTGATTACACAGTGGATATTATAACTAACGCAAAACCGTTCAAAAATTTTTAATCGCTCAAAAAAAGTATCCATTTGTTTGGAAAACTAAGCGATATAAGTCACAGATGACGCGTTTATAAGAAAACTACCCAAAAACACATCACCGCTGGGCCAAATAATATGTGCCATTAATATAATAATGGGAACCCGTCATTTTTTAAATGAATGCAAAGCCATTGCATGGAACAAAGAGATGTGCTAATACAAAATGCTGTTATATGAGCCAAACAATTTGTGAAGAGATGGAGATATCAACTGAACGCCTAGTTAGAAGGAGAAAAAATATGAGTAGGGAAAATTCAGAAGACGTTGTTCTATCTTTAGAACAAGAAGTACAGCGAGAAATGTTTTTTTTTCGATAGCTGGAATTATAAAAGAAAATAAAATAACGCTTTGATGCGTTGCATGTCCTTGCAAGAAAATTTTCGTATATAATACCATGTAACCTACCAAATGAAGCATTTGAACATCAAATATTTTACTGTTTTGACATTGACAGTTCAATATGGAAAGAAAAAGGATCCAGGTTTTTATGGCTGTACCTACACTACTGCAAGAAGAGGCATTATGTTAGAAAAACGGGGGAAAAGGTCCCTTGATCTATTAAAATTTATTCAACAGTATAGATTGGAAAATTCTGTACCCAACATTGTAATTTTGCTATGAATGTTTTCAACTATTGCTATCAGTGTCGCTAGTTGTGAAAGGAGCTTCTCCAAACTGAAGTTGATAAAAAATTATCTTCCTTCCACAATGAGCGATTAAAGACAACAAAATCTTGCATTACTGTCCATAGAACAAGATATTACAAATAATTTTAATTTTGATAGCATAATACACGATTTTTCTATTATGAAAGTTAGGAAAGTAAATTTATAAATATGTTTACATACTAATGTACAGAGGCGTAACTGGTTTTTTTTCACGCCCTTGCCTAATTTATTTTTGGCGCATTTTAATTAAATAAAAATTTAAAAATTAAAGATTTAGCGGCACTCTTTTGAACTGGTGCAGGCCGGCGCCCTTGGTAACTGCCCCAATGCCAAGCCGTTGTTACGCCACTGCTAATGTATACAATTTCTTTGTTTGTAAAAAAAAATCATTTATTTATAAATACAAAATAAAAGAATAGTATTTGGTAATGTTTTTTTTTAAATGTAAATTTGGAATATGTTTTGTCTCATTGGAAAGGGGGGGGGGCGGGGCTGCGACCTCAGTAACTTTCTTGTGGCCTTTAAAAAATGTATCTTGTATTTTTATAAATGTGTATTTATAGGTATATAATCTTATGCGCCTCTTTTTATTACTCTTACATAAATATGGCATGCAATGGTAAACATGTTCCCCACCTTTACTTCGTTTCAATTACAATTATTTATTCATGTTTATTAATTTTTAAAAACCATAATATAATCGACTAAGTGGCCGTCCATAAATGAAGCACGCTATTTTGGCTGATATTTCACTCCCTCCCCCCTCGTCACGCGTCGTCACAAAAACTTAGACCCCTTCTTCAATAAGACGTCACAAAGCTTTGACAATAAAACCCGTATTTTCTGTTTGAAAATGAGCATGTTTCAAATTAAATTTTTGTCATTTAAGTATGTTTTTAGTGTACCGCTACATTCTAATATAGTAACACGCGATTTACATAAATGTCATTAAATAAAGTGTCAGTAATCAAATATTTTAGTGGGAATTTATATAAAGTTGCGCGTTTTGACGTGACGTCACATTTCTTAAACAGCACCCCCCTTTCGTTACACATCTTCACAAACGTATGTGACCCCCCCAGGTGCGTGACGTCATTTATGGACGTCCCCTAAAAAGGGCGGTAAATCGGAGACCGCCCCGGGCGGCAAAAGTTCTAGCTACGCCACTGAGTACAGGCGTGCTTTTGTTTACATTTTACGTGTCACGCTGAGCTCGGTCGAGCGATCGGTGACAAGACATTTCACCTCTCCCATCGGTTATACAGCAGGAGTTAAGGCAGATACAGTCTGTAAATGTTTGTCGCGTTTGAAGATGATCAATACTTTTAATTATGACTCATATATTAGGGATTTATAGTCAAAAACTTTGTTTTTACGGGTTTGTTTTATTAAATCCCTTATATTAACTTCAAAATCTTGTCGTCATCTCTTCGTACGTCTGTCGCGCGGAAAAACAAAAGTAAAAAATGACCCACTTCTCGTCATGCCATCGAGCTGAAATTTGGCACATAGACTCGAAACACCTCACAATGCATCGTATCAAAAATTCAGACCGATCGAACGTACCATAATTAAATTAATACATTTTTAGTTTATCTATATAAACTATATGTAGCGGTCACTATCGTTTACATTTTACGGGTCACTTGACTTCCCGCCAGCCAGAGGTGAACACATCTCGTGTTTTAACCAGGTGTACCGGCGTGCTTTTGTTTACATTTTGCGTGTCACGCTGAACTCGGTCCAGCGATCGGTGACAAGACAGGTTAAAAGCAAACGGGAGTTAAGACAGATTCAGTCTGTAAATATTTGTCGCGTTTGAACATAATCAATACTTTCAGTTATGTCTCATATATAAGGGATTTATAGTCAAAAACGTTGTTTTTACGGGGTTGTTTTATTAAATCCCTTATATTAACTTCACCGCCGTCTCTCTCTGTCGTTCGTCGTCAGGCGGGCGGAAAAACAAAACTCAAAAATGACCCACTTTCCGTAATGCCATCGAGCTGAAATTTGGCAAATAGACCTGTGTCACCTAACAATGCATCGTATCAAAATTTCAGATCGATCAAACTTACCGTATTTAAATTAATGCAGTTTTTAGTTTATCTCTATACAACGTATGTAATTCAATTTCACAGTTTGTTATTGGTTTTTTTTTCACGTACAGTTCAGTTCGGTAGTTGACGCCACATCGTCGATGTACTGGCGTGCTTTTGTTTACATTTTACGTGTCACGCTGAGCTCGGTCCAGCGACCGGTGACAAGACCTTTCCCCTCTCCCCCCCCCCGCCCCCGGGTTATAAAGCAAAGGGGAGTTAGGACATATTCAGTCTGTAAATGTTTGTCGCGTTTGAACATAATCAATACTTTTAGTTATGTCTCATATATAAGGGATTTATAGTCAAAAACTTTGTTTTTACGGGTTTTTTAAATTTACTTTTGTTTTTGCGTCCAACCGACCGCCTGCGAACCCAAGAGACGACGGGGAAGTTAATATAAAGGATTGAATTAAACAAAACCGTTAAAACAAAGTGTTTACTATAAATCCCTTATATAGGCCTATGAGACATAACTAAAAATTATTTATCATGCTTAAACGCGACAAACATTTACAGACTGAGATTGCCTTAAATACCCATTTGTTGTAAAACGGAAAAAATTTTGGTCACGGATGGTTGAACTTAACTCAGCGTGACGCGTAAAATGTCAACAAAATCTTGCCGCTACATATAGAGATAAACTAAAAATGCATTAATTTAATTACGGTACATTCGATCGATCTGAAAATTTAATAGCGTTATCCTCCCCACAAGCCAAACCTACTGGGAAAATTTCAGGTCTCTAGCAAGTAATAAAACGTGTTTACGAGCGTTTTGAAAAAGTT